>CAUYUJ010019066.1:132603-137603 GCA_963575745.1 Prorocentrum cordatum
AGCGCGGAGAGGCGGCTGGTGAGCTGTTCGCCCGAGGTCTCGTGCCCTGTGCGCAGCAATTCGTCTCGAGGTCTGAGGCTCCAGAGGCCCACCACCTTGTGTGGCACCCGCGGCCCGAGGGAGGCTTCTTCTCGGGTGATCTCTTCGTCGACGGGAGCGCCTTCGATGTGCAGGACGACTCCCTGAGACCGGCAGGGTGGGCCATCGTGGCCTTCAACGACGACCGGGAGATCACGGGCGCGGCCCACGGCGTGGTGCCGCTGATGCAGGAGCCGCTGCAGGAGGCGCGCGACGGCGAGGATTACGCGTTCAAGATGCTGGCGCAGCTCGGGCAGGGCCCTCTCAGGGTCCACTGCGATTGCAAACGCACGGTGAGGTGTGCACGTGACCGGGCCTTCGCCATGCGCGAGGCCAACGTGCGGCGGCACCTCTGGTCAGCGTGGTGGTCCGAGATGGGCGACCAGGAGGTGGAGGTCGTGAAGGTCAAGGCGCACCTCAGGGTGAACGCGACGACGAGCCACCTGGAGAGCTGGCGGCGCGCTGGTAACGCCGCGGCGGACCGCCTGGCTCGCCGTGGAGCCCGGCTGTGGGGCGTCCCCGACGAGGCACGCCTCTTCGCCGCCGCGTGCAGGCGCCGAGCGAGGCAGCTGGCGCGATGGCTGGGGGACCTCCACGTGCACCTGCAGGAAACAGAAGTCAGCGATTCCGTGGGCCTGGGTGCAGACGCACGGGAGGACGAGGAGGAGCACGATGGTGGCCAGCACGGCGCCGAAGGCGGCCCAGCGACCAGCGGACGGCCCCCACAATGTCACGGAATCGGCGCGGCCGTGCCCTTCCAGGCGATGCCCGGCGCACCGGAGGAGCAGGCCGGAGGGGCGGCCGACAGAGGCGCGGAGGTTCGCCACCCCCCTGCAGCGCCATGGACGCTGAGGGGCACAGCATTTTGGCAAGGCCGTGCGACGACGAGGACGCGATGCTCTTCTGCATGCAGTGCGGCGCCAACGCGCAGGGGCCGCGGAAAGGCCGTGGCAGCCTGCTGGGTCCGTGCCACGGCCCCGAGGCCGCTGGACTAGCAGAGGCGCGCCGGCGGCTGCGAGGCGGCCTGCACCCGCACCCCCGGAGGCAGAAACAGAGGTTCGGGCTGCCTCGAGCTCTCACAGACGCCGAGCGGAGGGATTTGGCGACCAGTGCTGGCGCCCGACGCTGGCGAGGAAGAGCAGGGAACTCCGGTCAGGCGGGGTTACGGGCTCAGCTGGCGGCGTCTTCACATCTTCGACGTGGCGCGGCTGCACGGGTTCCCCAGCCCAGCGGAGGCAATGGCTGGGGAGCGCGCGGCGGCGCTAGACAGCGAGGGCTCTGAGAGCGACGGTATGGCGTGAAGGCGGTGTGCTGCATGTACCTCCCGCCCTGAGCCGTTGAGGCCGCCAGGCCTCGGCGGCTGTGCGGGGCCGCCGCAGCGGCCCAGGTGGGCTAGACTAGCCCGCTCTCTACCCAACCCAACCCAACGTCCTCCTCGTTCTCCTCCTCATCTTCCTCCGCCTCCTCCTCCACCTCCTCCTCGTTCAACTGGTCCTCCTCCTCCTCCTCTTCCTCCTCCTCCTTCTCCTCCTCCTCCGCCTCCTCTTCCTCCGCCTCCTCCTCCTCCTGACGCCCTGGAGGTCCGAGGTTCGAGCATCGAAGGTGTTCAAAAAATCTCTCAAGTGTTCTTTGCCTCTGGGGGGTTTCTCGGCGACACGGCTGGATTCACCTCGACATTCTGATCCGCACGCATTCCAGACCAGGTCAATGGGGAGACGTTTCTGGTTGTGGCAGTCCTCGCGCCGTAACAAAAAAGACGGGCGGCCTGGTCGCTGCTGGCCCCGGGGACAATCAGGAAGCAACTACAGGATGAGAGAACTGTCCCCTTGCGTCCAGGACGTGGTTCAGACCTCTTGGGAGTCAAGTTGTAGATACCAGACAATCGACATAAAAAGCACGAAGCCAAGTCTGGACCTGATGGAGGCATCAGATAATATATTTGTGCGGCATCCCCAGCACCTTCACTGGGCGTCGGGACCGTTAAAACACAACTCGGGATGGAAAGCTGGACCTGGGGAAAGGGTGGGGACCTCTGAAGACCCCTCATTGAACAAGTCAAAACATCAGGCGTATTGGTCATCCACCTCCTACGTACTCCACATCCCCCATCATACTCCACATCCCCCTCTGCGGCAGCTGCGAAGCCCTCCTCCACATTAACATCCTCCACGTCATCCTCATGATCATCATGATGATCCTCCCCTGATCCGCATAGGCAGCTTCAGCGTCGTCGTCAACAAGGGCATCATCACCATCACCATCGCCATCACCATCACCATCATCATCATCATCATCATCATCATCATCATCATCATCATCATCATCATCATCATCATCATCATCAGCATCATCATCATCATCATCATCATCATCATCATCACCAGCAACATCATCATCATCACCATCAGCAGCATCATCATCACCATCATCACCAACATCCACATACGTATCGTCATCATCATGCTTAGTAACATGACCGTCACCAGAATCGAGATGTTCCTCCTCATCATCATCATCATCATAATCAGAATCATAATCAACATCGTCATCACCATCATCGTCGACGACGTCGCCGTCATCATCAACGACATCATCATCATCATCATCATCATCATCATCATCATCATCATCATCATCATCATCATCATCATCATAATCACCACCACCATCATCATCATCAGCAGCATCAGCATCATCATCATCATGTTCATCACCATCACCATCATCATCAGCATCAGCATATTCATGCTAATCATCATCATCATCATCATCAACATCATCAGTATGATCATTATCCTCATCATCACCAGCAGCATCATCATCAGAATCAGCATCAGCATCGTCACCAGCATCATCATCATCACCAGCATGTTTCATCATCATCGGCAGCATCATCATCAACATCATCATTCTCATAGTCATCCGGGTCCGCAGCCGCACCCGCATCCGCATCCTCATCATCATCATCATCATCATCATCATCATCATCATCATCATAATCTTGACAGCCATTATCATCGTCATATACTACGACTACTGCTACCACTACTACTACTACTACTACTACTACTACTACTACTACTACTACTAAAAATTTAAAAAAAGACTAATAATAATACGAATACTACTACGACTACAACAACAACTACTACTATTTTTTATTATTATTACTACTACTACTACGACGACTACGACTACGACTACGACTACGACTACGACTACGACTACGACTACGACGACTACAACGACTACAACGACTACTACTACTACTACTACTACTACTACTACTACGACGACGACGACGGACGACGACGACGAACGACGACGACGCACGACTACTAACTACTTACTCACTACTACTACTTACGACTACGACTACGGACTAGACTACGACTACGACCTAGACTACTACGACGACTACTACTTATACTAATACTACTACTACGACAAAGGCGACCGACGGACGACGAACTACTTCTACGGCTTCTAATAGTGCTACTTACACTACTACTACTACTATACTACTATATATACTACCACACCACTACTACCACTATACCACTCGATTACTTACTACTTACGAATACTAGACTACTACTACGACGACGACGACGACGACGACGACGACTACTACTACTACTACTACTACTACTTCTACTACTACTACTACTACTACTACTACTACTACTACTACTACTACTACTACTACTACGACTACTACTACTACGACTACTACTACGATTACTACGACTACGGCTACTAGACTTCTACTACGTATACTACTTCTACTGCCAGTGTAGTGCTACTACGACTACCTACCACTAAGACCGCTTCGACTACGCCTACGACTGCGACTACGACTGCTCATTATACTGCTACAGTTCACCCTCCTCTTCACCATCCTCCCCACTCGTCCTCCATACTCTTCCTCCTCCCCAACACTAATGATCCTCCCCCTGCCAAAACTTCGTCCTCCTTGTCATGTTTTTGTTCGTCCTCCTCCTCCTCGGCCTCCTCTTCCGCCCTCCGCCTCCTCATCGTCCTAATCCTGCTCGCCCCTCCCCAGCTTCCAGCTGCTGCCCAGACGGCCATTGCTGTGTCCCCCCCATACGTGCCACTCCGACGCCAAAATTCCTCGTCCTCCTCCTCCTCCTCCTCCTCCTCCACCAGCACCCACCTCCTTCTCCGCCTCCTCCGCCTCCTCCTCCTTCCCCCCCTCCTCCTCTCCCTCCTTGCCTCCTCACCATTCCTCGGGGCCCTCTCCCATCCTCCTCCTCCTCCTCCTCCGCCTCCTCCTCCTTCCTCCTCCCTCCTCCCTCCTCCTTCCTCTTCCTCCTTCCCTCCCTCGCCCCCCTTCCCCCCATGCCCCTCCCCCCTCCTCGAGGCGAGGGGGCAGCGGGCACACACCCCACGACCAAAATGGGTTCGTCTACCCCTGGCCGCCCTCGGGGGACTCCCGCGCCGCGCGGTCGCAGAGGACCATCGCGAGCTCGCCGCCGCCGCCGGCCGGCCCCAGCGACTGCCAGCGCGCCACCGCCAGCCAGTCCTGCAGGGGACAGTCCATCGGCGGCCCTCGGCGGCCCTCGGCGGCCCTCGGCGGCCCTCGGCGGCCTTCGGCGGCCGTCGGTGGCCGTCGGCAGCCGACGGCAGCGGCGCGGGGCTGCACGGATGGAGGGCAGGATGTGTCTCTCGCCTGAGCGCCTCGAGCATTTGTCGCAAGAGCTGCCAACAGCTACAAGGAAGGACTGCGAGTCTCTTCAGCGCGCAGCTCTCGCCTCGGCGCCGCGCACACTCGTCTTCACATGACAGGTCCCCAGCAGCTGCAAGGATGGGCGGCGGGCCGATCTCAACATTGTGGCTCCCAGCCTCAACGCCGCGAGAATTCGCCCGAGGTGCTTCAGCTACAGGAGCGGAGGGAGGCG
>CAUYUJ010019066.1:142603-188295 GCA_963575745.1 Prorocentrum cordatum
CATCCTTCAGTGCAGCTCCTGCAAATTCTAAGCTTGCGGATCATACATGGCGGGTGCTTCCCAAGCGAAACGCCCGGCCCAACCTACCGACACATCTCGGGGTGCGGCAGGGGGAAAAGATCCCTGAGGAGAAGGGATTGAGGGGGAGGAGAAGGAGAAGGAGGAGGAGGAGGAGGCTGCTTCCTGATCCTCCACCTCCTCCTCACCCGTCTGTCCCACTTCCTCCTCCTCCGTCTCATCTTCCTCCTCCTCCTCCTCCTCCTCCTCCTCCTCCTCCTCCTCCTCCTCCTCCTCCCCTTCCTCATCCTCATCATCATCATCATCATCATCATCATCATCATCATCATCATCATCAGCAGCAGCAGCAGCAGCAGCAGCATCAGCATCATCATCATCATCAGCAGCAGTATCATCATCAGCAGCAGCATCATCAACAGCAGCATCACCATCATCACCCATTATCAGCATCATCATCGTCGTCATCAGCAGCAGCAGCAGCATCCTCATCATCACCATCAGCAGCGTGATCATCAGCAGCAGCATCATCATAATCGACAGCATCGTCATCAGCAGCAGCATCATCATCACCAGCATCATCATCAGAATCCTCATCATCACCATCATCAGCATCATCATCCTCATCCTCATCATCCTCCTCCCCCCCCATGCCCTCCGCCCACCCGAGCCTGCGGGGCACGTCCTCCTTCCCTTCCTTCCTGCACAACCCTCCTCGAGTGGCCGCCCAGTGGCCGCCGAGGGCTGGGCCTGTGGGCCAGCCGCGTCGAGCACCAGCCACGCGGGAGCTCTCGCGCGCGCGTCCTGGTGGGGGGGGGGGGGCGAGGAGGAAAGGTGGGGGGGCGAGAGGAGAAGGAAGAAGAGGAGGGGGCGAGGAGGAAAGATGCGGGGCGAGAGGAGAAGGAAGAAGAAGGGGGGGAGGAGGAGGAGGAGGAGGAGGAAGGAGGAGGAGGAGGAGGAGGAGGAGGAGGAGGAAGGAGGACGAGAGGAGGAAGCGGAGGGGCAGGAGGTGGAGGAGGAGGAGGAGGAGGAGGAGGAGGAGGAGGGTGAGGCAGAGGAGGAGGAGAAGGAGGAGGTCTGGCAGCGCTCGTGCGACGACCTCCGACGCCATCGGGGGCCAGGCGCCAGGGTGCGAAAAGGAGGAGCAGGGACGCCAGTGGCTTCCCAGGCGTCGGCACCGACGGCTGCCGCAGGCAGCCAGAAGGATCAGCAGTGCTCGGGGAAGAACGCCGCAACCTGCGTAGGGCAGCCCGCGCTGGGCCCGCGCAGTGGTTGGTGGCATGCGAGGAGGAGGAGCAGGAGGAGCAGGAGCAGTCGCAGAGCGAGCCAAGGAATGAATTAAGGACCCCGAGCCGCCTTCTCGGCCTAGCTGAGAAAACCTGGGCCTGGAGTACAGAGGAGCAGGACCAGGAGCGGGAGGAGGAGGAGGAGGAGGAGGAGGAGGAGGAGGAGAACGAGGAGAACGAGGAGGAGGAGGAGGAGGTGGAGGAGGAGGAGGAGGAGGAGGAGGAAAAGGAGGAGGACGAGGAGGAGGAGGACGACGAGGAGGAGGAGGAGGGGGGAGGGGGGGGGAGGAGGACGACGACGACGACGACGAGGAGGCCAAAGATGCCAAGGACAAGGAGAAGGGAAGGAGAAGGAGGATGATGAAGACGAAGAGGAGT
The DNA here is from genome assembly GCA_963575745.1 of Prorocentrum cordatum. Taxonomy (NCBI): domain Eukaryota; class Dinophyceae; order Prorocentrales; family Prorocentraceae; genus Prorocentrum; species Prorocentrum cordatum. The sequence goes on from CAUYUJ010019066.1 coordinate 144,283, forward strand.
AAGCAACCACACGCGAACCCGACACCTGCAGGTCAGATGTCCGGGTGCCTGCAGCCGGACGAACTCCAGCGGGGGTGTCCGACACCGACCCCCGCGGCGGCGGGGCCCGAAGGGCCAGGGCTCGCAGGCGGTCGCAGAGGGAGGAGGCGCAGCGGGCGGCGGGGGCGCGGGACGAGGGCGCGGGAGGAGGAGGAGGAGGAGGAGGAGGAGGAGGAGGAGGAGGAGGAGGAGGAGGAGGAGGAGGAGGAGGGGGAGGAGGAGGAGGGAGGAGGAGGAGGAGGAGGAGGAGGAGGAGGAGGACCAGTGCAAACCCCAGAGGCATCAACGATGTTGGAATAAACCCTCCCTCCAAGCTCCCTCTTCATAGGCCCCTACAACGGTGAACTCTTACTGGGGGAACTGCCTCGTTGGAAGAAAAACCGTTTGAAGACCCTGAAACATGCCAAAAAGTTGCTCTCGGGATTCCAACGCCACGGATCAACCTGACTGTTGCATCATGGCGATCACGCCAGAACGCAATTCCTGTGACTTCAACGCCGCGAATCCGAATGACTTGTGCACCCTCATAAATCTGGATCCTTCCGAAACACCATGTCTGGTACGCTGATAAATGGGAACCCGTGAAACTCCTGAAATGTTATAAGACGAATGCGTGCGGCGCTAAGGCGAGAGCTACATTTTGAAAAAGAGTCGTCCTCAATATGTGAAACTCCTGCAATTGTTTAAAACGAATGTGCGCGCGCTCAGGCGAGAGCTACATTTTGAAAACCGCTCGCCCTCAAGATGTGAAGCCCTTGCAATTATCTAAGACGAATGTGCGCGGCGCTAAGGCGAGAGCTACATGTTGAAAACCACTCGCCCTCAATCCGCGAAACCCTTGCAATGTTTTAAAACGAATGTGCGCGGCGCTCAGGCGAGAACCACAGTTTGAAATCGACTCGTCCTCAATCCGTGAAAATCTTGCGTTTCTGTTAAGACGAATGTGCGCTGCGCTCAGGCGAGAACCACAGTTTGAAAACGCCTCGCCCTCAATCCGTGTAATTCTTGCATGTTTGTTAAAACGAATGTGCGCGGCGCTAGGGCGAGAACCACATTTTGAAAACGACCCGCCCTCCTTCTGAGAAAGTGCTGCCACTCTTTAAGCTTCAGAGTCATCAATGGTGAAGATGTCTCGGGCGAAACGCCCGGCCCGCCCCCAAAAAACTGGCCTCGGGCTGCGACAGGGAGGAATCTCTGTACGAGGGGAAGGAACGGAGGAGGAGAAGAGCAGCAGGGGAGAGGGCGGAGGGCGAGGCCGAGACGGAGGGCGAGAGAGGAGGGCCCGAGACGAGGCGCGCCCGACGAGGAGGCCGCGCCGCTCCTCATCCTCGGGCACGCGCGGCGCGCCCGCGCTGGCAGCCTCCTCGCCCGTTGTTCGGCCCGCGGCCTCGGCGGCGGCAGCCTCGCCGGCCTCCCCCGCCGCGCGGCCCCGGGGGCGGTCCCCGGCGGCGCCCTCCGGGGGCTCGGTCACGGCGCGGCCTGGGGCCGAGGGGGAGAAGTGGGAGGGGGAGGAGGGGGAGGAGGAGGAGGAGGAGGAGGAGGAGGAGGAGGAGGAGGAGGAGGAGGAAGAGAAGAGGGAGGAGGAGGAGGAGCAGGAGGAGGAGGAGGAGGGAGGAGGGGGAGGAGGATGAGGAGTAGGAGGAGGAGGAACCAGGAGGAGGAACGAGGAGGAGGAACGAGGAGGAGAACGGGAGGTCCTCCCAGCCCCTCGTTCCTTCTCCGCTTCCCCCTGGCCCCTCCCCCTCCCGCGCAGGGCTTCAGAGGGTGATCTGTCACCGCGCTTTCCGTCGGCACGTTTTCCAGCTTCCATGATTGGCCAGCATGTACCCCCAACAGTGAGTGACTGCACTGCGGGAGTGAGGCCTACGCGGAGTAATGTCTTTGGTGCACGCTGTGTCCTGCAATGCTATGTAGGGTGAACTGTGTGAAGTAAGCTACGTGGTGTGAGCTATGGCTTGTGAGCTGCGCGGTGCGGCCTCTATGGTGCGAGCAGCTATGCTGTGCCAGCTATGCGGTGTAAGCTATGCGGTGCGAGGTCTTTTTGGGACGCCCGAAATGGGCACCGAAAAAATTGGTACAATGCCCAACAGCAAATGTTGTCCCAAACTGACAGCGGCCGCTGTTGGGCGGGCGACCTCCTGTCTCAAATGGACACAGGCCGCGGCGGCGTGGACAGCGAGTCCTGTTCAGAATGAACAAGAGCTGCTGTTGGGCATCGTACCCATTCTTTCAGTACCCATTTCGGGCGTGCAGATCTTTTGTGCAAGCTATGTTACCCACCCGGAGCGCGGGGCGCCCACGGTGGGCGCGAACGCGGCGAAACCTCGGAGGGGGAGGAGGAGGAGGAGGAGGAGGAGGAGGAGGAGGAGGAGGAGGAGGAGGAGGAGGAGGAGGAGGAGGAGGAGGAGGAGGAGGAGGGAGGAGGGAGGGGAGGAGGATGAGGTGGGCGCGAATGCGGCGAAACCTCGGAGGACCCGCCCACGGCAGGGGAAGCCAAACGAGCGCCCAGGAGGGCGGCACCGGGCGCGAGGCGGCGGCGAAACCACGGCGGACCCACGAGCGGCGCTCTCGGGGCACCCACGAGCGCCCAGCAGTCAGCACGGGCGCTCCTCCTCCTCCCCCTCCTACTCCTAGCCAGGAGGAGCGAGGAGGAGCGAGGAGGCGCGAGGAGGAGGAGCGAGGAGGAGCGAGGAGGAGGAGGAGGAGGAGGAGGAGGAGGAGGAGGAGGAGGAGCGAGGAGGAGGAGGAGCAGCAGCAGGAGGAGGGTAATCGAAGCAAGAACCCCTAAGAGCAAGCACTGCTTTGGGGAAACCTGCGTTCCCGCTGCAGCGTCGTCCTGGTTTGATGATCTAAACGACGCTCTGCTCCTGTCGTTTAGAATGGCGCTCTCGCCTCAGCACGGGCCTCAAATTCGGGATTCGAGTCATACCCCGTCGTTGTCGCCTCACTCCTAACCCCTCCTCCGCCTTGGCTAGTCCTCATGCTCATCCCGCTGATCCTACTCCTGGTCCTACTGTTCATCCTTGTCCTCCTCATTACTCATCCTCACAATCTTCATCCTGCGCATCATCTTGCTCATACGCCACCTCTGCCTACTGCTCCTCCTCCTCCTCCTCCTCCTCCTCCTCCTCCTCGTCCTCCTCCTCATCCTCATCATCCTCCTCCAGTGTGCACAGTTCACCTTTTCTGACAGCGCATGACAGAGAAAACCCAGCTCAATGGGAAAGGATTGGCGGGAGCATCGGATGTCAGATATAACGCGAGTGCACTCAGCCTGACCTCCCTCCACTCTACAACCGCCACCGTCACCTTCTCATCCTCATCCTCCTCCTCGTCAGAGAGTGCACCGAGAGGGGAGAGAAGGGTATCGACAGAACAACACGAGGCTTAGAGCCGAGGTAACAACTGGTGCTGCAGCAGAATCGGAAGCGCTTTCGGGCGGATGGCCTTGCAGGAAGAAGACAAACAAAACAAGAAAATCTCACACGAAGAGGCAGACAAGCACGATAACCAATACCTATCATGGGGAAACCAAAAAAATACCGATACCGCTACGTCCAGACTTCTCCCGGGGTGGGTGCCGACCAAATTTCGAACCGAATCCAACGGTGGCAACGAGGCAATCCCAGGAGGCCCCACAAGGCAAAAACGAGGCGAGAGCAACCAGCGGTACGCATCGGCACCCTTTCCCGCGTCGAGAGCAGGACCAGGAGGACCAGGAGCAGGCGCAGGGAGGACAGACGGGAGGGGGAAGACGGAGGCAGGACCGACGAAGAGGAGGGAGGACGAGGAGGAGAAAGGAGGAGGAGGAGGAGGAGGAGGAGGCGGAGGAGGAGGAGGAGGAGGAGGAGGAGGAGGAGGAGGAGGCGGAGCCCCAGGGGCGCCCGCCTGCCACGGCCCCCCGCAGCATGCCCGCGAGGGTCCGGTCCCACAGCGCGCAGAGGACGACCGACACGCACGCGAGGGCGGCCAGCGAGGGCGCGCGGAGCACCTCCATGCCCCCGGGCGCATAGGCGCCGTGCGCGGGGCCCGCGGGAGGAGGCCCGCCCGCGGGGCCCTGATCCGGAAGGGCCGCCGCGGGGGGCTGGGGAGGAAGATGGGGGCGAGGGGGAAGGGGGAGCACTGCCGGGGGCGAGGGGGAGGAAGAAGCAAGAGGAGCAGAGTAAGGGCCGCAAAGGAAGGAAGCCTCAGCACGCTCCGAATGAGAAGAAGAAGAAGAAGAAGAGGAAGAAGAGGAAGAGAAGGAAGAAGAAGAAGAATGATAACACCAATAATAAGAAATAATAATAATGATAATAATAATAATACGAATAATAGTAATAATAATAATAATACTAAAAATGCTAGTAATCATACTAATTCAAGAAATAATAGAAGTAGCAATAATAAAAGTAGTACTACAACTAAATATAATAATGATAATAATAAGAAGAATACGTATATGACCATAAACAAATACATACATAAATGAACAATAATAATAACAATGCTAATATTAATAATAACAATAATAACAATAATAACTATGATAATACGAATAATAATAATAATAATGATAATAATGATAACAACAATAATAATAATAAATAATAATAATAATGATAATAATAATAATAATAATGTCAATACTGATAATAGCACATAGAATCACAACAAGAAGGAGAAGACGAATAAGAAGAAGAAAGAGCGGATGAGAGGAGGGTGGGAGGAGGAGGAGGAGGAGGAGGATGAGGAGGAGGAGGAGGAGAAAAAGGGGGAGGATGAGGAGGAGGAAGAGGAGGAGGACGAGAAGGAGGAGGAGGACGAGGAGAGGGAGGAGAAGGAGGAGGAAGAGAAGGAGGAGGGGCGAGGCGGCGGGTAGGGAGAAGACGGTGGATGACGTGGGCGAGGAAGAGGGCGAGGCAAGGGAACAGAGGAGCGGGGAGAAGCGATGCATTGAAGGAGGAGGGGGAGGAGGAACAACAAGACAATGAGAGGAGGAGGAGAGGAGAGGAGAAGGAGGAGAAGGAAGAGGACGAGGAGACGGAGGAGAAGGAAGAGGACGAGGAGGGCGGGCATCTGGAGGACAAGCAGGCACAGGAGACCCGCAACGAGGAACGGGACGCACGCCAGGTGACGTCGTCGCCGTCGCCGTCGTAGTCGATCATCACCCCTCGCACCCAGGAACTGCTCGGAAGCGGCTACGACCCGCAGCGCCAGCCACACGAAATCGCACTGCTGCTCCCCACCGTCGCTGAAGCCTGCACTCAAGTAGAACGAGTTCGGCTCGATGACAATTCGCTCGCCAGGCGACGGCTCCAGCTCCTCCACGGCGGCCGCAGCCTCGTCGTCGTCCTCGACGACCTCGAGCCCCAGGCCCTGGCCGTCGTCGAGCAGCTCCCCGACCGAGGCGACGACGCCGCCCCCGCGAGCAGCACCCATCTCCTGGCCCGGAGTGCGCTCGTGCTCGGCGCACCGAGCGCACGCAGCGTGCAGTGGCTCAGGCCCGCCGACAGGCCGCGCGGCGGCGCCGCGCGGATGCCACGGCGCACTGCGACCCTCGCGCCGCGGCGTGCGCACCACCGCGACGCGGGAGAGGGGAGCCTGGCTCGGGGCCAAAACTCACGAGCCAGAACAGCTCTGGGGAGGAGGGTAGACGGCGTAGGGGATACACGCACCGAATGGTATGAACATGCAAGCCAGCATACGGACATATATGGAACCGAACGGTGCAACCATTCCCTGGGTCTCCATCCGTTGCTGCAGAAATGTGCTTCCGGACCGCCATCTTCCCTTGGGGCCATGCACTTCTCCGTCGACGTCGTCCTTCTTCGGCAAGGGAGTTAAAGAACTGGAGGAAGCCAAGAGATATTTCTCGGGTCGCTGCACACGGAACTGCTCAAGCGAATCGCCTCCATCGGCTCTGGGCTGGGAGATGTCCCCGCGTCCTTCCAGGCCTGTTGAAACGGGCGCCAGACGATCTAGAGAGAGTACAATATTCCCTGCGGGGCTCTTATCTTGAAAACCGCACAGCTGGGCAGGACCGCTTAGTCAAGAGTCAGGGTATTTCCCCTACTAGCTGGAACACTAAACACGATTCACAGGCCTCTCATGGTCATAGGAACAGATTGAAGCCTGAGAGAAATTCGCCATGTTGCAACCATGCTCGGTATACCGATCCCTCTTCTCCATCGAGCCGCTGGAACTTTTTGGGCGGGTTCTCTCCGTTGGCGCCCACTGGCTGGTCAATCTGCCTGGGGCCAGCCAGGAGCCCCTTTTGCATGTCCATGGGCGGGGCCTGAGAGATCGGATCGACGTATGGCTTTTCTGGCAATCCCCACATCTGCGTCGGAGTCGGTGTCCCAGGCGCTGGTGCATGCGCCGCTCGTTGCAGTGCTGCTTCTGCTTCTGGTCCGACGGCGTCTCACCTCGGCGGTTATGGTGGTCTGCCTTGCGGTCTTGCCTCGGGGAAAACTTTCGGGGTCGCTGCGATCATATTGTGGATGGCTGCCGACGCCTGGCTCCAACTCGGATATGATTTCCTCCGTCCTTTGGAAATACCAAAAAAACACCGAGTTCATGATACAATCGGCATTACCATTGATTTGGGCTGAGCTCGCACGGCTTGCATGGACTGCTGCATATGAAGCGCATGCTCTAGGTAAGTAATTGCATGGGCTACGCTGCTGCGGCCTGTGTCTAAGGCGCATAGGAGAGCGGCGGGGGCGATGTACGTCCATGCTGGGGGGCTGCGGATACTCCCATTTGGGCAAAGGGAACGGCAACGGCCGCCGCAGACGCTCCTGCCGCTGCTGCGGGCTTCGTTCTCTGTTTCAGACTGACACCTCGCATGCTCTTCTCGCCCGCGAAACCATGCTCGATGAACGCGATGTGCTGGTTGATCGTCCCGGTTTCGACCTCTAGCTCTTCGTGCTGCTGTATGAGTCCGTCCTGCCTGCTTCTTTTTGTTCGCGGTGACCATGTTCTCTAGTTGAGACTTCCTGTTGTGGGCATTCTGGATATGCTGGCTGGATGGCTTTATTTCGAGACTGCGCACATGGCCGGGACAATCTTGTCGCAAACCTTATAATGACCCTGTCCTGGTTGCCTCTGTAGGCAACGATCGCAAGGGCATTGAGCTTATCGAAAACGTTTTCCCTGGACTTGCTAACTTCGAGCAGGTCCTCCGTGTTCGGCGGTGGAGTCCATTCTGAGGGTGGCTCTGCCTCCGACGATTTTGCCCTCGGTATCTTTGCCAGCAACTTTTGCACTGCGGCGCGGCTCATGTCGTATAGCGTCTGTTCGTGATCCTTGTGGGGCTTCCTTGTGGAGCACTCGTTGCTCTTGTCGGGATTGGTATGCTTGGCGCAGTTGCTGCTCTCCTGGGAGTCCTCGCTCTGGAGTGGCCATGTTCTGCTTACTTGCCTTGTATTGTTCCCCTTCCCTTTTCCATTCGAAGAATCTACCTAATGCGGGTGACTTTCTTGCCCACACAAGCACCATCTGTGATACGCTTCAGCATGGCGGTAGTAGTTCTCACACTGCCACCGGCACACGCATGATGGAAAAGGGGTAGCGGCACAAGAGGCAATAGATGCAATGAACACAAATTATCCGACGTAAGTGTAATGCGCCTGGGAGCCTCCCATCGATGTTTGTCGCATGCGACACAAACCCAAGATTGAAGCCCCCACGACTCGGGGATTCAGCCTTGAGCCAAATGGCTACGGACCTTCTCCTTCTCCTCCATTGTCTTAATTACGTTGGGCGGATCTGGATAAACATCGTAGCGTCTGAACCTCCTCCTACTCCTCCCACTCCCCCTCCTCCTTCTCCTCTTCCTCCTTCTCCTCGTCCCCTCGTCCTCCCCCTCCTCTTCCTCCTCCTGCCTCCCGTGCCTCCTGCTCCTCCTGCCGCATGCTCCCCGCGCCTTCTCCATGCCTTTTTCCCTATGAACAACTCCTCCTCCTCCTCCTCCTCCTGCTCCTCCTCCTCCTCCTGCTCCTCCTTCTCCTCCTGCTCCTCCTCCTCCTTCTGCTCCTCGCCGGACACTTCATCACCAACCATGATCCTGGAGCTTGGGAGTTTCAACACTTGCACAGATGGAGGGCGGGTCGCTCTCAAAATGTCACCGTCTTAACAAAAAACTCGCCAGAGATTCACACATGGAGGACCGGTTGTTTTCACAATGTGGCTCTCGCCTTAGCGCCGCGCGCATCCGTGTCAAAACGCTGCACACGAGTGTAACGGACGGAGGGCGGGTGGTTTTCACAATGTGACTCTCGCCTTAGCGCAGAGCGCATTCGTGATAAAGAAGTGCAAGAGCTTCACGGATGGAGCGTGGCTCCTTTTCAAGATGTGGCTCTCGCTCGCCTTCGCGGGGCGCACACTCGCGCAAGAGCTTACAACAATGTCAAGGACTCTCGGGGTCAGCGTCCCAACAATCGGGTTTGGGAACGATGTCGGACTGCCAGGGCGCACCAATTACGTCGATTCGTGGCGTTGGAGTCCGCGGGATGGCGTTCTGGCACGAGTCCAGATCGTCAACACGCAGAGTAACAAAGTTCCAGGAATGGTGTTCTGGCACAGTCCATGACTTTCCAACGGTTGTTTTCCGGCGGAGCACTTCATTCAGTGAAAATGAATCCTTGCAGAAGCCTATGAAGAGGGAGCTTGGAGAGAGGGCTTACTGCAACATCATTGATGAGTCTTGGGTTTACAAGGGTCCTCCTCCTCCTCCCCCTCCTCCTGCTCCACCCCCTCCTCCATGCTCAATGTCCTTCCCCTCCACAGAAAACGCAGGGAGAGGAGGACGACGTGGATGAGAGGAGGAGCGGGAGAGCACGAAGGAGTGGAGAGGAGGGCGGAGAAGGGGCACAGGGGAGGCAGAAGGAGCAGAAGGGAGAAGGGAGGAGGGAGAAGAGAGGAGGAGCAGGATGAGGAGCAGGAGGAGGAGACAGAGGAGGAGTAGGAGGAGGAGGAGGGAGGGATTGAGAAGGAGAGGCGAAGGGGACGGAAGGAAAAGGAGGAGGAGGCCGGAGGCAACAGCTAAAGCCGCCGCTCCACCCCCCGCGGCCGTGCAGGCCCCCCTCCCTCTGCGCGCGAGCGCGGCGCGCGGCGCTCGGCGCACTCGCTGGTGAGCTTGGCGTGCATCCGGAGGTTGGCGTTGAACGCGAAGCCCTGCAGAGCGGCGCCGAAGGACGTAGGACATCGACAACAGAATTGATCTCCTCCTCCTCTCATTCCTCCTCCTCGTTTTCCTCCTCCTCCTCCTCCCTCCTTCTCCTCCTTCTCCTCCTCCTCCTCCTCCTCCTACTCAATTTCCTCCTCCTCCTCCTCCTCATCCTCCTCCTGCTGCGTATCCTCTTCCTCCCTCCCTTCCCTTACTTATCCGGGGTAACTCGGGTCCGGGCTAACTCGGGCTTGGATTCCCCGAAAAAAGGAACCCGAGTTGGCCCTGACCCGAGTTATCCCTGATGGTTTGGGGCTCTGGGCGCCCGAAAAGCGAACCCGAGTTAGCCCTGACCCGAGTTACCCCTGATGATTCGGGGCTCTGAATGTAGGACATCGACAACAGAATTGATTTCCCCAAAAATGCTGTTCCCCATCGAATATACGGTCGACGTAAAAGCCTAGAATGTTCGCAAACATCCTGAGAATTCTGAGTACTGTTTTCGTAGATTCGGCAAGAAAACTCATTCTGGGGTGAATCGATTCTGTAGTCGATCCCCTACTCGAACCACAGGTGTCGTCGCAATTCACGCGACGCCGCTGGTCGGCCTTTGACGACGCGCAGTCCTTGAGCGGCCCCTTCGAACTTGAGGCGTCTTGGGCGCTCGTTGTTGAGCGGCCCCTTCAAAGCTGACGGGCGCGCCAGGTTCTTGGCTGAATGCCGGCCCGCCCGCGCAAACACCAAACTTGCAGTGTAGTAAGCCGAAGCCAAGACCTGGACAACAAACGGACCAGGACAAATCGGAGATCTCTGAGATCCTGCGGCCATGGAGGGTTTACCAGGCGCCGCGGCCGTTCCAGAATGCTCTGGAACGCTCTGGCGCGATTCATCGCGGTCCTGGGCCCGCCCGATTCTGTGCTCCCCCCGTTGAGGCGCAAGTCCGACGGAAATGTGTAGCACAGACATACTGCAAGCGGCGGTGGCCAGACAAGCGGTGCCAGACTGCATTGATACTTCTCCAAGCGGCGGTGGCCAGACAACGCCCGCCGCGGTGCTTTTGTTGCAAGGCAAGGCTCATGTGTGCGAGAAGCCCCTGTGGAAGCGACGCAAACATGGTGCAAGTACGTCTGGGCTCGGCCAGCTCAGAGGGGAGCGCGGACCAAAGACATCCTCAGAAATCCGACGTCTTGCACGGATCAGGGCGGAAGTGCTGCTTCGCCGGTTCCAGAACCAGGGGGGAACCTCGACGGGCCACGGTACCGTCAAAGGAACAGCACGAGATGAGAAGCCAGCCCTGGGGAGAAGTCCAGGACTTCTGGTGATCTTCATGTGAGCGTTTATGTATTCTGGGTTTCGTCATTTCGCGCAAGGGGGGGAGGGGGGGGGTCCGGCTCTCGTCCCGTAGTCAATACCTCCGATTGAATCATCTTGAAATTTTCAACATAGCTTAAAATTCAATATTTGAGCCTCATGAGGCGTGAAACTGGTAAACAAACTCATTCTAACAAGTACAATACAACGCAAATATTATGGCGGGGCTGTGCCAGGATTACTATGGATCACATATTCATGATTCCACAAGGCCGTCGGTGGCATAACAGGGGAGGGCCCAACCGGAGGCATGCTTTTTGGCGATCGGGTCCGGCGCCCCTGAGCCCTTTCGTTATGGTTCCAGAAGAATAGCAGGAAAAAGTTCGCACAGTTGCACACATCAACGATTCGAGTTTCTACGGGGGGGGGGGGGGCGCCGGCCCCCGTAGTTCGTCCGATCGACTGAAGCAGGTGCCAAAATCAGCCCATAACTTCTCTACGGGGGGGGGGGGGGCGGGGGGTTCCGCCGAAAGCAAAAAAAATAATAAAAGAACGATCACCATTCGGCGGCGAGATGCGTCGCATCCTCGCGGCATCCCGCGCTCGGAACTACCAGCACCATCATAACCGATCGACCTCACTCGGCAGATGGGGGCTTAGCAAATCAGCTGCACGCAGCTGGCCTTCTCGACGCCTCCGCGAGCAGGCAGCGGCCTTGCATCGACGAAGAACGGCCCGTCGGCGGGGCCAGAGCCAGCTGCATGCAGAAGACGTCGCGCCCCCCTCGTCCTCCTCCTCCTCCTCCTCCTGCTCCTCCTCCTCCTCCTCCTCCTCCTCCTCCTCCTCCTCCTCCTCCTCCTCCTCCTCCTCCTGCTCCTCCTCCTCCTCCTCCTCCTCCTCCTCCTCCCCCTCCTGCCCCTCTCGTCCGCTTTGGGTACTCCTCGTGGTCTGGTTTCAGTTACATACCCCGGGCCTCTTGTGGCCGCTCTCTGGACTACGCCGCGCACTGCCGGAGAGCGCCCAGAGAGGTCGCAAAACGCCGCCGAGAACCGACGACAACGCCCGAAACTTCCCAAGGCATCAGATGTATTGTGGTTTCCATACGGCGCCCCCGGGAAGCCACAACCTGATTGACCAAGAAAGGACCCCTAACCTTTGGGAGGGGACCTGAGTTAGGAGGGCCAACAAAAATTAGGGATAGGGTGTCTTTCCTGCAGATGAATCGAGCCAAATCGTCCAGATTTCTAGTACCCCTAATGCAAAGACGGGGACCTCAGTGAGGTCACGTCTTCATCGTGTGATCAGGGTAAGGGGGTCCTTTGCTCTCGATGATCTGCTGTGCTGTGTTTTCCACACGCCGCCCCCGGAAGCCCCAACCCTTTCCCCAGGGCCGGCGTTTCTTCCCGAGACCTTTTCGGTGGTCCCTGGGCCCGGCGAGGGCCTTCAGGGCCCGAACACGGCAACAACAAAAAAACCTCCCGTCGTGTTTTCTGTTCACGACGCGAGCACCGTTGGGGCCTCGAGCTGCAACCAGACCTCCTCCAACCCGGCCCGGCCCTGGACCCCTCTGGGGGAGGAGGATGAGGGTGGAGGAGGGAGGAGAAGGAGCAGGAGGAGGAGGAGGAGTGAGGGAGGAGGGAGGAGGGAGGAGGGAGGAGGGAGGAGGGAGGAGGGAGGAGGGAGGAGGGAGGAGGAGGAGGAGGAGGAGGAGGAGGGGCGCGGTCCGACCAGGTCTTTGAGGCGGCTCCCGCCGTGTGGACGCGAGGGCGCCCCGGGGCGACCAGAACGTCCTCGAGCCCTGACGCCGTTCGACGCCCCCTCTATCGCTGCCGGGTCTCGCCCGGCCCGGCTCGCCCGGGCCCCCGGGGGGCGGCGCCACCTCGGCGATCAGGTCGATGTCCTCCTGGCGGGGAGGCGCAAGAGTCGGCTTGGGGGGGGCTCGGGCTGGCCTGACGGGGCCATCATGACCGAGAGGAAACCGGCCGCGTACGCAGATTTATATATTCCCCCCGGGACGTTTTGATTCGTTTGCTTCGACCGCGCCCTTTGCATGATGGTGCCCTTCCCTCTTGAGACTCGAATGCGTCCTCATTGGGCCTCGGAGAGGCCCAAGACGGCCTCAAGACGGCCCACGAGGGCCCCGATCATGATGATCATGATGACGACGAGGCCCACCCTGAACTCTGGCGCGAGCTCCCGCTGCAGAGGTCCCACGAAGACTGGGCCGTGAAAAAATCCAGGCCGCGCGCGTCGAAAAAAGCGACGGCAGGCCCGAGATCCGGCGCACGGTGCGAGCGCGGCCGCAAGAAAAGCCCAACCCTGGAAACCCGCGCGCGGAGTGCACTGGAGGGAAAACCTGGAGCACCCTGATTGGGCGTGGCTTAATGGGGGGGTCACAAATGGGGGGGTCAGAAACGGTCCCCTTTCGTGCCCCTTTCGGGCCCCTCCAGAGCCCCAGGGGGCTCGTTTAGGTACCGTTCGGGTACCTTTTCGAACCACCCTTGCCACCCCCCCATTTATGACCCCCCCATTACGCGGCGCCCAACCTGAACGCAGCAGCTCGTTCCACGGCCGCGGGAAGTCGCCGCGCAGCGCGCGGCGCGAGGAAGCACAGGAGACCCTGAAAAACGCTTATGGTGTCTTGACTCGCGCCTAGAGGCCTCCTCGATAGGGTCGGAAAGTGGTCGAAGGATCGCGCCGCATTGCCGATGCATCGGCGATGCATCGGCGATGCATTGGCGATGCATCGGCGATGCACCGGCGATGGACCGGCGATGCATCGGCGATGCACCGGCGACGTCGACGTGAAGCAGATCGGGCTCAACATCAAGCAGCATTGGCGATGCACCGGCGATGTGGGGCGATCCTCCGACCCCATCTACTCCAACCCCATCTAGCAGGCCTAGATCGGTGACACGCAAGAGTGACCCTGGGTAAGAGTAACCTTAGTGCGCGGACTGAGGGGGCGCAAGGTGGCCAAATCCAAAGGCGCAAGCAGCCACCATCGCATCGCGCTCAGCGGTCTGGGGGACCCCTAATGAGCCCGCACCAAAGGCCACTCCGGCGAAGGGTCACTCTTGCGTGTAGTCTACTAGAGCGCCCCCACTGTTGGATGCTCGTTCTGGGGACCTTCCTAGAGCCACCCGCCCCACTCGTGCGTCGAAGCTGCGTCGAACGTCAGTCGATTTGGGTCGACCCTGAGTCGAACCTAAGTCGAACCTGAGTCGAACCTGAGTCGAACCTGAGTCGAACCTGAGTCGAACTGGGGTCGAACAGATCCGTTAGGTGGGCTCCAGGAAGGTCCCCGAAACGAGCATCGAACCACTGTGCTCGAGTCTCACGTCTCCCCGGTCCTTGCTCTTCTTCGTGAGGTCGGCGGCGTCCTGGATCTGCATCTGCATGGTCCTGCCGCGCGGGCGCGCGGGCGCGCGCGCGAGCGCGCGGGCGGGGGGGGGGGAGCGGCGGCGAGGCCCAAGGGCGCTTGCCCGTGAGCGCACGCCGCCGCGGGGGGAGGAAGGAGGAGGGGGGGGGGGAGGGGAGGGGAGGAAGGGGGAGGGGAGGAGGGAACGAGGAGGGAAGAACCAGCGAACGAGCAGGAAGAGGAGGATGGGGAGGAGGAGAAGACGGAGGAGGAGGAGGAGGTGGAGGACGCGGAGGAAGAGAAGAAGGAGGAGGAGGAGGAGAAGCAAGAGGAGGAGGGCAACTGTAAAACCAAGACGCCTCAACGATGCTGCAATAAAACGGTCCCGAGGTCCCTCTTGAGAGGTCCCTTAAAGATTCGTGCACCCATTGGGTGGAAGTGTCAGATGGGTCAACATGTAAGTAACGAGTGCAAACTCCAGTGAGACCACGCCATCTCGGGGGGGCTACAATCTGCGGAACTGCCGCCATTTTCGACGGTCGCTGCGAGGGCCAGCATGGTGGGTACCGAGCGCAGACTCAGACTAACCCTCGCCATCCCTATGCGGGCTGCGCTCTGCGAAGCTGTCGCCTCCTGCTGGAAGGGCCAGCGCAATGGCCACCGAACGCACGCTCACATCCCTCGGGGCTGCGGTCTGCGAAAGTGCCGCCACGTTCGAAGGCTGCTGGGAGGACCAGTGTACTGAGCACGGAACGCAGAGTCAGATTTCACCTCGGCATCCCTATGTGTGCTGCAGTTTGGTACACTCTCGCCACGTCCGAAGGTTGCTGGAAAGGCCAGCGTAGTAGGCACCGAACGCAGGTTCAGATTCGACCTCACCATCCCTGGGGGGGCGGCGATCTGCGAAACCGACGCCACTTTCGGTGGTGACCAGACAAGCTGGCATAGTGGGTACCGAACGCAAACTCAGACTGGAGCTCGCCATCCCTTGGGGCGACTCTGCCGCCATTTTTCGAAGGCTGCTAAAAGTCCCAGCGAACTGGGCACCGAGCGCATTTCACACTCGATCTCGCCATCATTGCAGGGAGTGCGCTCTGCGAAAGAATCGGACTTTTCGAGGGCTGCTGGGAAAGACAAGACAATCGGTACCGAGCGCAATCCCGAACTGGACCTCGCCATCCCTTGGGGGCTGCAACATGCGGAACTGTCGCCACTCCAAGAGGCTGTTGGAAGGGCCGGCATAGTGGGTACCGCGCACAGACTTTGACTAGACCTCGCCAGCCCTGGGGAGTCTGCACTTTGCGACATTCTCGCCACTTTCAATGGCTGCTGGGAGGGCCATCGTAGTCGATAGCGAGCGCAGACGCAGACTCGACTTCGCCATCCCTGGGGGGGGGCTCGATATGCGAAGTTGTCGCCACTTTCGAAGTTTGCTGGAAGGGCCAGCATAGCAGGTACCAGACGCAGCATCCGATCAAACGTCGCCATTCGTGAGGGGAGACTGCGCTCTGCGAAACTGCCACCAGATTCGAAGGCTGCTGGGCGGGCCAGCCTTAAAGATACCGAGCGCAGACTCTAGACCTCGCCATCCCTGGGGCGGGCTGCGATCTGCGAAACTGTCGCCACTTTTCGAAGGCTGTTGTCAGGACCAGCGTAGCGAGTACCGGGCGCAGACTCAGATTTGACCTCGCCGTCCGTGGGGGCTGCGATCTGCGAAGCTGTCGACACTTTCGACTGATGCTTGGAGGGCCAGCATCGTGGATACCGGACGCCACTCAAATTAGATATCGCCACCCCTGGGGCCGGGGTGCGACATGCCAAACTGTCACGCCTTTCGGCGTCTGCTGGGGGGCCAGCGGGGTGACACCTTGCCCCAGCTTTAGATCAGACCTCGCCATCCCTGGGGCGGGCTGCGAAATTCGAAAGTGTCGCCACTTCCGAGGGCTGCCAGGGGGGTCGGCGCAGCGGCGCCATACCCATGTGCGACGGAGCCATCATCGACGTGGGGTACAAGGACGATGACAAACTAGACAGCCTGCGGTTGTATCTCTACGTGATGCTCTCGAAGGCCACGACCATCTCGTGATGACCCAGGGCCCGAGGCTGCAGTTCCATTCTCGCGGGCCGCCTGCGGACCTCGCGGCGCGCCTGCGCACCTTTACCTCCCGCGCTGAAAAATGTCGGGAGGAGACCGTGCAGCTGACAGCGCAGCTCGGCCTCGCGCAGTTCCTACACTGACTACAACCGATTGCTAGCATTCCTCGAAACATCGCCCCTCTCGCTCCACCTCTCTCCTTCCTATGCCCCTCTCTCGTCGTCACATCCTTCCTTTTACAATTTCCTGTCACTGCTGCATCGCTACCTTTTCAGCTTCCCGTCTGCGTTATCCCCATCAATACTCGCCTTCTTCCCTTTCGGCCCGGGGACATAACTAATTACCCTCATCAGGCCCTTGTCTGTCGATCAAGGCCCTGCAAGTCGAGCAGCTCGCGAGCCTCCCAAGACAAGTCATTGCCACATCACCACTCCGAATGCACTCATTCCGAGTGTCCTGGCCACGCGAATTGCGCAAAAAGGTTGGGCACGTCGCCAGGGTCACTTCGCAGCGTGCCCCCCAGGAGCCCGAACCACTGTCCCGGGCAAACGACTCCTCAGCCCGAGCCCGTCTCCGACGGTCCCGGAGGGGCCCGGCGAGGGCCCCTCGAGGCCGGAAAAAACTGCCAGGTACCTCCCGTCGTGATCTTGCTCGCGACGAGGGGAGTCCGAGGGAGCCCCAACGATACCGCCATCGCTACTGTCAAGTCGCACACTGCGGATGCACGGCAAGGACGCAAGGGCCTTGGAAGGCCATGTTATGTTGACGTTTCTCGAACGGGGCTGGCCAGCGAAAGGTGCCAGGGATGGTCTGACGGGGAAAGGATGCAGGGGGAACCTTGGAGCGGTGCTCTTCCTTACTATGCGAGCGGACTGTACTCCCTGGACCTCCCCTGGGGTGCGTTCTGACGCTGGACGTCGAGACGAATCCAGCCGTGGCTTCTCAGGAGGTCCAAGAGTGTGCAAGCGAGGCAAGGGTAGCGGCGCTGATATCTTTGCTCGGTGGCGAGCAGGGGGGAATGAGAAGGAGAAGACCTTCTCAGAAGGTTCGGAAGTCCCCCGGCCTTCTGAGAAGTTTTCCAAGCCATCCCCGAAGACAGAAAAAGCCCCTCAGGAGGCGCGAGGGCTTCTGAGAAGAAGTCCCGCCGCCTTCTGAGAAGGCCTTCTCCTTCTCACTTCCCCACATCGCTCGCCGCCGACTTACGGTACCTCCTCGGACATACCGGCCCTGCGGTCCGCGGAGCCTCCTCGGATGCGGCGCGCAGCACGAGCAGGGCCGCGAGGAGGCCGGGGCGAGGACGAGAGCGAGAGGGCGAGAGCTGCCGAGAGGTGCCGAGAGGAGAGGGGCCGGCGGTCCTGAGCGTCGCCCCCGGCTTCCAGAGTCTGAGCATTTTCTTAGGGTGGAGGGCTCAGGGTGAAATCCATATGGGCTCTTGCACCTCGAGAAACGATCCGTCTTGTGATTCACCTCTTGCAGGTTCAAGCCTCGAGCATCCATCGAAACGGCATTCCAGATTTTACCCTTGGCCCTCCACCCAGAGAAAATGCTCTGAAGAGCGTCGAGGCGGGCCCAGCCGTGGCGGCGAGAAGCCCCCGGGGACCCTGGAGGCGCACGAGGGGCGAAGAGCGTGCCACGGAAGCCTCGGGCCTCGGAGCTCGGACCTCGGGGAGGCAGGGCAGCGGGAGGAAGCAAAAGGTATGCCGATGCTGCTGCTCCCCGGACCTCTCCCGGGGTGCGTTCTGACCAGAACGACGAGGCGCGTCCAGCGGTGGCAACCAGGGCCTCCCAGGAGGCCCCAGAAGTCGAAGACGAGGGAGGGGTAGCGGGAATGCAGGATGATGACGAACACAATCATAATAATGTGGGGGGCACGACGAACGAAATAGCTTCCGGATCTTCGGCTTCTGCTTCGCTTCGGCTCCGTCTGAGGCCCGTGGACCGTCCAGGGGGGCGCCCGGGGAGGGCGGAGGAGAACGATTCAACAAATCCCGGCCTGGGGCCGTTGTTTCCAATCATCATCCAAGGCGCCGCCGCGTGAACACGACCCCAGGCAATCTCTTACTCATCATCCTGCAGTGTGGGTACCTTTTCCTACTCGGAGCGAGAGCGAGAGTAGGGAGTCCACAAAAGACATACGCGCCCAACCGCGTACATGAACACGGCCCCCCAATCCGCGAAACCAGCCGCGAGATACAAATGTTCGCGCAATCTGTCCAATACAAATGTTCGCGCAATCCGTCCTGTCGAAGCCAACGTGGATCATGCGCACGTCCGTGTGTCCCTTGTGATGGAGGGATCGGCTACACGCAAGAGTGACCCTAGGCAAGAGTGACCGCTGGTGCGCGGATTGAAGGGAGCGCTAGGTCGGTGGCCAGATCCAAGCACGCGAGCAGCCACTATCGCATCGCGCTCAGCGATCGGGCGGACCCCCGCGAGCCCGCACCGAAGGTCCGTCCGGCGAAGGGTCACTCTTGCGTGTAGTCTTCGGTGGCAGACTCACGGAAGCCTCCCGTACCATCCTGCCGGCTCCTGCGACTCGACGCTGGCCGACGCCAGATCGACGCGGATCGGCGCTGAATCGACGCCAACCGACGCTGAATCGGCGATACCGCATCGACTCCCACACGCCGATCTAGACGAGCGCGTTCCACGACTCGCAAGGCAACTGCTCGCAGATGGCCCGGATCCGCCGCGGGGGAGCTACGGACAATTCCATCGAAATGATCACACACGTTGTTCGGACGTCGGGCAGGCGGGCGCCTCGTGGGCCTGCCATGGGCAGGCGGGCGCCTGGGCAGGCGGGCGCGCCCCGTGGGCCTGCCATGCAGGCGAGGCCCCGTGTTGCGGATGCCGTCCTCCTCCTCCTCCTCCTCCTCCTCCTCCTCCTCCTCCTCCTCCTCCTCCTCCTCCTCCTCCTCCTCCTCCCTCCTCCTCCTCCTGCTCCTCCTGCTCTCCTCCTCCTCCTCCTCCTCCTCCTCCTCCTCCTCCTCCTCCTCCTCCTGCTCCTCCTCCTCGCATTCACTTTGCGCGGAGTGGGACGCGCTCGGTGACAATCGACGCCAGCCGACGCTGACGACGGAGTCAAAGAGGGCATCTGCCAGAGGGGGCGCCGAGAGCGGCCGGCGGTCCGGAACGCCGACTGGCTGAGGACCCAGACGTAGGACCTCGCCGCCCGGGCCGCCGCGGCGCCGGCCGGAGCAGGCCGCCGCCGAGGGCGGAGGGCCCTGGGAAGGAGGAGAAGGGGAAGGGGGAGGAGGAGGAGGAGGAGGAGGAGGAGGAGGAGGAGGAGGAGGAGGAGGAGGAGGAGGAGGGGAAGGAGGAGGGGGAGGAGGAGGAGGGGGAGGAGGAGGAGGAGGGGAGGAGGAGAGAGGAGGAGGAGGGGGAGAGGAGGGGGGAGGAGGAGCAGCAGGAGAGGGTAGCAAAGGGCAGGGTGGAGCACCAGCTCACGTAGCAAAGGGCGGGGTAGAGCATCGGTATCGGTACCTTTTGGCACCCCCAGGAATGGCAACTCTTCGAGGGAGTGACCTCTGGCGCACAGAGTGGAGGGCCCTCGAAAACCTCTGCCCGACCTCAGGACTAAGGGTAGGATAGCAAAGAGCAGGGGAGAGAATCGGCTCACGTGGCTGGTTTCCCTGGCGCCTCCTGGCGCCGGGAGGCGCTCGAGGAAGGGGCTCGGTGGCGAGACCGGAACAAGCTGCACGCAGCAGATTTCGTTCCCCCCCTCTTCCCTTTGGTCCGGCCCGACCTTCGAAGACCCGGAGGGAAGTTTTCCCCAATCAGTGCTTGCACTGAAGGGGTGCTCGCGGATGTTGAAGGATTTGGCGAAAATGCCCCGCCGATTTTGGTCGCACGCTGGGTTCCCGGGTTCCCGGTTCCGGGTTCCCGGGTTCCCAGTTCCGGGTTCTGGGCCGATTTCGGAGGGCGGCAAGGTTCCCGGGTTCCCGGGTTCCTGGTCGATCTTCTTATCGATTGGCCTCACCATCGATCTCATGACCCACTTCTCTATCGATCTCACCATCGTCACAATCGGTCGCACTATCGATCTCACTATCGATCTCACTAGAGATCGTATGAGCGATCTCGCGATCGATCTCACTATCGATCTCATTGAATCGATGTCACTCTCGGTCTCACGATCGACCTTACAATCGTCCTCACTATCGATTCCACTATCGATCTCATTATCGATCTCACAATCGATGTCAAGACGCATAGTATGAATTTTCAAATCATCCACTGCTTGGGGCTTTCTCAGGTGCACTGATTAGTTGTCGAGGGTCTTCGGACGTCTTCGGGAGTGGTCGGAACCCTGGGAAATGTCCATCAGCTCCTCCTCGTCGAGGGCGTTCCGGGCGTGCCAGAACCGTCCAGACAGGGCGCCGGAGAGCCAAAATGTGACCCGAAAATGTTGCAAAAAAAAACCCTCGGTTTTTTTGCAATCCTTCGGTTTTTTTTTTTTGCAATCCTTGGGTTTTTTTTGCGATCCCCGCCGCCGCGTCACAAAGATTCGATGATCGAGGCTTTTGGGCGGTCTCGCTCGGGCCTGGAGGTCTGCCAGCCTCGAATCGAGCTCTTCCAAGGCCCCGGGGTCGAGCTCCTCGAGGAGACCCTCGCCGCCACTGCTGGATTCGCCTCGAACTTCTGGTCAGAACGCACCCCGAGCAGTCGTTCTGGGAGCACCGGTGTTGGTAGTTTTTTGGTCCCCCCCAGAAAAAGCGCAACCCTTCGCCGTAGCGTTAAGTCGGGCCTGTCCCCCTACAGGGGGGTTATGGACGAAAATTAAAGCTCCCCCAGAAATACACCAAAATGGTCGAACAAGATTCGTCCCCAGATTATTTTTTGACTGTTTTTGAGTTTTCCCTCTGTAGAGGGACAGGCCCGACTTAACCGCAGTGACCTCTGGCGCAGAAGGCGGAGGGCCCTCGAAAACCTCCGCCGGTCCCCAGGAATCTGCGGGGGGGACGAAGGGCAGGGTCGCAAAGGGTAGGGGAAAAAGAGAGAATCAGCTCACGTAGACCGGGAGCGGCCAAGAGGGGGGTCTCCAAGAGGGGGGGGGTGCAAATCATGACCGGCGGCATGTGCGTGGCCCAGCGGGGGGGCCAGGGACGTAATGAAATGAGAAGAGGCGCCATGAAATCTGGGGAAATATCATGGCCCACGCCATGATCTCCATCCCCCCCTAGTCATCACCCCCCTCTTTGCCGCCCCCGAGTGGACAATTTTCCTGGCGCCTCCTGGTGCCGGGAGGCACCTTTGTATCGAGGATGGGCCCGGCGGCGGGGCCGAAACCAGCTGCGCGCAGCAGATTTCGTAAACTCCCCCGCTCATTACCCTACCAATTCGCCTGGCCCGAGAATCGACATCCTCGAGGTACCTTGCTCCCATCGTGCTTAAGGACCACATTCCAAAAAAAACTTCGAGCACCCAGAAAAGTATCGAAACAGTGTCGAACGAGTATCGCCTCCCCGGGCCCGACACCGTGAAAATCCTCCAGTTTCGGTACTTTCTTGGTGCCCGATATCCTTTCTGGTGATCAAAGCTAAAGTAGGCCGGACCATCAGAATCCTCGAGGGAGGATCGAGGCCTTCGACGCCGCCGCCCGCTCGCCGCCGCGGCTCGCTCGCTCAAGCAGGAGGTCATCCTGCCTCCGGTTGCGCGCCAGGGCATCTGCGCCTCGCCGAGGGCGCTCTGGGGCTGCCAGGATATCGCCCCCAACGGCCGCTGGAGGCTCAAGATACCCAGACTTAGGTCGGGCGTGTCCTCGTACAGGCGGGTTTGGGCGAAAAATAAAACATGGTCAAAAAATCCCAAAATACCCAAGAATGATCAAAAAAGCGTCGCCTGACTAATCTTTGACTATTTTTGAATTTTCCTCCTGTAAAGGGACATGCCCGACGTAAACCCAGACCCCCGCCGCCAGGACTCTTTCACAACGTCGGCCCCAAAAGGTTTCGACGCATTCCCCAGGACCGGACTTTCATGCCTGAACCGTTTTGTGACGGCCCCGAGGCCCGGCGAGGGCCCGCAAAGGCCAAGAAAAGCGGAACGCCTGCCGTCGTGAGTTGTGTCACGACTCGAGCGGGGTCTTCGAGGAGAATATTGACTATAGAACTTCATTGCCCCAAAATGTTGTTTACGCAGAGTGCGCAGTCGATCTACGAACATTCTGCGCGTCCCTCGCAGATTCGACGGAAATTTCAACCATTCTGGGGTGAATAAATTCTGTAGTCGATCTCCTGCTCGAGTCCTGGATCCGGCCCGAGAACCAGGTCTCCGACGGCGCGCTTGGTGCCTCACAATCGGGGGGTCTCCTCGGTGCTGGCCTCTGGGGCTCCCCTCGGCGGGTGGGAGGAGGAGGAGGAGGAGGAGGAGGAGGAGGAGGAGGAGGAGGAGGAGGAGGAGGGGGTGGAGGAGAGAAGGGGAGGAGAGGATGAGGTGGATGAGAAGGCACGACGGAGGAGGACGCGGACAGACGGAGGAGGGACGGAGGAGGAGAAGAAGGACGACGACGAAGACTAGGAGAAGAAGTCGAGGGCACCCAGAACGGGCCCGGGGCAGGTGAGTGCCGCCAGGGCAGTGGCAGCGGGCTCCTGGGGCCGCGCATGGCGCCAGCGAGGAGCCACAAAGCATGCCCGGGGAAGGACCCAGACCCCCCTCGAGTCGTGACCAAAAACCACGTCGGCAAGTGTTTCGCCAGCCTCGGCCTCTGGGGGCCCATCGCCGGGCCTCGGGGGGCCGTCACAAAACGGTTCAGGCTGAAAGACCGGTCCCGGGAGCTGGGGCGAGAGACCCCTGGGGGTCGACGTCATGACGGAGTCCTGGCGTCGGGGGCCTGGGGGCCCAGCCACGCGCAGCTGCGAGCAGCGCGAGGCAGGCGGGACGAGGGCGAGGAGGAGGAGGAGGAGGAGGAGGAGGAGGAAGAAGAAGAGGAGGGCGAGGAAGAGGAGGGGGGGGCCACAGAACGTGTGAGGAGGGTGTGCCAAAAATGGAGCCCAGAGGGAAGCGAGAAAGAGAAGGCCTTCTCATAAGCTTCGGAAGTCCCCCAGCCTTCTGAGAAGTTGTCCCAACCCTCCCTTGGTTGGGTTCTCGTTTTGAATAGAGCAGTGAGGTGTCAACTGCTTTCTCCTCCTTCTCCTCCCGCCCTCTGTCCCCCTCTCGCCTGCCTGCACCTGCCTGCACCTCCCTGTTGAGAAACCGCACAGTGGGGCCCCACCCAGACCCAAACGGGACCTCGCCATCCCTGGGAGGGCTGCGAAGTGTGAAACTGTCGCCACGTTCGAGGGCTACTGGGGGCGGGGGGGGGGCAGCACAGTAGGGCCCCACGCAGATCCAAACGGGACCTCACCCCCCCTGGGGGGCTGCGAAGTGTGAAACTGTCGCCAGTTTCAAGGGCTGCTGTGCGGGGCGGCACAATGGGGCCCCACGCCGATCCGAACGGAACCTCGCCATCCATTGGAGGCTGCGCAGTGTGAAGCTGTCGCCGCTTTCGAGGGCTGCTGGGGGCGGGGGGGGGGGCAGCACAGTGGGGCCCCACGCAGATCCAAACGGGACCTCGCCATCCCTGCGGGGCTGCGCAGTGTGAATGTCGCCACTTTCGAGGGCTGCTGGGGGAACCCGCACAGTGGGGCCCCACGCGGACCCAAACGGGACCTCGCCATCCCTGGGGGGCTGCGCAGTGTGAAACTGTGACCAGCTGCTGTGGGAGCCCGCACAGCGGGGCCCCACGCGGACCCAAACGGGACCTCACCCTCCCTGGGGGGCTGCGAAGTGTGAAACTGTCGCCAGTTTCAAGGGCTGCTGTGCGGGGCGGCACAATGGGGCCCCACGCCGATCCGAACGGAACCTCGCCATCCCTGGGAGGGCTGCGAAGTGTGAAACTGTCGCCACGTTCGAGGACTACTGGGGGAGTCAACACATTGGGGCCCCACGCAGATCCCAAAACGACCTCGCCATCATGATGGGGGGGCTGCGAAGTGTGAAACTGCCGCCACCTTCGAAGGCTGCTGGGGGGCAGCACAATGGGGCACGAAGATCCAAACAGGACCTCGCCACACTGGGGGGGGGGGGGGGGGCGCGAAGTGTGAAACTGTCGCCACTTTCGAGGGCTGCTGGGCGGGACAGCACAGTAGGGCCTCATGCAGATCCAAGCGGGACCTCGCCATCCCTGGGGGGGTCCGAAGAACGAAACTGAGGGCTGCTAGGGGGGCCAGCACCGTGGGGTCCCATGCAGATCCCAAAAAGACCTCGCCACCCCTGGGTGGCTGCGAAGTGTGAAGCTGTCGCCACGTTCGAGGGCTACTGGGGGAGTCAATACATTGGGGCCCCACGCAGATCCCAAAACGACCTCGCCATCATGATGGGGGGGGGCTGCGAAGTGTGAAACTGCCGCCACCTTCGAGAGCTGCGAATCGTCATACTGTCGCTGCTTCTGCCAAGGTGACTGATATTCCACCCTGGTGTCTTCCTTTTGCTTCTCCTTTTCCAGTACAATGCCTCCTGGCCTTTTGTACCTCTGTTCTGCGAATCGGCCACGAGTACTTCGCACGATATAGATGTCCGCGGCGCACCGTCTCTTGCAATGGTGCCGTCACGCTGTTGTCGGCACATCTTCTATCATCCCTTGGTGCCGATGGGTTGGGTACGTCGCAGGGTAATGCTTAAAGCCTTCCCCGAAGACACGGAACACCTCTCAGAAGGCGCGCGGGCCTCTGAAACGTCCCGCCGCCTTCTGAGAGTCGGGGGCGCGCAAATATGGATTAGCGATCCATGGATTCGGCGCGCGGTCGTCAAATCCATGCATCAGGCGAGGTGCCCTCCCCAAAATGCGGCCGGTGCCGCCGCGCTCGGCGGCGGAGGTCCGAGATTTCCCATGGAAACGGGAACAGTCGCCAATCCACACCCCCTTGATCCATGATTGCGATCGCCTGAGGGGAGGGCCCTCTCCTTCTCACTCCTCCACCTCTGATGGGCCTGTTGTCCACCACCACCACCACCACAAGTTGGAGGGGGGAAGCAGGTGGAGGATGAGGAGGAGGAGGAGGAGGAAGAGGAGGAGGAGGAGGAGGAGGAGGAGGAGGACCCCCTCCCCCTCCCAACTTGTGGTGGTGGTGGTGGTGGAAGACAAGCCCATCACCCTCGCCCGCCGCCCATCGAGGGCCTCGAGGGCCTCCAGAGCGGAGCGGGCGCGCCCTTAGGCCGCGGCGCCAGCTTGCGGCCCTCCCTCGCGCCCTCGCGCGAGCCTCGCCTCGCGCTCTCGCGGCCCCCGCGGCGCCACGCGCGAGCGGCCACCTCCGCGCCCTCGGGGGCGCGCCCGTCGCGCCGCCGCCGCGGAGGCTGGCCAGCGCTCGGAGGGTCCATTCCCCGCGCATCGTTCGGGGTCGTGCGTGTACAGTGCAGTGGGGGGCGCTGAGCGAAGGAGCCGTAAAGACGGAACGAGGCCCCGTCTTCCATCAGTGAAGCTTCGATGTCCCATCGAAAACCTGGGAGAAACGGAAGGCGAGCCGCAAAACAACTGAGAAACACTGAGCCCCTCCCCAACGAAAGCGGTTCCTTCTGCAGCGCCCCGACTGTAGGAGCTCGACCACAAGAAACCTCCCACAAAGAACCCAGCCCATGAGACCCCAGGAGGTCCATTCATTTGTGGTGTGGGAACGGTACGTTTTCCGGAGGAAGACCATCGAAACCCCAGAAACCCAGGGCACCCTGGAGGCAATCAGGGTGTTTCTTGGCATGGGTTTCCACTTCGTCTCTGTCGCAAGGTGACCTTAGATGCTCCTCGAAGGTCCTCGCCGAAACAGGAAGGCGCACGTCCGAACGATGCCAAGGGAGAAGGGCACACCAACAAACACACAAACACACACGCGCGCACACACACGTTTTGCGTCGGCGGCTGGGCAGAAGGTGGCTGCTCTAGCGGAATGGCAACAAAGGACACGCTGATGCAAATTGAGGCTGCAATGCACGGAGAAAGAGGAGCCCCAGCGCGACAGGGGGAGAGGATGCCGGGCCACTCAGAGCTGCCGACTGCGGCGGGGGAGCGCCGAGGTGGGAGACGAGAGCCGGCACTGAGCAGCACTGAACTGTACTGAGGTGAAACACACGCGAACACACGCACACACACACACACACACTTTCGGTCGTCCGCGGGCCGCGGGCGGGCGATCCGCCATGCCGTCGAGAGACGTCTCGCGGGCGCGCACACGCCGGTGGGGTCAGAATAGTGGCCGGGCCCTTAGGAGGGGGCGGAAGCACCAGCAGCAGTACGGCGGCAGCGGGCACGGCCTCGCGCGCAGCGGCGAGGCGGAGGTTCAAGTCGAGGAGCGGCGGGAGCGGGCGCGCGCGGCCGGGCCTTCAGGCAGGCCACACACACACTTTTTGCGTCGGCGGCTGGGCAGAGGGTGACTGCTCCGGCGGGATGGCAGCAGGGGACACGCTGTATGCAAATTGAGGCCGCAATGCACGGAGGAGGAGGAGGAGGAGGAGGAGGAGGAGGAGGAGCCCCAGCGTGACAGGGGCACACCCACACACATGCACTCGCCGGATGCCGCGGAGCGCGGCTACTATCGCGCCCCCCCGGTCGGCCCCGCCGCCTGCCACCCCCGGTTGAGGCACACGCCGGCTGGAGGGCAGCGCGGCCGCCGCGCACCGTGAGGGCGCGAGCCACACGGGGCAGGGCCCCAAGGCGTCCAGGCCTGCATAAACCGACGCAGGGACAGCCCCCCAGGGCAACAACCACAATGCAGTCATACACCCGGGGGTGCGTAGGACATTGAATTCCCGTGCAGGTGGGCACTTCAAATGCGTCCTCGTTTGAGGCCAGATGGAAGCGTTTGAGGCCAGATGGAAGCTCCACGTGAGCAGACTTCTAACACTGATTGGGCGGAAGAGGGGCGGGAGGGGAGGGGGGAAACAAAGGAAGGAGGGGGGGACTGTACCCCCCAGGGCACGGCCCACGAAATCCCAACAAGTA
This sequence comes from Prorocentrum cordatum, assembly GCA_963575745.1. Taxonomy (NCBI): domain Eukaryota; class Dinophyceae; order Prorocentrales; family Prorocentraceae; genus Prorocentrum; species Prorocentrum cordatum. The sequence goes on from CAUYUJ010019066.1 coordinate 171,209, forward strand.
GGCCCAAAGGATACGTAGGCCGAAAAGGCAGGGACGCAGGGGCGGCCTTGGAAGCCCACCTCGTCCGTCTTTCTTCGCGGGCGGGGAGCGCAGGCAGGAGCACAAAGCAGGAAGGCGTTCGGAGCACTTGCGGGGCTCCGGCCCGCCCCTGGGACAGGAAGGGAAAGGAAGGCCCGTCGGTCCGCAAAGCAGGAGGGCGCCTTCATTACGTGAGGATCTGGAATTCCGAACGCACGTGCGCGCGGGAACAAACGTTCGACCTCGTCGGCTCTCGGAGGGGCAACGTCGGCGATCACGATAGTGAAGGCACCAGCACGACCCGACCTTGCCAAGAAGGGAGCGCCCAACGCCAAGATGGCCTCGGAGCAGCCAGAGAGCGCCCAGAAGTACCCCAAAAGGGCCCAGGGGGACCCCATGAGGACGAATCCACGCTTGGCTCCATTTCTGCACATGGCTCCTCGTCCTCGTCCTCCTAATTATCCTCCTTCTCTACCTCTTCTTCCTCCTCCTCATCCTCCTCCTCCTCCTCCTCCGCCTCCTCCTCCTGCTCCTCCTCCGCCTCCTCCTCCTGCTCCTCTTCCACCTCCTCCTCCTCCTGCTCCTCCTCCTCCTCCTCCTCCTCCTCCTCGCCGCCGCCCCTCTCCCCCATCTCCCCATCTTCTTCGCATATTGTGTTGCCGTGTCTGACCGACAGGCCCACACCAGAGATGAGGCTTGATTACCGTCCTGGCGTTTTTTACACCAGGGGTAGGCATTGCCGAGTCGTCCTGGCGTCGCCTTGTTTTGTACTAAGAGCGGTTGTGCGCACGCGTGACTGCACGTGTGTCAGGCACCCCAGTTGTGGGGGAAGGTGCGCTGCATGTGTGGATGGGCCCCTCTGTGGTCTCGCACGGGGGTGGAGGTTGTCCACCCTGACCGTTGCTAGACCACTAGTTCTGTTGTGCTCCCTGGCTCGGGGCTGGGGTTTTCGCATCTCGGACTTCTAGTCAGCGGGAGCGCCTACGTGTTTCCATATCTTTCACTCGTTCTCAGGTCGCCTCCGCGATCCCCTTGGTGGGGGGTGGCCTGCTTTTGAACGAGGGAGGCGGTGCTGAGCACCTGCCTCCTTTCTGCTGTGCTCGCTCGCCCTCGCGCCCACTTGGAGCGCGGCGACCGCCAGGCAGTGCGGTATCCTCCTCCTCCTCCTCCTCCTCCTCCTCCTCCTCCTCCTCCTCCTCGGCATGACTACTGCTTGTCCCATGCTCCCATGCTCCTCCTCCTCCTCCTGCTCCTCCTCCTCCTCCTCCTCCTCTTTCCTCCCCCTCCTGCTCCTCCTCCTCCTCCTCCCTCCTCCTCCTCCTCCTCCTCCTCCTCCTCCTCCTCCTCCGCCTCGTCCTCCTCCTCTCTCCTCCCTCCTCCTCCTCCTCCTCCACCTCGTCCTCCCTCTTCTCCAACTCCTCCTCCTCCTCCTTCTCCCTGCGCCTCCTCCTCCTCCTCCACCTCCTCCTCCTCCTCTTCCTTCTCCTCCTCCACCTCCTCCACCTCATCCTCCTCCTTCTCGTCTTCCTCATCCTCCTCCTCCTCATCATCATCATCAGCAGCAGCAGCAGTATCATCGGAAGCGTCAACATCCTCATCATCAGCATCATCATCATCAGCAGCAGCAGCATCATCATCAGCAATATCAGCATCATCAGCATCAGCAACATCACCACAATCAGCATCAGCATCAGCATCTGCATCAGCACCATCAGCATCATCAGCATCATCAGCCGCATCATCCTCGTCATCATCACCAGCATCATCAGCATCATCAGCATCATCATCAGCAGCAGTCGTATCATCAGCATCAGCATCATCAGCATCATCAGCATAATCAGCATAATCAGCAACAGCAGCATCGTCCTCATCAGCATCATCAGTATCAGCATCCTCAGCATCCGAAGCAGCATCAGCATCATCAGCATCATCAGCATCATCAGCATCAGCATCATCAGCATCAGCATAATCATCCTCATCATGATCATCATCATCATCCTCATCATGATCAGCATCGGCATCTGTATCGTCAGCCTCATTATTATCATCAGCATAATCGTCATCGGCATCATCATCAGCATCATCATCATCGACAGTAGCATCATCATCAGCAGCAGCATCAGCATCAGCAAAATCAGCACCATCATCATCATAATCATCAGCATCATCACCATCGTCCACATCATCATGATCATTAGCAACAGCATCATCACCATCATCATCAGAAACGGCATCATCATCGGCATCACTATCAACATCAGCATCATAATCAGCATCAGCAGCATCATCACCAGCACCATCAGCACCATCAGCACCAGCATCAGAATCAGCATCAGCATCATCGGCAGCATCAGCATCAGCAGCATAGTCATGATAAGCATCATTACCATTAGCAGCATCCGCATCAACAGCATTATCAGCATACCTCATCCTCCTCCTGCTCCTCCTCCTTCTCCTCCGCCTCCTCCGGCTCCTCCTCTTCCTCTTCTTCCTTCCTTCCCTCCCTCCCTCCCTCCCTCCCGCCCGCCCGTCCTCCTTCCCTCCTCCTCCTCCTCCTCCGAATCCTCCTCCTCTTCCTCGTGCTGCTCAGCATCATCATCACCAGCCTCATCCTCATCATCATCATCATCATCATCATCATCAGCAGCAGCAGCAGCATCATCATCATCCTCATCAGCAGCATCATCATCAGCATCATCACCAACATTGGCAGCATCAGCCTCATCAGCAGCATCAGCATCAGCATCATCAGCAGCAGCAAAATCCTAAGCATCATCAGCATCAGCATCAGCATCAGCATCAGCATCATCAGCAGCATCAGCAGTAGCAGCATCATCATCCCCATCATAAGCAACAGAAGTAGCATCAGCAGCGGCATCATCATCAGCATCTTAATGATCGTCCTCATCAGCATTATCAGCATCAGCATCATCAGCACCAGCATCAGCATCTGCACCATCAGCATCACCGTCCTCGTCATCATCAGCAGCAGCATCAGCAGCACCAGCATCATCATCAGCATCCGCATCATCAGCATCCTCATCAGCATCACCACCATCATCATCATAATCAGTATCATCTGCAGTCGCAGCATCAGCAGCATCATCATCACAATCAGCATCAGCCTCAGCATCGGCAGCATCATCAGCATCCGCATCAGCATCATCACCATCGTCATCAGCATCACTATCATCAGCAGCAGCATCAGCATCAACATCATCATCATCATCATCATCATCATCATCATCATCATCATCATCAACATCATCATCCACGGCACCATCAGCATATGCAACATCAGCATCAGCACCATCGTCATCATCAGCATCAGCATCAGCGTCACCAGCAGCATCATCAGCATCAGCATCAGCATAAACAGCATCAGCATCATCCTCAGCAGCATCAGCATCATCATCAGCATCAGCATCATGATTCCTCATCCTCCTCCTTCTCCGCCTCCTCACTCCTCCTCCTCCGCATCCTTATCCGCATCCTCCTCCGCCTCCTCCTCCTCCGCCTCCTCCTCCTGATCATCCTCCTCCGCCTCTTCCTCGTGCTCCTCTCCTCCTCCTTCTCCTCCTCATCCATCTTCTCCGCCTCCTCCTCCCTCCTCCTCCTCCTCCTCCTCCTCCTCCTCCTCCTCCTCCTCCGCCTCCTCCTCCTCCTCCACCCTCTCCCTCCCTCCTCCCTCCCTTCCCTCCCTCCCCTCCCTCCTCCCTCCTCCTCCCTCCCTCCCTCCCCTCCCCCCCCCTCCTCCTCCTCCTCCTCCTCCTTCTCCTCTCTCCTCTCCTCCTCATCCTCCTCCTCCGCCTCCGCCCCCCGCTAATCCTCCTTCTCCTCCCCTCCTCCTCCTCCTCCTCCTCCTCCTCCTCCTCCTTCTCCTCCTCCTCCTCCTCCTCCTCCTCCTCCTCCTCACCATCGACATCCTCATCCTCCCTCGTCATGGTAATGATCACCACCACCACCACCACCATCGCCTTCCTTGCCCTCATCGCCCCGCGATTGGCCGCGCGCCCTCTGCCCAGACGGCGGCGCCGCACTCCGAGGGGCCTCTCGAGCGCGGTCATCGTGGCCCACCGCGGCACGCCGTAGAACCTCGAGCCGCCCAGTCGGGGCAGGGGCCCAGAAGAGGAGGGCTCGGGATCCACCAAAGGGGCGTGGACCCTGAGGGGGGGCGTGAGTCAGATCCGCTGGTGCACCGAACTGCCTCAAACAGATCCCCCCCGCATGCCCCGCTTATCGGCGGCTATCGGGAGCTGCCAGCGGCTGAGGGGGCATCTATTTCGGGCGGTTCGGTTTAAAGACCGATCGGGCTCCCGCACACACACACACACACACACACACACACACACACACAAACAAACAAACAAACAAACAAACAAAAAACATATATCTACACACAGACACCCTGGGCAAATCCCCCCTTTGCGGGATTCCGAAGGGCGAGATTCGGACTCGGAGCGATTGGGACATACTTCACATATCTGAATATGTGTACAATGATTTGGGCAAGAGACCACGCCCAACACTGGCGAGACATCCTCGCCGTGCCTTGGAGCCACAGGAGGAGGGCGAGGCGAGGCGAGAGGACCGCCAGAGTCGTGCGCGATTAGATCGGGAACCCCAAAGGCCCATTCCCTCCATGGCAAGCCTGCTGCTTCATTCCAGACTACTGTGAGCCTTCCATGGCGGACCTTCCCGTTTGGCCACTTCCCCTCATGGCGAGCCTTCCGGCAGGTCAAGCTACCAAACATTACCGTATTGCAAACTGCCGAAACGGCTTGCACATGCCAACAACATAAAAACCAGCACCCCACCTTAGAGGATCCAAAACTTGGAAGCACCCTACCCAGATACAGACACGCTTGAGAGAACGAACGACGCATCGTGCAACGTGCATGGCGGCCGTCTACGTGAGCGATGGAAAAAATCGCAATGCCAACACACATACACAAACATATGCGTGTACACATAGACATATACATGTATATATATGTGTGTGTATAAATGTATGTATGCGTATAGGTGTTTGTGTGTGAATGTTTGCATGTATGTATGTATGCGTGTGTGTAGATGTAGGTGTGTGCATGGGTGCATGTATGTATGTATACATGCATGGGTGTATGTATGTGTAGGTGTCCATGTATGTATAAATGTATGCATGTGCATGTATGTGTATGTATGTATGCATAAATGTGTGTATGGATGTGTTTATGCATGTGCATGTTAATACATGCAAGCGCGCACGTATGTATGTGCGCATGCCTGCTGTATGTATGTGTGTATGTGTGTATGGATAAGTGTATGTATGTATGTATGAATGTATGTGTGTATGTATGTGTGTATGTACATGCTGTATGTATGTATGTGTGCATGGGTGTATGTGGATGCATGTATGTATGATTGCATGGATGTGTGTGTGTTTGTATGTGTGCATGTATGCATTCATGTATTTGTGTGTTTGTGTATGTGTGTATGTATGCGTATGTGTACGGATGTGTATGTGTGTATGTATTGATATGTGTAAGTATACATGTGTACACATACATTGATATATGTATGTATGCATGCATATATGTACACATGTGCACCTACGTATGCGAATGGTGGTTGCTCTTGACACGATGCTGCGCAAGAAGATCTATAACGACACAACAACATACATGCATATATATACACATGCATCTATTGATGCACTCATAAACATCTGCACATGCTTACGAAAACACACACACACACATGCACGCACACAAGCAACCAAACAAGCAAGCAAGCAAACGCACAAGCACACAAATAAACATACAAGCACATATCATCTAGAAAGTCTCCGGAAATCCTCGCTGATCCCTGGAGTCCTCATGAGGTCCCTGGAGGTAGCAGGAGACCTGTGGAGGCCTCCAGAGACTCAAGACGGGCCAACAACGTCCCCAAACCTCGATCCTAGATCGGTGGGGAAGGAGGAGAAGGTTCAGGACGAGGAGCAGGGGGAGGGGCAGGAGGGTGAAGACTCTGCTTGCTCCGTGTCCTTGCCAGCCTATACTTGTCTGCCACTGCCAGTTGCCCTCCCGTTTCCTCCCTGCAGCGTGCTGCTGAAGGTGTCGCCGAACTTGCTGATACGGACGCCGCTTCCACTGCGGTGGGGGCATCGGATAAGGAACCCTTAGACAAGGAGTCCAGGGCCTGGCAGCTGGTGGAACTCGAATCGTGGATCGGCCATGGATATCATCGCCGCCCTCGCCAGACGAGGAACCCTCCGGGGTCTGAGGCGTCCTGGGCACGTTCCCTAACGGACGCCCCCACCGTTTATAGGTCATGCGCAGGAGGCGTGGGAGGAAGGGGAGGAGGAGGAGGAGGAGGAGGAGGAAGACGAGGAGGAGGAGGAAGACGAGGAGGAGGAGGAGGAGGAGGAGGCGCGCAGGCGCAACAGCATCGAGGCTCGTGCTGCTGGGCGGCGTGGGAGGAAGGGGACGCCCCGGGCGCGGAGCGGCTCCGCTCCGCAGGGTTCACGACCGCCGCCTTGGAGTGCCCGCTGCGCAGCCCAGCTCGGGAGGCAGAAGCGGTGTGGCCCCGAACATTCTTTCGTGGGCCTATAGGCAAGCCAAGACGCGTCGCCACTGCTCGGGGCCCTCCATGCCACATGATACGTCCTACTTGGCTGGCTTCGGCGTGCCCGATTCGGTCGGCTTCGGCTCTGTTGCCGGCTCGGCGGTTTTCGTTGTCACCGCGCGTCGGGGCTCGAGGTGCTCCTGCACTGCCTCTGGCGAAAAAAAAACTGGCCCCGGGCAAGAGGTCGAGACCTCCTGGGACATCCCGGGACGTCCCTCTGTGTTCCCGACCGGGCGGATACCACTGGTCTTCTCGGCAGGCGCTGGTGCTGGTGCCGCTGATGCTGCTGTACCTCCTCCTCCTCCTCCTCCTCCTCATCCAACTCCTTATCACCATCATCAGCATCATCATCATCATCATCATCATCATCATCATCATCATCATCATCATCATCATCATCATCATCATCATCATCATCATCATCATCATCATCATCATCTTCATCGTCATCAGCATTATCATCATCACCATCGCCATCACCATCATCACCATCACCATCGCAATCAGTATCAAGATCTCCACCATCATCATCATCATCATCATCATCATCATCATCACAATCATCACCATCGCAATCAACATCACAACCATCACCACCAGCACCAGCTTCATCATCCGTCCCCCTCCTTCCCCACTCCCTTCCCCCCAGCCTCCCTTCTCCATTCTCCCTCGCTCATCCTGCGTCAGATTTCCCCTGTCCTCCAACTCCTCCCCCCTCCCTGCTCCGACGGCATCATCCTTTCTCAGAGAAGCAGTGCACGCGCCCAGAGGCGCGGAAGGAACATGGACGAGTCTCCGAAGCTGCAGCCGCGCTTGACGACGTGCACCTCCGCTGGGGCCCGTCCCTCAAGATTTTAAGAGCACCAGGATGCGATATCGAGCCAAGGGTTGCTGCCAAAGGGAATGTCTCCTGAACCGCGCCGAACCAGAGTCGATGCAGCGGCTGCAGAACGGCGCGAACAGAGTTGGCTACGCGTTTGCCCACATCACGCCACCACACCGTCAAACCAGATGTTCGCTAATAGCCTGCGAAAGACCCTTCCAGCTTTCGCAGCCATCAACTGATGCTCCGTCTCATCGTTCCTAGGAGCAGTACCATGCAGCATGGCACCGGCATGGAACATGATGGTGTTATCGATTCGCCCCCACCTCGCAATCAACACACAGATAATGAGGTGAGGAAAAGGTGATATAAGAAGAATGGGAGGGAGGTGAGAGGAAGAGGGAAGACGGGCAATATAGGCGCGCTCGCGCCACATGTGATATCCTACCCTCCCTGCCATCCCTTGCCATCGTGCTCAATATTTGCCGATTCGCCAATCCATGTGTCGAGCGAGACCTCCACCCTTGAATGCTACTTGCAGCGCGAGAAAGCCATGGGCCAGGAAAAAGGATGGAGGCGGGGAACAAGAGGACCAGGGGGGGAAGCAAAGGGGGACGAGCTGGAGGCAAAGGAGGACGACCAGATTGAGGAGGAGGAGGACGACGACGGCGACGATAACGACGAGTCGACGACCACGACGACGACGACAACCACGACGACGACAACGACCACGACCACGACCACGACGACGACGACGACGAAGACGCCGACCACGACCACGACCACGACCTCGACGACGACGGCGACAACGACGACGACGACGACGACGACGACGCCGCCGCCGCCGCCGACGACGACGACGACGACGACGACGAGCACCGCGGGCGCCCCGTGACTCGGGGCGCTCCGGCCGCGCACCGCCCTCCCCCTGTGGCGAGGGCGCGAGCCCCCCGCGCAGGCGGCCCGCCCCCCACCCCCCACCCCACACATCCACCTCCTCCTCCTCCTCCACCTCCTCCTCCTCCTCCTCCTCCTCCTCCTCCTCCCTCCTCCTCCTCCTCCTCCTCCTCCTCCTCCTCCTCCTCCTCCTCCTCCTCCTCTCTCCTCCTTCCTCCTCCTCCTCCTCCTCCTCCTCCTCCTCCTCCTCCTCCTCCTCTCCTCCTCCTCCTCCTCCACCTCCTCCTCCTCCTCCTCCTCCTCCTCCTATCCTCCTCCTCCTCCACTCCTCCTCCTCCTCCTCCTCTCCTCCTCCTCCTCTCCTCCTCCTCCTCCTCCTCCTTCCTCCTCCTCCTCCCTCCTCCTCCTCCTCCTCCTCCTCTCCCCTCCTCATCCTCCTCCTCTCCTCCTCCTCCTCCCTCCCCTCCTCCTCCTCCTCCTCCTCCTCCTCCTCCTCCTCCTCCTCCTCCTCCTCCTCCTCCTCATCCTCCTCCTCCTCCTCCTTCCTCCTCCTCCTCCTCCTCCTCCTCATCCTCCTCCTCCTCCTCCCCCTCCTCCTCCTCCCCTCCTCCTCCTCCTCCTCCCACCTCCTCCCCCACCCCCTCCACCTCCTCCTCCTCTTCCTCCTCATCCATCTCCCTCCTGCCCTCCTCCTGCTCCTCCACCTCTCCTCCTCCTCCTCCTCCTCCCTCCTCCTCCTCCTCCTCCTCCTCCTCCTCCTCCTCCCTCCTCCTCCTCCTCCTCCTCCTTCCTCTCTCCTCCTCCTCCTCCTCCACCTCCTCCCCCACCCCTCCACCTCCTCCTCTTCCTCCCTCCGCCATCTTCTCCATCTCCTCCTCCTCCTCCTCCTCCTCCTCCACCTCCTCTCTCCTCCTCCTCCTCCTCCTCCTCCTCCTCCTCCTCCTCCTCCTCCTCCTCCTCCTCCTCCTGTTCCTCCTCCTCCTCCTCCTCCTCCTCCTCCTCCTCCTCCTCCTCCTCCTCCTCCTCCTCCTCCTCCTCCGCCTCCTCCTCCTCCTCCTCCTCCTCCTCCTCCTCGGTCGGGAAGCCCTTCGAGGGAAGCCTTCTGATCGGGCCCACCCTCTGTGCCTCCCCCCTGGGGCGCGCCGCCGGGCCGCCGGGGGGAGCGCTCTCCTCTTCAAGAGCGACGCTCAAAACCTCCCTCCAGGGGCGCGTCCTTGCCGGGGGCGCGCAAGTATGGACCAGCGATCCATGGATCTGGCGCGCGGCCGCCAGATCCATGGATCGGGGGAAATGCCTTCCCCCCGAATGCGGCCCGTACCGCCTCGCTCGGCGGCGGAAATTCGCGATCTCCCATGGAAGCGGGACCCGTCGCTAATCCACGCCCCCTTGATCCATGTTTGCGATCGCCGGATTTTGCCGGGACCTCGAGGGAAGCCAGGCCGCGGTCGTCCGAGGGCGTCCCCCGAGGCCCGGGAAGGGCGGAGAGCGTGTCAAACCCATTCCTCACCAGACATCCCGAGGGAAGAGTCAGTTTGCATGAAACAATGGTGCACGGAATGTGTATATATGTATACATGTGGCCGATTTCGGCAAGGAAACCCTGAACCCAGAAACGTGTTCATCTCTTGGGGGGCACATATTTTACTTCCGCCGCCTGCCGCCGAGCTTTCGCCGAGTATCCGCCGATGGAGGCGGCCTCGTTTTACTTCCGCGACCTTCCGCCGCCCTCCCGCCGCCTCCCGCCGAGAAAAAGATGGCAACGCCTTCGATCCTGAGGCAAGGCCCTTTCTGGAGCGCCCCGTATGTATATACAACTATGTATAGACACGCACACACACACATGTGTATATATATATATATATAGATATACACATACATATATACATATATAAAGATGTGTGTATTCCACGCAAACCGAGAGTAAGGGAGGAGATCAGGCCGCAGCCCGTGGGGAGAGACTGCCACAATGTCCACACCAGGGCCAAGAACTAAGTAAGAAGAGGAAGAGGAGGAGGAAGAGGAGGAGGAGGAACAAAAGGAAACAAGACGGCACAAGATACGAATCTACCCTAAAACGTATCATTCCATGGCTTGCCAAACTGTGGCGCCCTACTTGTCGTCACGGCGCCGGCCGGCTGCGGACAGCAACAATGAGTGGGTAGCGTGGTCGCCAAAATCTGTCTCGAGAACACCCGCGGCCGCTTGCAGACCGTATGTCCTGCGAGCGTGGCCGGAACTCGGGGCGGAACTTCGGGCGGTTGCACGCCACTGCAAGGGAAGGGAAGGAGGAGAGGAGGAGGAGGAGGAGGAGGAGAAACGAGCGACAAGACGGTTGCATTTGAAAGCCGATGTCTTCCTCACATATTGCGGGAGACGGGGCAACTAAGACAAATCGAAGGAAGCTGGCCTGGAGGCACAGCGGTCCGACCCCGCAGAGGAGGGTAGGCAAGGCTGCGGTTGCCGTACCGCGCTGGAGCACAACAGACGAACCAGAAGGAGGAAGCGAGGGAAAAAGGGAAGAGGAGAACAAATAGGAGTCTACCTGCGGGGGCGGATCCGGGGTCGCTCAGCCCAGAGCGAATCCACGATCTTCATGCTGGCGCCGTGCCCCGCCACGGCGTTGCGACACTGCTGCTTGATGGCCTCGAACGCTGCGTTCTCAGATACTCCGCCAAGCGGCCAAGCGGTCTGAATTGGTTGGTCGAATTATACACGGCGTACAGGAGGACTGCCATGCAAGTCAAGGCCTCCGCGCCCTCCGAAAACACCTGGTGCGCCAGCATAAAATGGTCAACTGTGAAGGGCGTGATGCGGCGCATGTTGAGGAATTGATCGGCGACCCGTCGCACGCACCCGCAAAATATGTAGTTCTCGATCGAATCCTCCGCTTGGCCTGGGCAGCCCAGCAAATACCAGTTCGCGGGGGAGGCCCGATTCTGGAAACGACGTGGCGTGCACCATCTGTTCCAGAACGTTGACAAACATGCAGCTTGAACACGAGGTGCAACCAAGGCAGGAAGGCGTTGAACATGGCGCGCCACACGGGCGGCCGAGCGTGCCGGCGGGCCCGAAAGATGCCACCTGGCCGTCTTGTGGCAGATCAGCCCGACGAAATCAGGTTCGCTCTTCGCATTAAGAAGCTTGTAGGCCTCACGCTGGAAGCCACTGCGTACCCTTCGCTCCATCTTTGGCCCGTCTCCTACGCTTGGGGATGCGAGCTTGATGTTGCACGCGATGGTGTCGAATGTGATGCCCCTGGCACTCATGGAGAGCCGGTTCCGGTAAAGCAGAACAACGTACGGCCTCGAATGACAGTCATTCCAACGAAATCGCCCCTGCAGGAACGGGGGCGGCCCGATCCGCCCTTCCATTCGCCTAGCCTGGGTGCCCAAGGAGCCCCCCGAAGCAGACCACGATTCGGGGGGGTGAGAGACAGATGCACGCACACCATAGCCCCAGCAGTTGCGGTCAAGAGTCCAGGCGGGGTCGTCGACGGTCTGCGAGGCTCGAGAGCACAGGCGAAGAAGCCCGATGCAGGCGCCGACTTGCTGACACACAACACAACGAGCCTGCCGCAGGCGCCGACTGTATGTTTAAACAATGCGGGTGGGTCGCGAATGGGTATTGCAGGGGCCGACGGTCGAAACGCGCGGAGAGTCGCGCGCGGATTGTGTATATTGCGGCATCGTTGATGCGTCCTGCGCTTAATCAGCTCCTCACTCTCATCCATCGGCTTCCTCATCCGTTCTCCTCCGTTCTCATCCTCAACATCCTCCTGCTCCTCCTCCTCCCTCATCATCCTCCTCATCCTCCTCACTCTCCCTCGTCCTCCTGATGACCCTCTTTCATCCATCAAACTAATCGATCGTCGTCATCATGATGTCATCATCACACTTGTCGTCCTCAGCCTGATCCTAATCCTCATCCTCATCCTCAGCCTCATCCTCCTCCACCTTCTCCTCCTCCTCCTCCTCCCCATCATCAACATCATCATCGTCAGCAGCATCATACTCACCATCATCATCATCATCATCATCATCATCATCATCATCATCATCATCATCATCGTCATCATCATCATCATCATCATCATCATCATCATCATCATCATCATCATCATCATCATCATCATCAGCATCATCATCATCATCAGAATCAGCATCATAATCAGAAGCAGCATCGTCATCATCGGCATCGTCATCACATTCACGATCCTCCTCATCCTCGTCCTAACCCTCAACATCATCGTCGTCGTCGTTGTCGACGTCATCGTCACCACCACCACCATCAGCATCATCATCAGCATCATCACAATCATCATCAGCATCATCATCCTCATCAGCATCATCACCATCCCCAGCATCAGCATCGTCATCAGCATCAGCAACAGCAGTATCACCATCAGCAACAACAGCCGTATACTCATCATCATCATTATAAGCAGCATCATTAGCAGCATCATTAGCATCATCATCAGCATCAGCAGCAGCAGCGACATCATCCTCAGCATCAGCATCATCAGCAGCAACAGCAGCATCGCCCTCATTAGCATCGTCATCATCAGCATCCTCGTCATCCTCCTCCTCGTCATCATCATCATCATCAGCAGCATCATCAGCGTCAACATCATTATCATCGTCGTCGTCGCCATCGTCGTCGCCATCATCGTCGTCATCGTGAGCATCATCGCCATCATCAATCCCAGTCCTGCCTCCCTCCCTCCCCCGTGCGCGCCGTGTTCTTGGTGCCGTGATCCTCCGCCAGCGAGGCCAGCGATATCGCGCTTTTCGACTGCAGGGGGGCACGGCGGCAAGGAGCGGCGGGAGGAGGCGCCACGGCCCAAGCCCGAGCGGGCGGGCGACGGGGGAGGACGACGCCAGTGAAGGAAGGGAGGAGGAGGAGGAGGAGGGCAAGTGCAAACCCAAGACTCATCAGCGATGTTGACATACACCCTCCCTCCAAAATCCCCTTTCACTGTCCCCTGCGAGGGGTCATTTCCACTGAGCGAATTGCCCCGGTGGGGGACAACTTGAAGCGTGCCAAAACACCACTCTCGGGACTTCAACGCCACGAGTTAACATGACAGTTCCTGCTTGGCGATCCTAAACCGTGCCAACGCACCATGGGAAGGAAGAGGAGGCGGAGGAGGAGGAGGAGGAGGAGGAGGAGGAGGGGGAGGAGGAGGAGGAGGAGGAGGAGGAGGAGGAGGAGGGAGGACGAGAGGAGTAGGAGGACGAGGAGGAGGAGGAGGAGGAGGAGGGGAGCGAGGACAGGAGGAGGTGAGGAGGCGGAGGAGAAGAAGGAGTGGGGGGAGCAGGAGGAGGGGTGGGAGGAGGAGGAGGAAGAGCAGGAGGGAGGAGGAGGAGGAGGGCTAGTATGAGGAGGAGTATTTAGTAGTCGTTATTTATGGGGAGGAGGAGAGGATGAAGGAGATTGGGAGGAGATGGATGAGGAGATAATGAGTATATAGGAGGGAACCGAGGAGTGAGGGGTAAGAGGGGAAGAGTATAGGAGGAGCCGGATGTATGGGGATTGAGGAGTAGGATGATTAGTAGTAGGAGCAAGTAGTATTAGGAGGATGAGCAGTAGTAGGATGAGTTAGGAGGAGGAGGAGTGGGAGTGGGAGGAGGATGATGGAGGAGGTGGAGGAGGAGGAGGAGGAGGCGCGCATAAGGAGGCAGGGAGAAGTGGGAAGGCTTCTCAGACAAAGGCTGCTTCTCAGAAGGCGCCGGCCTCACGTCTGCAGACGAGACGCCCTCTGAGAAGCAGCCTCTTTCTATGAAGCCCTCCCCCCTCCCCCCTGCCCCCCTCTGCGCGCGGCCGACGATGCCAGGACCCCCCGCATCTCCGACGGGGCATGGCCGCTTCAGCCCGGGCACTTCTCCTCGCTGCCGGGCTCCGGGGCTTCCTCTCGGCGGGCTCCTCCTCCTCCCTCCCTCCCTCCTCCCTCCTCCTCCCCTCCTCCTCCTCCCTCCTCCTCCTCCTCCTCCTCTTCTTTCTCTCTCTCCTCCTCTTCTCCCTCCTCCTCCTCCTCCTCTCCTCCTCCTCCTCCTCCTCCTCCTCCTCCTCCTCCTCCTCCTCCTCCTCCTCCTCCTCCTCTTCCTCCTCCTGGGGCTGGGGCCAGGGTTAGAAGCTGATCCAGAGGAAGGGCCGGGAGCTCCGGGGCAGCGCATGGGAAACAGGAGCTCCGAGAGCAGGGGTGGGAGAGTCGAAAACGCACTGGTAAGCTTAGGTATATATTACGCCTTAGGCGTTCCCATATCCCAGGCTTTGGCTCATATCGCATGAGCAAGAGAGCAAGACGAAGCATGGGATCTGGAGTAAAGGATAGGATGGGCATCGTCAATGGAAAAGGTATTTTCCGTTCTCAGATACAAGTCGTGCGCCTCGGTGAGGCACAATCACATATTTGGCCGGGCCCGGCTTGAGCCAGGCACGGCAGCGGTACATGCTCGATTTATACCTCGCCTTTAACCTTCTCCGTTTAAAGTCGGAGGGGGAGGAGACGAGCAGGCACCGCACTTCTACATTATGCGGAAAAACAGTGCTAAGCAGCAGCGGCTGCCTACAAGGCAAGGGCGCGCGAGTAGCCTCGCTACCGGCGAGTTTCCTCGCTACTAGAGCGCACCTGCATGCGGGTTTCCCCGCTAGCTCGGGAGGCAGGGCCTTCCTGAGACGACCTGCCCGCCCTATACGGAGTATGTTTCTTCAGCTCGTGCTTGAAGGATTGCTGGCCGGCCATTACTTGTAGGAGCAACGCGCGGTCAATACTACCTTTGGTATGACCATCGGCAGTCATCTCCCGCGTGTCACACCATTGGACGCTTTCCACGATTCCGCGTTCCATCATCTGGCGGATCCAGCTGATGTGCCCAAGCAGAGTACATTCTGTGGGCTTCTTCATATCTTTGCTAGACAAAGACTTGAAGACAGACTCGGCATCAATAGTCAGAGTGACTTTGATACATAGACCACCCATTTCCAATATGTTCTTTAACTGTGTGGGGGTCAATGGTCCCGAGTGTAGCTCGTGGAGCGTTACAATGGTCGGGTAGCAGTTTTCCAAGTTGTGGGCTGCTGCCAGTGTTTCCGCAGAGTAGCTCGAACGCACCTGCAGTCGATGAGACTTGCAGCATGCGTCCACCAGGTGCACGACGGGTTTCCCCGCTTGCGTGTGGCCACGCCTCAGCAGGTTAGCCCCGCGGATACCATAGCCTTTGACTTCGTCGTCTTCATCTCCATTGAGACGGCGATAGCCAGAATCGCTATGCAGGTCGACTTCTCCTGTTGGGGTCATAGCTTGATACACGATCTTCTTCGGACCTGCCTGTAGTTTCCTGGTACCGCGTTTAGTCGTCGTACCTGGATGTTTGTCGGTTCCTGGATACGTTGTAGTGAGACAACATAGACCATCAGCCATACCTGCGTGATCAACGCATAGGCTAGAGCGCCACGGAGACTGACGAACATATCAGAAATCGTCTTTGTCGCTTTGCTCTCAGGATCAGCTCCTGTGAGTTCTGGATGTGTGATAGGACGAAGCTGCTTGATGTATTCGTCCTGATCAAGAGTGACGCTCCCATCATCGGTCTTGTTATACCGAACGGCACAGTTTGTGTATGCGTGCTTGTTCAGTTTGCACTTCCCGAACGTATCTTCAACACACTTGACATACTTGTCAATAGCCTCTTCCTCCCCAGTCATATTGATGTCATCAACGTGCTTGGCTGTCAAGAGGTTTGAGCTCATCTCGAACTCTTCGTCGTATGAAGTAGGTTGTAGCCCAAAGCTCCTAGTGATGGACCTGAGCTTCAGCGAGAATGCCCCGGGAGCATCCTTCGTGCCCGTCCCCGGCTTCAGACACCGAAGACAATGCTTTGATTCGTCATATGACTCAAAGCCTGGCAGTGTGCGAAGGACAGCTGCTGACCCAGGAGGTAGTGTGAAGCACACCACACGCTCTTTCTCGCCCGTTGCCGCGGCAAGCTCGCTATAGGTCAGTCCCTTCAAGAAAGCCATGTTGATGTCCAGGGAAGCGATGATCCAAGCTTTGTTGCATGCAGCAGAACTTGCGAGCAGTCTCTGGCTTGACCTCCTTGCCGTGCCAGAGAAGGTTTCGACAACAAAGGCTTCAAGGTCCATGAAGCCACGGAGTACCAAGCGTAACCTGATCGTCCTTTCCATTTCGCCCTTTTCGTTTTTGACAAACTTCCATTTGTATACGTAGCGTGACGTCATGATATTAGACGCTTTGCTCAAGTCAGTCATCTGAAAGCATTTATTGTCAAGCCAAGTCTTCAATTCTGTGTAAAGGGCTTTGGAAACTTTGACCGGATTTGCTTGGATATCGGCCTTCGTGAGTAGATCGTCTTCCTTGACGACCACGGCACGTTTGGAGGCAGCACTAACGTATACTCGCATAGTTGTGACGCTGCTGTCATCCAACAATCGGCGTTGCTGCTCGGACAGGACGACTTTGGACATGTCTGCTGTGAAGCAGAGCTCGATGTACTTCCCGTGCTCATCGGAGTCCAGATCATATTTGCTATCCGGATCCGTGGAGCATAAAGGAACGTAGTAGGAAGTGTCCATGTCGTATCCTGGCGGGTGACCCCGCTCCGGCAAGTGGCCTTTCACATCTTCACAGGTCGTAGAGACTAACACACACTGTGTGTCTGTCATGTATGTGGGAACTGTATGCATGACTTCTTCTGTGTTAGCTTCAAGGAGTGTTCTGTCATCC
>CAUYUJ010019067.1:0-127500 GCA_963575745.1 Prorocentrum cordatum
TTGTCGTCCAAAATCCGACTGTAGGGGGACACGCCCGACCTAAGGGCAGGTTCGAAGGGCTGGCTTCGAACAGGTCTTCTATGGCATTTGTTCTGTGAGGGTGCCGCGCTCGGGCCCCAGGACCGCCAAAAACACACCAGGGGAGGAAAGTTGCACCAAATGGACCATCCAGTTCAGACCCCCTGCCCGCCCCGCCTCAGTCCTCGTTTCCTCCTCCCTTCTCGCGATCCTCGTCGCGTTCCTCCTCGTCGTTGTCGTCGTCGTCCTGCGCTACATCGCGAAACGCAACCGGCGCTCACTTCGCACCCCTACGGGGGAGCTTTCTGGGGAGACCAGCGCCCCACGACCCCAGAAGAGCCCCAGGCAACCAGTAAAAAAGCCCGTTTTCGCGGCTCTGGCACGGTGGGTCAGCAGGATCCGGGCGGCAGCTCCTCGCTCCTGACACAACTGCAGTGGAGACCCATGCCAAGAGACGCGCTGCTTGCCTCCAGGGCGCCCTGGGTTCCTGGGTCTTCGATGGCTCTGGTAGGGTGAGCGCGACGTTCCCGCCCCCCCGAAACACAGTGACGTCTTGGGCCTCAGGGTTTGGGCGTCTTGGGGACGGCTTCTGCTGGGCGGGCCCCTGCTGGACCTGTGGCGGTGGCCGGCGCGGCGAAGCGGGCCGCCCCGGGGCCGGGAGGCAGGGCCCCGGGCCCCCGCACACCGTGCACGGGCGGCGGCGGCGGCACGAGCCGCCCCCAGCGCTCCGCCGCGGCAGCCCCGCGGGGGGGGTCAGCGGGCGATCCAGCGTGGTCGAAAGAGGCCCGGCGCCGTGGCCGAGGGTGTCACTTGGGCGCCGCGTAATGGGGGGGTCATAAACAGGGGGGTGGCGAGCGTGGTCCGAAAAGGTACCCAAACGGTGCCTAAACCAGCCCCCTGGGGCTCTGGAGGGGCCCGACAGGGGCACGAAAGGGGACCTTTTCTGACCCCCCCATTTGTGACCCCCCCATTTAGCCACGCCCAAGTCACATAGGGGAACGAAAAGTGGCATGAGCATAACAACTCGGAGGCCCGCGCGGATTTCTCCCGCGCGGATTTCTCGGATCGGCGCTGGGGCCCCCCAGCGGCGCGCTCCGCGCGCCAGGGAGGGGTGGGTCCAGCGCCGATCCGAGAAGTCCGCGCGGACCTCCGAGTTTTCATGTTTATGCCACTTTTTGTCCCCCTATCACAGGAGCCCAGCTCGAGCCGAAGGGAGGGGTGGGTCCAGCGCCGATCCGAGAAGTCCGCGCGGACCTCCGAGTTTTCATGTTTATGCCACTTTTTGTCCCCCTATCACAGGAGCCCAGCTCGAGCCGAAGGGTCCGTTCTAGAGACCCTTGGACGGGCAGCCCCTCGAAGGAGTTGAAACCCCGTGTGCCCGCCGCAGCCTGAGGGATCGCGCCCAGGCTAATCAGAGTCGTGCCGTGAGTCAGAGTCGCCGTCGTCGTCGCCTTTTTCCTTCTCCACCTCTTCCACCTCCTCCGCGTCTTCCGCCTCGTCTTCTTCGTCTTTGTATCAGATGGTTCAGCACGCCCCCCCCCCCCTCGCCACCTGCCCACACGCCGACGCGTGCAAACTCATGCGGGCCATGCCCGCTCTCGAACGGAGCACGTGACAGCAGTTCTGCCCGAGCGGGTTTTCGATGGCAAGCCGCAGTGGACTTTTGCCCACCACGCAATACAACCCACTTGCAGGACGCTCTTTCGAATGGTTGTTCGGCATCGCCGCATCCATGCCGAACAGGGACGTGTGCGCCCTGACTGTCACGCACCTGCGTTCGCATGGTCAGCGTGATGAAAATACCAGAGTCGTGAAACATGCGTGGGGGCGCGAGTTCGGGTACAGGCCATGGTTGGATGTTACACTTTTTTGCGGCGTCTCTTTCCTGCTCAAGTCTTCGGGTTCCCCAGGAGCTCCTCGAACATAGAGTTTTCGACGCGCCCGAACAACTGTGATGCAGATGCGGATCCATCACACAAGATACACGTTTTACGGGTTCATCGCGCTCCACTTCCCGCCCAGGCAGACATCTACAGCGCCTAAGGACACCTGCGAGCAGACCTTGCAGATGATTAGCCACGGCCTCACCACCATATTGTCGGAAATGTTTCGCAGGCGTGTCGTGCCCATGATATTTACGGATTTGAATGGTAAGGGTGCCCAGCAACCGGAGAGGTCAGAATGCAAGTGGTGCAGAGAGTCGGTCAGCCTACCTATTGCGCCCGGTCCTTGTTGAGTGGAGCATTGCCGCAGCGAGCACTTACTTTTGACATCTACTGTCACGTGAAAAATTGCTATGGATGGCACATCGATCGCATCATTAACCGACATCAGAGTGTTGAGACATGTGTTGTGGTGCGTTTTGCCGGCGGAGCCAGAATATTATATGATAAACACAAGGTTCCACCGGATCACTGGTCCATGCAGATCTCGGTGTACACCCATTGCAGCAGGCTTCCGGTGGCTGGGATAGCCAAGCGACCAAGTCGTGGAGGTGTCTTCTCCTGCTGGGGACACAACAGACAATCTGTTTTCGGTGATGCTGCAAGACCTGTTGTCGTACAAATTGTTTTTCCAGCGAAAATGAAGCAGCAAAGGACGTTGACCGCATGAATGCAGAATTTGTTTTCATCAGTGATCAAGCACTGGCGACGGTTCTCGCCAATAGCCCTCCCTACACCGAAGACCGGATTGAACGCAGACTGAAATGCAGAAGATGGCTATCCCTTCGCCGAGGATTTCGGCACATGCGAGCGCAGCCTTTTCAATGGGAAAGGAATTTCAATTTGCATGGCACACCGTCCGCGGGATCAGCGCGCAGCTCAAGCACTGTGCCCAGCAGTGCCGGGATGACGCTACAGCGAGAGGAAGGTGTGAACCGAACGGCGCGGGAAGGCCAACAACAGCTGCATGGCCCAGCATATAGGTCGATTCATTGCTGGGGCGGAGATGTCCACGCCAACGTCGCGCTGCTGCTACCCTTAAGCCGAGCCTGTCCCCCTACAGGGAGATTTTCGACGAAAAATAAAAATGCCCCAACTGTAGTCCAAAAATCATCGGGATTATTTGTGGAATATTGTTTGGCCACTTTGGGGCATGTTTTGGGCATTTTATCTTGTTGTCGAAAATCCCCCTGTAGGGGGGCAGGCCCGACTTAGCGCTACCCCGACCACCCCGGCCTCAGTTCCCCGGCGGAGCGAGAGAAGGAAACCACCTTCCCAGACGGGGCGCCCGCTCTGGGCTGCTGCCGGCAGCAGCCGACGACGTTGCGAGCGAAGCACGGAGTGAAGCTCGAGGCCCCGTCGACCACGACGGTGCAGGAGATCTTCCATCTTTCGTCTCAAGATAGGTAGTGCATGCAGATCACCAGCCTCGAATGTATTCCCACCCTTAAGATTGACACGCCAAAAGGCGATGCCAATCTTAGGGATGCGCCCTGACAAACTAAGGGAATCCCTAAGATTGGCATTGTGACGAGGCGATGCCCAGCTTAGGGGTAGGGATCTGTTCCAGGCTGGCAAGCAGAGGCACGGTTGGAGAATCAAGGTGCGGCGCAACTACCCATCACGGGGCATTCCAGCGAAGGCCCCGATCATGTCGCGTCCGCCGACGCGGTTACCGCGGGCCTCCTCTGTCTCACGGCGCAGGTTGCAGCTTCGAAGACATCATGCCCCCCGAAAGGTTCCCAGGGGCCCGAGTTCGCCACCCCGCGCGCGTGTCCAAGAAGCACGGCGGGCCCCCGTTAATGCGGCGCGCAGCTCGAGCAGTACGACTCCCAAGAGGGAATCGGAGGTTTGATGTTGAGGGGGGAATCCACCTGATCACGCGCGCAGTAAGACGCGGCGCTTCACGGGGCGGCACGACGTCGCAAACTGGCCGCCTGAACGCCAAATGATCGAATGCACGCCGGGCCCCGACGGCGACGACGTCAACCAGCTACAAGGGCGACAATGATCTCTCCACTCAGGTCCCAGTCTGTAGGCATCTCGCATGTGGTGAGGTGCCGCGATCCAACGAGCGCGTTTTACAGTCAACAGCGCACGCAGCCGCGGTGCGCCCCCCCCCCCCTGGCCCCCGCCCCAATCCTGACTTGCAGCTTGCCGAGGACAGGGTGCAGAGAGCAGCGTTTCCTCTTGAGGATGAGTCTGGGAGCTTCTGGACGAGGCCCTGAGACGGCGCGTTCCCAGGCGATGCGGAGGCCAATCTCCTCTTCGCCAGGACCTCTAGCCTGCCCCTGATCGCCGCAGTGTCCGACCTGCGCGCGCAAGGGCACTCGCGCGTGGCCGCGGCGGTTGGCGCCCCTGGGGGGTCGGGCCATTTTCACCAGATGTTCCGAATTTAAAATTGTAGGTGATCTGTTAAACTGAGTATCTGAGCGCAACGTAGCTGGCGGGAATGCCCCAGACCATCTTGAAGAGGGAGTTGCGTCGCAAACGTCGCCGTCGACAAGGGCGCGGCACCAGCGGGCGCGATGCAAAATTGCTCGCATTTCGTCGCGGAGTGGGAGCCGGCTTAGTTCGCTGACCCATGCGTCGCAAGCACGCGCACGTGCAAAGCACCAGAATTCGCGCCCGCCATTCAGGATGATTACAAGCCAGCGTTTTTACGCCCACGCCAGACATGGCCAGACGCGCAACAGCAGCACAGGCAGCATATCTTTCCACGGGGCACTTCTGGGCTACCAAGGGGATCACGTTCGTCGTCAAATTGTCAATGCGGAAAAGATTGCTCGTTACAGCCGCTCTCAGTGGACTTGATGTTGTCTCGACGGGCTCGGAGCTGCGCGCCGGCGGCGATTTCTCCGAGCCCGATGCCTTCATCGCGCGCGACGAACGCGAGTTGCTGCGAGGCGCGACCGCGTGGCGGGACCCGGCCGATCACATCGCGAACTGCCCTGCTCGTGACACCGGGAAGATGTTCAGGGTGAGGCCCTTGGATCTTGAGTTCCGATTGCGGGGCTGACGCGGCCACGAAACGCGATCCTCGAGCGAGACAGCGCGCGGTAATTCTTGTCCACTTTCGGCGCGTCCTGAAGCCGGGATGTGGAACATGCGGTGGGGTGGGGCGGGGGGTGGGGGGCAGCGCGCGCGCGCGATTCTTTGCGGCGGCCCCGGCGCATTCCTTCCGCATGCTCGACTGCGACGGTGCGCCAGCGAAGTTCCTCGCTGACAAACCGGCCCCCCCCCCCCGGCGCTTCCGAGCCCCCCGCCCCCTGGCGGAGGAGCTAGGGGGGCGCGCGCGCGCCGGGCGATGCTGGGGGATGGGGGCGCGCGCAGCGCCTGCCAGACACGGACATGACGCGGACATCGCCAACGCGATCGGCGGCAAGCATGGAAAACTCAATGTCGGAAGGACCCTCTCCATCACGAATGCGCGTTCGCGGCGCGGCGCCGCGTTTCGATGTGCGTTCGCGGCAACACGTCGTGCCTCAGCGGGTCTACAGAGACAGCGCTGCCCAGTGAATCCACGGCGATGCGAATCTGATATGGCGTGCCCGAGTTCTACGATTGAGTCGGGCCTGTCTGTGCACAGGGGGGAAATTCAAAAATAGTCAAAACAAAAATATGGGGGCGACTTTCTGAGTATGTTTGAACATTCTTGGTGTATTAATTGACGATTGTATATTTTTCGCCCAAAATCCGCCAGTAGAGGAACATGCCCGAATTTGCCCCACGTGTCAGAAGACTTCCCTAGCGCGGGCGTCTGGCTCGAACGTGCCAGGAAAAAAAGCTGCCTTGCGGGAGCGGGGCGCGCACGTCCAGAGCCTCATTGCGACCATCGAAACGCAGTTGGGCAAGACAGATTAAACATCGCCAATCAGATTCACAACATAATTATAAAAAAGTGCTCCCCGTATTTGTTTTGACTATTTTTGCATATTTTGCCTGTAGAAGGGACAGGCCCGACTTCACGCTTTGGCGAGCGCAACGCGCCGGGCCCGCGCTTCCAACATACGTGCTGAGCTTCGTGTCAAGACGCTCCGGGTTTGAGTGTGATAGAGTAAACATCGCAGAGCGGATTTCGTTTGGAAAACGGTGGGATTTGCCCAGGGTGTCCTGGATAATTTCGTTTCGGATTTCGGGGTGAATTTCGTGCGGGATTTTCTGGACCGGAAACGAAGGCTTCAATAATCCACGCGCAATCCATTTCTTTGGTTCATTCGTTTTTTCTGGATTGAGTACTGATAGAATTCCAGAATATCCGCTGCAGCGCGTCTCCAAGGTCGGTGCAGTGACAGTTGGCCGCACTTGTTTCCGAAAGCCTAGATACCAAATTTGCGCGGGTCTTAACATGCCAGGGGGAGAGATATTGCTGGAGATTTGGCTGGCGCGCGATAGATCTCACAGCTTCGCTCGCGGTCACATCGGTGCAGCGCAAGGAGGCGAAGCAGGGGGCGGAGGCGGAGGAGGAGGACGGGGAGATGAAAAACAAACACCTGTCCGCAACGATGAGATCATTTGTCGCCCAGCTCGAGGCCAGATCTCGCCCCCCGAACGCTAGTCTGTGTCGATCGCCCTGCCCGGCCGCAAGCGCCAGCCGATCGCGGGCTGCAGCAAGTCGTGCGAGGTATTTGCGAAAGAGCGCAAAGCCAACCCTAGCACGCACCCCGGCCCACTAGCACCCCAAGCAGCCTACAGCTTCTCGTTTTGGAGGACTAGCCCATGCAAGGACGCCTCGGACGGGATCCCCAACGTGAAATTCTGGCTCGAAATGCTCGCGGTCTTGAGCAAGGCACTTCTGCCCGAGCACGTCGCCGTGCCACATGGGTCAAGGAGTCGCCAGTGCCCCCATACGCACGACAAGCCAGGCCAGCCTCAGAAAAACAGATCTTATTCAAGTTCCTCGGTCAGGCGCTGGTTCCAGAAGACCCTCAGGCCCAAGAGAACATGCGAGGGGCAATTCAGAACGACAGCCACCCCCTGAACATGAAGACCCCTCTGGAGATCCCCACGGCGGCCCTCACGATCACAGCGAAGCTCTGCTCAGTCTTGGTACTCAAGCAGGCCAGGCACAGCGGAGGGGAGCTCACAGCGAGCAAAGCGGCCAAGGGGATTCTGACACGCAAGATCGTGCCAAAGCGATCGCGAGCAGCAGTGAACAGTCTAGTGGAAAGCCGCGGCTAATTGTTGTCGGTGTCTTCTGTCCCGAACGTTCTTGGAAGTGGCCCTCCGAGAGCCGTCGGCCAGGCCCCCGCGCAGCGACCGGCTGCGTCTGTCACGTGCCCCTGCTCGATCGCCCGGTGCTCTTCTGCGGAGTCGCGAAGTACAGGGTTATGTATAGGCAGTAGATCGCCCATCTCCCCACACCCCATGTTCACGACAACGTGTTCTGTTCCAGTGGATCGAACCGAATGGGCAAGAGCGGGCGAGCGAGGTCCTATTCTTCTTCCTCCTCGTCGTTGTTCTCATTATCCTCTTTCCCCTCAGCATCATCACCATCATCATCATCATCATCATCATCATCATCATCATCATTATCATCATCATCATCATCATCATCATCATCATCATCGTCGTCGTTATCGTCATCGTCATCATCATCATCAGCAGCAGCATCATCATCATTATCATCATCGGCGTTGTCATCCTCGTCCTCCTCCTTGTCCTCCTCTGTGTCTTCGTTATTGGCGTCCTCTTCCTCCTCCTCCTCCTCCGCATCCTTCTCCTCCTCCCGCATCTTCCTCCTCCTTCTTCTCCTCCTCTGTTCCGCCCCAATCTTCCTCATCTGCCTTACCCGCCTTTTCTTTTCATTGTGGTCCTCTCTCCTCGTAATCCTGTTCCTCGTCCTCTTCTTCGACCACGTCGTCATGATCCTCTTCGATTTCCCTCGGACGAGTATTCGCACCCACCCCACCTCCCGCTTCTGCAACCGAGAGATGGCTGACCCAGGCAATCAAGTGAGCATGGCATAGGCTTGCCGAAGCAACCTTCTTCAGCGAATCGTTCAAAGGTCTTGGTACTTCGTATCGCATTTGCCTTCTTACCGCACTCACCCAGTTGAGCGCACCAGAGATCGACGTACGAAACCGCGCCCAGAACAGTTCCGAGCTACAGCCCCGAAGCAGGCCCCCAGCGAGCGGCGGCAGCGTACAATCAACACAGCGTTCGGACACCGAGCCCTCCTCCTAACCCTCGGCTTCCCTTCCCACTCTCGCTGAGCTGCGGCAGGTATGCCATTGTGAATGCCCAGCATTTGAGCCTTCCTCGTGATCCTCCCACCTCAGCTTGAAAGGAGGCGCTGTCGCGCCTGTCTCGGGGGCTGTCGCTTCCCTCGCGCGCGAGGCAGACAAGTGCCCAGGCTTGACGTGGTCTCCACGTGGTTTCCCAACCCCACCTCCCGACTCGTCGTTTTCTTGCGCCCGCAGCCCCGAGGTCAAGAAGGACTTGGAGCAGTTCAACGCCCCCGCGCACTTTTTGCGCAGCACGGTGGCCCGCCTGCCGAACTCGGCGAGCACCAAGGACAAGCTCAAGATGCCGCTCGGCATCGTGCTCCAGCCGCTGGCGCCACTCCTCCCAGAGGCCATGGAGGAGCCTTGGGGGACGCAGGCTGGTTGCACGCTGGCATTGGCACCGCCCCTGCCCAGGCCCATCCCCATCATCGTCAGAACCATCCCGAACCTTGATGAGACATCCAGGAAGACTGGCTCTCCAGGGCCCCAGGGCACCCCCCTCCATGTGGAGATCAGGAGTTGCGAGTTCCAATCGTTACGTGGACTGCATTCCTACTTAGCGTGCGCCCCCACTTCTCAAGACCAACGGGCACTTCTTAACAACGGCAACACAGCCTATGTATGTATTGCCCGTTGGCCACCGATGCGCTTGGTCCTAGGCTGCGAAGAAGGCGGGATGAGCGTTAAGCATCTCAAGTTTGGCTTATACGTGTAACGGTGTTTCCATTTGCTCGTCGCGAATTGTGTGCGACCATCGTCGTTAGCCGAATCATCGATGCGTGTCAAAGTTCAGCGTCTACTTTAAGCTCAATTGAGCACTCCGTGTTCACTGTTGCATGTTGCTCTCCAAAAGAGGCTTGCCAGATGGGTTCATGCGTTCTTGAAGAACCAGTGGGTGGGAGGACTGCGCCGGCTGGCCATGCTCGGGGTTGCCCGGTTGCCACGCCTGCCTCGTGCTGCTTGGTTGCCCAGCCTTCATCGGGTTGCCCGGCGCTCCCCAGTTGCCCCGCTGCCCCGTTGCCCGCTGCCAGGGGGCCCAGTTGCTTGGCTGCCCCGCTTGCCCCGGTTGCCCAGATGCCTGCTTGCTCGGGTTGCCCAGCTGCTTGGCTGCCGAGCAGTGCAAAGCAGCACAAGGCAGCGGACAGCAGCGCCCCGCAATGCGAAGTCGTGCTTACCAGTGCCAAGCAAAGCGAAGCAGTGCCAAACACAACAAAGCAAACCAATGTCAAGCAATGCCTAGCAACGCACAGCGACGCCACTGAGGAAGTTGCCCCATCGCCCGGTTCATTGGATTAGGTGTATCTGCATCCTAGGCTTGCTCCTGCATGCAAAAGTGTCCTGTTCGACGCGGGCGACGAACAATGTGTATCCACGGCCTCTCGGACTGGGCCCGTGGGTCGCGACCCCGTAGATGCAGGGCGCTGTGTTTCGCGGATGCTCCGCGTGGAACGTCTCCGCGCGACCGCGCATCTGCGGCATCGCGCCCCAGAATCCAGACCGCGAGGGCGTGGGTACGGATACGTTGGCCTCTCGTGATGTCTGCCCCCCTTCATCACAGTTGGATCCTGTTCCTGCCTCACAGCCGTTTTTGGCCCAAGGATTACAGCGACTTTTCTGTTACCATTATCTTTTCGCTCGTGCTCTCGGCATGGCGAGCGGCACCTTTCATCCTCCCGCGCGCGCTGCCGGAGGAGGCGCCACTCTGCCCCCCCTACTCGAGACTCCGCGCGCGCCCGTGACCGACGTTGACGACGCACCGCCGCGGAAACGCCTGCCGTTCTCCTGGCCCCTGCGCCACGAGGACTTGCCCGCCCCGCCCTTCGACGAGAACCTCCTGCTCGCCGAGCTGCCCGCGGCGCCCCGGGCGAGGAGGCCGCCGCCCGTGCCTGCCCTCCCGCGCGTGGCCCCGCGGCGCCCCCGGGGCCTGCCGGTCGGCGCGCCCCCGCCCATGGCGGCCGGCGTCGCTGCTGCGACGCTGCGCCGCTTGCGCGCGGGGGCGCGCGGCGGGGAGCCTGGCGCCCACCCCGACCGCGCGGCGCCGCGCCGCGGCGAGCCACCACACGGGGCGCGGCGCGCCGCGGCGCCCGGCCCCGAGCGAGCCCGCGGCGACGGCGCGCGCGCGCGGCCCGCCCCGGGGGGCCGCCCGCGGCCGCGCCCCCCGGCACCGGGAGCCCCGAGCGAGCCCGCGGCGGCGGCGTTGGCGGCCCGCCCTGGGGCGGGGGGCCCAGGGCCTTGAGTTGCGTCGGGGCCTGTCCCCCTACAGGGGGAGCTTCGACGAAAAATCAAGAACATACCCCCGAACACAGTGAAAAGATTCTAGGAAAAATAGTCTGGGAACTACTGTTTGAATATTTCTTGATTTTTGGGGGGCATTTTTGGGGCATCTTTCATTTTTCGTCGAAGATCCCCCTGTGGGGGGACAGGCCCGACATAAGCCTTGAGGCGGGGCCTGCAGCGCCAGAGGCTCGGCGGCGCTGCGCCGCTAGCGCCGCCGGCGCCGCCGAGCTCTGAGGGCGCGCGCGGGGGCGGGCCCGATGGTGCGCTCCGGAGCTCCGCTGTCCCGAGGCGCCGGGAGCCGTCGGGGGCCCCGAGGAGCGCCGGCAGGGCGGGCAGGGGCTCGAGGTTCCGGGGTGCCCTTTTGGGTCGTCTGCTGTGGCGTTGCCTCTCTGCAGCCTCCGCGGGGGCGCGGCAACGGGGCCCGCGGCCAGGAGCAAGTGATCTGCACGGGATGGAGGGCCGCATCGGAGGGGCCCCGGGAGGGGTTTGGGGGGCCGATGCTCCTCAGCACCCCTCCTGGCCGATGTTTCCGTGCTGCCGATCCCAGTGCCCAGAGCGCCAGTCCAGGGTCGTATCTCTCCTTCCGCCCCGCTCTGTAGCTTGGGCCACTCACTCGGGCTTGCGCCGCTCCGTAGGGGCGCGTGAACATCAGGAGGGGGAAAGACACACACACACACATACACTATCACACACACACACACACACGCACACACGCACAAGTAACCATCGATCCCCAGGAACAGATTGGAAAAGATGGGAGGTGGGGTGGAAGACGAACACCCAGAACAGATTCAAAATCATGGGGAATCCTGGGACTCGTGTGTGTGTGTGTTTCTGTTTGTCCTTGGGGCCCCTCTCCTGCGGCTCGGGCCACTCCCTCGGGCCTGCGCCGCTCCGGGGGGGCGCGCGAGCGGCGGAGCAGCGGCGCAGAGGGAGGGCCTGCGGGGGGCAAGCTCGGGGGGCAAGCTCGAGGGCGGCCAGAAGACGCCGTCGAATTCTCACAAAAACCCGATGCGCATACACGCCGGCCGTGGAAAGCAGGCATTTCTGAATTCCCAGATGCCCATCTGCTTCAAGCGCCTTCATACTTCAGGAATCGGCATGCTGTTGCTGCGTCCTGTTATTATCTGGGAGGACCTGGACCCAATCTACTATATCTACCTTCCTACTCCATATTTCTACCTACTTCTTCCGACCGACTTGTAAGCTGTTGTCGCCCCGCGCGGGTTTCTTGGATCTGCGCTGGGCCCCCCTGGCGGCGCCGCCCCTGGCGCGCTCCGTGCGCCAAGGAGGGGGGCCCAGCGCAGATCCAAGAAACCCGCGCGGAGCGCCAAACGTTTCTGTCTATGGCGTTTTGTTATTCTTCTATGCTTCTCGAGTGGCCCTCGACACACTTCCTGCCGTGCCTGAGTCGTGCACCAGAGACCTTACAGTGCCGTTTTTTAATACATGCTCCGCGTGCGGATCGTGTATGAAAAATGCAGGGGTTTCGTATTAAGGACAACAATGAGTCCATGCATATTTTTTCATAAATCAATAATGGATTTGAACATCCCTTGGTTAAAAGAATCCTATGTATTAAAAACTGCCCCGTATGGAGGCCCCTTCCCAGGGTCTCTAGGGAGGGCTCTCGGAAACCTCTTCGGGGTTCCTCGGGGGCCTCTGAGAGGTCTCCTGGGGGCCTCCTGGGGACTTATTTGGAGGCCTTCTGGGGGTCGCTTTGGGGGGCTGCTGGCTGTCTCGGAGGGCATTTGGTGCGCAGGATGGGGCGATCGTCGGTGCATCTCAGGCCATCCAGGGGTATCTCGAGGGCATCTCGGACTGTCGTGGGCCATGCCCATCCGTCTTGAGTGAAAAGGAAGAACTCGAAGACCAAAAAACAAGAAATATTGCACACTGTAGCAAACCGGATGGGTGGACCACTGGGTACCCTGTGTGTGTGTTGTGTGTGTGTATGTGTGTATGTGTGTGTGGTGTGTGTGTGTGTGTCGGTATTTGTGTGTGTGTGTGTGTTTGTGAGTGTCTGTGAGCCTCTGTGCGTGTGGAGCCCTGTGACGTGTGTAAAACTGCATCCCTGGTCCTGAAAGTGATGACGACTTCGGGTTCTCACCATTTCCACGTCGCGCAGGTTGACACTGTCCACCCAGAGCACATTCACATGCTACTAGAGTGCTTTGTCTGTGGTGGCTGCGGTGAAGAAGCCGCGGCATCAAACAAACTGGTGTTGGATAGTGCCAGTCGGAAACCATCGTCCTGCAATGCACTCAAGCAACAGGATCTGTTCTGGGAGAGTTGTGCGTGCATTTGAAGGGAACAAAGTGAAGAAACGCGTTTTCATCACTGGAACGCTCACGTCGGCCACGAAGAGATTTGTTAGTTAGACTGGGCTCCCGAGGAACGAATGGGCTGGGAAGGTCGCCAACCACGGAAAGTGCGCCAGTGGATCTCCCTGAATACACTAAAGGGGGGGGGTCCAGAACCCCCCCCCCTTCACCCCTTCAAGGGGGGGGGTCCGGACCCCCCCCCCCCCCCTTCCCCCCTTCAGGGGGGGGGAGTTTCCCGACCCCCCCCCCTCCCTTAAAGGGGGGGGGGGTCCGGACCCCCCCCCGCTCCCCCTCTTGGCGCTGGAAAGAGGCCCCCCCCCCCCCCCTCCCCCCCTTTGCGCCAGGAAGGGAGCCGGGGAGGGGGGGCCTCTCTCGCTTCTCCTTTTTGCGCCGGAGAAGGTGTGTAGGGAGTACGGAGTTGGGAGTAGGGAGTGGTGAATAGTGAGTAGTGAGTTAGTGCGTAGTGAGTAGTGACTACTGAGTAGTGAGTAGTGGATAGTGAGTGGCGAATAGTAGGGAGTAGGGAGTGGGGAGTAGTGAGGTAGTGAGTAGTGAGTAGTGTGTACTGATAAGTGTGTAGTGAGTGGCGAGTAGTGAGTAGTGAATAGTGAGTAGCGAGTAGCGAGTAGTGAGTACTGAGTAGGGAGTAGGGACTAATGAGTAGTGGGTAGTGTAGTGAGTAGTGGGTAGTGAGTAGTGGGTGGCGAGTAGTGCGCAGTGAGTAGGGAGTAGTGAGTAGTGAGTAGTGAGTAGTGAGTAGTGAGTAGTGAGTAGTGAGTAGTGAGTAGCGAGTAGTGAGTAGTGAGTAGTGAGTAGTGAGTGTTGAGTACTGAGTAGTACGTAGTGCGTAGTAAGTAGGGAGTAGTGAGTAGTGATGAAGAGAGAGTAGTGGGTAGTGGGTAGTTGGGTAGTGAGTGGTGAGTAGCGAGTAGGGAGTAGCGAGTAGTGAGTAGTGAGGAGCGAGTAGGCGTAGTGAGTAGTGAGGAGTGAGTAGAGAGTAGTCAGTAGTGAGTAGCGGGTAGTGATTAGTGAGTAAAGAGTAGGGATTAGCGGGTAGTGAGTAGGCAGTAGGGAGTAGGGAGTAGGGAGTAGTGCGCAGTGAGTAGTAAGAAGTGCGTAGCGAATAGTGGGTAGTGAGTAGTGGCTAGTGAGTAGTAAGTAGTGCGTAGTGACTAGTGGCTTGTGACTAGTGGGTTGTGACTAGTGACTAGAGACTTTGTAATGACTAGTGAGTAGGGAGTAGTGAGCAGTGAGTAGTGAGTAGCGGGGAGTGAGTAGTGAGTATTGAGTAACAAGTATGGGAGTAGCGAGTAGTGAGTACTGAGTACTGTGTAGTCGGTATTGTCTAGGGAGTAGCGAGTAGCGAATAGTGGGTAGTGAGTAGTGATTTAGTGGGCATGAGTAGTGAGTAGTGAGTAGTGGATAGTGGGGAGTGCGTAATGAGTAGCGATTAGTGAGTAATGGGTAGGGAGTAGTGAGTAGCGCTTAGTGGGTAGTGAGTATTGAGTAGTGGGTAGTGAGGAGTGAGTACTGAGTAGCGAGTAGGGAGGAGGGAGTCGCGAGTAGGGAATAGTGAGTAGCGAGTAGTGTGTGGTGGGTAGTGAGTAGTGGATAGTGAGCAGTGAGTCGTGAGTAGTGAGTAGGGGGTAGTGAGAACTGAGTAGCGAATAGCGAGTAGTCAGTAGTGGGTAGTGAGTAATGAGTAGTGAGTACTATTGGTTAGTGGTCGGGGTTAGGATTTTGGGTTTTGGGTGGGGTGAGGACTAGGGGTAGGGGTGGAGGGGGTCGGGTTCAGGAGTCAGGGGGCGGCGTGGCGAAAGGGTGGAGGGGTGGGGGGGTTGCTGCCAAAGGGGGGGGGGGGGGGGGGGCGGTCGGATCCCCCCCCCCTTTTGAAAAGGGGGGGAGGGGGGGGGTTCCGACGACGGGTCGGGGAAAGGGGGGGAGGGGGGGGGTCCCCGACGACGGATCGGGGAAGGGGGGGGAGGGGGGGGGGGGTCCCCGACGACGGATCGGGGAAGGAGGGGTCCCACCCGCCCCCCCTTGGGGAGATCCAGCGGCGCACCCTCCCAAACACGCTGCTGCAATAGCAGAGGACATTCATTGTGAGTCAGGCTGGAGGGCCGGCGTGAGCTTGCATTGCATGTCTGTTTTGTGTCCACGCGCCTTGCCGCGTACGGCTTGTGAGTGAGCGAGATTGAGTGAGTGAGTGTTGTCCTCTTGGGAATTATACGCAGAGCCTCATGGGGCGATGTTGGGGCCATGCTGGGCCAGCTGATGACATCGTCGGCCATTTTGGCCCACGTTGGCCGAACAGGAACCGTACGCATGCTGTCTTAGATCCAGATCTGGAGCCGCTTTGGGCAGCCTCGACGGCAAAGTGTGGACGCATGCAGTGAACAGACATTCAATAGCAAAGTATAGCAAGTCGTGGGCGAGTGTTGTGATCCAAAAAACGGAACGTCGAACTTCGAAATGCACGACCGAGGAAGACAGCTGCGAGCTAATGAAACAGTGGGACAACACAGGCCGAGCAGGAAGAACAGGCGCCGCCAGAGGACGGGAGGGAGCCCGGCCAGCTCTTGCAAGCCAGCGCAATACCCCACAGCGGAGTATTGTGTCAGCTAGCGCTATGTTGTGCTTACGCACTTTTAAATTCATCTGCGGCTGGCACAGGTTCGCAGGCGATTGTTTTTCCCCAATCCCCGCGCTCCGCCCGAAAAGTTTGGCCGCTCAGAAAAATAGGGGGGACCTGAGATACCCCCCCTGGGTGGCCATTCGGACGCGCCCCTATCGAGGAGGCACGCCCCCCCATCGTAGATCCCAGGGTGGGGCCCGAAATGTCTGGTCTGTGCGAAAAACCCGCGGAGCCTGGGAAAAGGGTCGACATCCCCTGCTAGTTGTGCCGTGCTTGGGCACCATTTAATCATCAGGGGCTGGCGTACAGGCAGGAATCCTGTCTGCGCGACCAGGCCCATTCGGCAATCGCCACGCGGTACTTGGGCACCATTCGATCATCTGCGGCCAGTACACAGGCAGGACTCGGGATCCCTCAAAGGGGGGGGGGGCGGAGAGCGTATGAGTTCGATCGGTTTTGGCACCGCACCGCCCAAAACAGGCCGCCGGCAGTTGCTGATAGTTGCCGATCGGCGGGGCATGCGGGGGGCATCTGTTTGCGGCAGTTCGGTGCCCCAACGGATCGATTTCGTGCCCCCCCTCAGGGTCACCCCCCCTCTTGGTGGATCCCGAAGGAACCCCTGTCTGGCCGCCATGGCCCGCGCATTGGTCCGAAGGCGCCTGCCCAGGCAGGAGCCAGGCCAACTGGGCCCCCGGAAGCGTCCTCGGTCAGTTTACGGGGTTCAGGGGTGGGCAGAAGTCAGAGGAGGAACAGATGCCGATACCGCGAATCACCCTTCATCTCGAGCAGCGGCGAAGCGCCCTGGCTTGCCTACACGCTCGCCAAGGACTGTTCTAAGAACTTTTTGTGGTCTGCCCGAAAATGTTCTTCGTACATGTTTGGCCGAGACTGTTCGTCCCAACCATCCTGTGGTGTTGGGTCCTCGTTTTGAAGAGACGGTGCCCCGCGTTCTCCTCTTCTCCTCCTCGCCCTCCTCCTCACCCTCCTCCCTCCCCCTGCGTTTCACCAACCCAGTACAGCGTTTCGCGGCCCAATAGGGAGCCCCACCGAAGCCCCCAGTGGGACCGCCCGCATGCGTCTCACACGCCCAATTTGGTATGTTCACACACCCAGTACAACGTTTCGTGGCCCCAGAGGGTGCTCCACCGAAGCCCCCAGTGGGACCGCCCGCATGTGTCCCACACGCCCAATTTAGCATTTTCGCGCACCCAGTGCAGCGCTTCGTGGCCCCATGGGGAGCTCCACCGAAGCCTCCAGTGGGACCGCTCGCGTGCGTCCCGCACACCCAGTTTGGCATTTCCACCCACCCAGTACAGCGCTTCGTGGCCCCATAGTGAGCTCCACCGACGCCCCCAGTGGGACCGCCCGCACGCGCCCTCCCCCCCAAACACACACACAGAGAGAGAGAGAGAGAGAGACACACACACAAACACAGACACAATCACAATTACAAACACAAGCGCACACACACACACACACACACACACACACACACACACACACACACGCGCTCACGCACGCACGCACGCACGCACGCACGCACGCACTGCACGCACTGCACTGCACTGCACTGCACTGCACTGCACTGCACTGCACTGCACTGCACTGCACTGCACTGCACTGCACTGCACTGCACGCACACACCACACACACATTCACTGACACAAACACACGCACACACGCACACACACAACACACAACACACAACACACAGCACACAGCACTGCACACAAGACACAGCACACACACAACACACACAACACACAACACACACAACAAACAACACACAACACACAACACACAACACACACACAACCCACAACACACACAACACACAACAGACAAGACACACAACACACACACACAGCACGCAACACACACACACAACACACCACACACACAACACACACACGACACACACAACACATACAACACACACACAACAGACACAACCCGCACAACACTCAACACACACACAATACACACAACACAACACACACAACACAACACACACCACACACACAACACAGCACACACGACACACACACACACCACACACACACAACACATACAACACACACCAAAACACAACACACAACACACAGCGCACAACACAGAAAACACAATACACAACACACAGCACACACCACACAGTACACAACACACAACACACAACACACAACTCAAACCACACACCACGCACCACGCAACACACACCACACAACACACCACACAACACACAACACCCAACACACATCACACAACACACAACACACACACACACCACACAGCACACAGCACACAGCACACAACACACAACACACAACAAAACACAACACACAGCACTCAGCACACAGCACACACCACACAACACACAGCACACAACACACAACACACAGCACACAACACAACACACAGCACACAGCACACAACACACAGCACACAGCACACAGCACACAGCCCACAGCACACAACACACAGCACACAACACACAACACACAACACACAACACACACCACACACAACACACAACACACACCACACACCACACAGTACACAACACACACGCACACGCACACGCACACGCACACGCACACACACACACACTTTGGCATTTTCACCCACCCAGTACAGCGCTTCGTGTCCCCATAGTTAGCTCACCAAAGCGCCCAGTGGGACCGCCCGCATGCGTCCCACACACTCAATTTTGCATGTTCTGCCACCCAGTACAGCGTTTTGTGGCCCCATAGGGAGCTCTACCGAAGCCTCCAGTGGGACCGCCCGCATGCGTCCCACACGCTCAATTGTGCATCTTCACCCGCCCAATAAAGCGCTTGGTGGCCCAATCGGGAGCTCCACGGAAACCCCGCGTGGGACCGCCCGCATGCGTTCCACACGCCCAATTTGGCAGTTTCACCCACCCAGTACAGCGTTTTGTGGCCCCATAGGGAGCTCCACCGAAGCCCCCAGTGGGACCGCTCGCGTGCGTCCCGCACACCCAACTTGGCACACCCAGTGCAGCGCTTCGTGGCCCCATAGGGAGCTCCACCGACGCCCTTAGTGGGACCGCCCGCATGCGCCCCCCACGCCCACACCCACATTGGCATTTTCACTCACCCAGTACAGCGTTTCGTGGCCCCATAAGCAGCTCCACCGACGGCCCCTGTGCTACCGCCCGCATGCGCCCCCCCCCACCCAGTGCAGCGCTTCGTGGCCCCATAGGGAGCTTCACCGAAGGTCCCCGCTGCAGGGTCCGCATGCGCCCCCCCGCCCATTTCGGCACACCCCTCACGAATGTCGTGGCCCTGCAAGGAGCTCCTCCGAGAGCGGTACCCACAACGCGGCATTCACAAGTGCTGATGGTTGGGTCCTTCGCCAGGGTTCATGTTCCAAGAACGTGGCTTTTGTTATTTGAGCATTTTGGGGTTCTGAGAACAGCTCGTGGTATGCCGATAGGAATGCCGGGGCGGTCTGTCCCTGTTCAGTTTACGGGGTTCAGGGGCAGGGGTCAGAGAAGGAACTATTACCGATACCGCTAATCACCCTTCATCGTCGCGGCGGCTGGGTCCGCCTCGAAGTCCTGACCAGAACGCACCCAGGGAGAGACCCTGGAAGTAATCAGAAGACAGCTCGCCGCTTGGGCCCCACCGCCAGCCCAAACGGCGAGCACACATCGGGCGTAGCCCCGCACGCATTTGGATACCCACGCTTCGTCCTCGTACTACTTGCGGGCCCCAAGCACGGTGAGTGCGTTGACGGCGTCCTGGTCGTACCAGGGGGTCACGTAGGGTGCGCCCTCGGACGCCGAGAATAAAACCGTCTCCTATCGGTTGCGCAATAGGTTGCGCCCCCAACCGCCGAGTATAAAACCGTGTCCTACTGGTTGCGCCATAGATTGCGGCTTCGGCCGCCGAAAATAAAACCGTCTCCTATCGGCTGCGCCGTCGGTTGCGCGCTCTGGGACCGAGAACCGTCTCCGATCGGTTGAGCCATAGGTTGCGCCCCAAACCGTCCCCTATTGGTTGCGCCATAGGTTGCGCCTTCGGCGGCCGAGAATTGAACCATCTCCTACCGTTAGCGCCGTCGGTTGCGCCCTCGGCGGCTGAAAATAAAGCCGTCTCCTATCGGTTGCGCCGTCGGTTGCGCCCTTGGCCGCCGACTAAAACCGTTTCCTGCCGGTTGCGCCATAGGTTGTGTCCTCCGCGGCCGAGAAGACAATTGTCTCCTATCGCTTGCGCCTTAGTCTGCGCCCTCAGCCGCCGAGAATATATCCGCCTCCTATCGGTTGCGTTGCGCCCTCGGCGGCCGAGAATAAAGCCATCTCCTATCGGTTGCGCCTTCGCCGGCTGAGAATAAAACCGTCTCCTATCGGTAACGCCTTAGATTGGGTCGTCTGCGGCCGAGAATCACACCGCCTCCTATGTATCGGTGGCGCCCTCGGCCGCCGACAATGAAGCCGTCTCCTACCGGTTGCGCCATAGGTTGGGTTCTAGTCGGGCAGCCACGAGGGCAGCCACACGCCGGGCAACATACCCACGGGCCTCGGAACAAATTTCGCGAACATTCATGCCACATTCATACGTCAACGCCTCCCCCCCCCCAATGTTTGGGGGGGGGGAGTGTTCAGTAATTGATTCCCTCTACCGTACCTCTCATTAGATGCCTCTCTGCTCCAGCGCGTTGACCGCGCGTCATCTAGCTAGTGGGCGCCAAGGTTGGCACAAGGGCTTGCCCGCAGCGCGCAGGGTTTCAGGCGGAAAGCCGTTTAAGACTTGCACTTTTGATCTTCGAGGGCAGGGAGTGAGGAAAGGGAGGAAAGGGAGGGAGAGAGGAGAGGAGGGAGGGAGGAGAGGAGGGAGGGAGGGAGGGAGGAGAGGGAGGAGAAGGAGCGAGGGAGGGAGGGAGGAGGGAGAGGGAGGGAGGAGAGGGAGGAGAGGAGAGGAGGGGGGGGGAGGAGATAGGGGGGAGAGGAAGAAGGAGGGAGGGAGAGAGGGAGAGAGAGAGGGAGGAGAGGAGGAGGAGGGAGGAGAGGGAGGGAGGCAGGGAGGGAGGGAGGGAGGGAAAGGAGTGCTATGTATCATCTTTTGCCCTCCTTCTCCCGGCGCGGCGACAGCCGGTGACGTGCAGGCAACGAGGCGCGATGCCCACGGCGTGGGGGGTGTCTCCGAAGGGCTTAGGCGACCCGTCCCCCTTTTCCTCCTCCTCCCTCCTCCTCCTCCTCCTTCCTCCTCCTCCTCCTCCTCCCTCCCCTCCTCCCTTCTCCTCCTCCTCCTCCTCCTCCTCCTCCTCCTCCTCCCTCCTCCTCCTCCTCCTCCTCCTCCTCCTCCTCCTCCTCCTCCTCCTCCTCCTCCTCCTCCTCCTCCTCCTCCTCCTCCCTCTCCTCGGTTTTAACACATCGGGCCTGTGTTCTAAGGACACTGTTTTGGCTCTTGGAGCACGTAGGGGTTCGAGGAGCATTTCGTGGTAGGCCCACAGGAATGCTGGGACGGCCGGCCCCTGCTCCAACAAAGCGTGAGGCCCACGCGTCGCTCCCCAGCCACCTGGCGCCCCGATGTGTTCCTCGAGCCACTCCCCGGACGGAGTCAGGACGAGGATCGATCCGTTCCAGAGCGCTCCAGGGCATCATGGGAGCGGTTCCAGAACGCTCCCAGAATGCCCTTCCTCCTCCTCCTCCTCCTCCTCCTCCTCCTCCTCCTCCTCCTCCTCCTCCTCCTCCTCCTCCTCCTCTCCTCCTCCTCCTCCACTCACCGCCCCCCGTTGATTCGCGCCCCGCCGGGAGCGCTCCGCGAAGGCCGCGACGCCCGCGGCGTCCTCTAAGAAAACGCGGGAGCTCGGAGGTGCTCGAGTCGTCCTCGCCCGATGCCCGCCTCGCCCGGGCTCCGTCTCGACACCCGGGCGCCCGACCTCTCGGCCCTTTTGCCCCCCCAGGGCCTGGGCGTTCGAGCAGGAGCGTGGTTTGTCATTCCCGAGGTTCCGTAAGTCGGGCGACGAGATCTATCTTCATATAGAATTATATTACATATCTATGTTTGTATGTATACATAAATATGTATATATACAAAGATATACATGTATATATATATATATGTATATATATATAGTCCATCGCCCCTGGCATATATATATATATATAGTCCATCGCCCCTGGCCAGGCACATCCTGGGCCAATACTTTGCATGTGCGCTCAAGGCGCTGAGAGAAGGACCGCTTCGGGTCCAGAAGGAGCTCGGGCTTCTCTTGCCGCTCCTCAGTTCTAGGTCGGGGAGCGTCTTCGTGGCCAAAGTTTGCCGTGGTCAGGAAAACCCTTCGTTCCTTATCTGGCGTTCCTTATGGCAGCGCATCGATTGTAGGCCTATCTGATAGCCTTCGGTCCATCTCGCCACCGAGCTTGGGCTGTGGGTATAAGGCCTCTTAGGTGTTCGTTGGGATCTCGCGGGGGGGCTTCTCGGGGTTGGGGTCGCGTGGGGGTTCTCGAGGGCCTCTTGGGCGGCGGAGGAGGAGGGAGGACGAGGAGGAGGAGGAGGAGGAGGAGGAGGGAGGAGGAGGAGGAGGGAGGAGGAGGAGGAGGGAGGCGGAGGAGGAGGGAGGAGGAGGCGGAGGAGAAGGAGGAGGAGGCATCCTGGGCCCAGAATTCGTGCATGTGGGCCTGCCTGGCCAATCCAGGGGGGAGAGCGCGAGGGCACCGCGCTTCGGTGCTGCCAGGGGCGGCGGGTAGATGTGGGTGCAGGCCTCGTCGCTACAGCAAGAGGGTGCGAAGCAAAAGAGTGCGATCCAGGGGGAGAAACACACAGACCAAATGAATAGTCGATTCCCGAGAAAATATGGGAAACTACGGGAAGTGGTGGGGGGGGGGGCGAAACAAAAGAGTGCGATCCAGGAGGAGAACACACACAGCCCAAATGAATCGTCGATTCCCGGGAAAAGTATGGGAAACTGCGGGAAGTGGGGGGGGGGAAGACGAACGCCCAGACTATGTGGGAACATATGGTGAATCCTGGGATTTGTGTGTATTTGTTTGTGTGTCCTGGGGCCGCTTTACAAGTCAATCCAGAGGGCGGGGGGGCGGGGGCACCGCTCTTCGGTGTGGCCGGGGGCGGCGGATAAACGTGTGCAGGTCTCGTCGCTACGGCAAAAGAGTGCGAACCAAAAGAGTTCAACCACGCGCAGAGGGGGGTGAGGGGAGAGGAGAGGGCTTCTTAGAAGCACCCCTGCTTCTTAGAAGGCGCGGGCCTTATCTGTAGATACAGGGTCGCCGCCTTCTAAGATGCAGCCTCCTTCTAAGAAGCCCTCCCCCTCCCTCCACCCCCATGTGCGCGCCGCCAAAAAAGAGTGCGAAACAAAAGAGTGCGATTGTCTGCCTTCCAGGGCCACACGTGACGCTGCGTCACCATGGCAGGAGATTGTTTGTGCTTACCCTCTGGGGCATCGCATGCGTGATGCCTCCACCCCCGCCCCCATAGCGCAACGTCTCGTCGCCATAGCAAGAGGGTGCCTTTGTTTACCCTCTGGGGCATGACGTGCGTTATGCCCCCCCCCCCTCCCCCACCGTAACGTAGCGCCCCGTCGCCATAGCAAGAGACTGTGTTTGTGTTGTTTTCCCCTCTGGGGTATCATGCGCGTTCTGCCCCCCCCCCCCTCTCCTCCGCCCTCCGCCTCCAAAGCGTAGCGCCTCGTCGCCATCGTAAGAGAGTGTCGTTGTTTACCCTCTTGGGCTTGACGCGCGTTATGCCCTCCCCCTAACGTAATGCCTCGTCGCCATAACAAGGGAGTGCTGTTGTTTGCCCTCTGGGGCTTAACGGGCTTTATGACCCACTAACGCCTCGTCGCCATAGCAAGAGCGAGCTTGTGCTGATTATCTAGGGCGTAGCGCGCGTTATGCCCCCTCCTCCCCCCCTGACGTAACGCCACGTCGCCTTTGTGAAAGGGTGTTTCTGTTTACCCTCTGGGGCATCACGCGCGCGATACCCCCCCCCCCTCCCACTATCGTAGCGCCTCGTCGCCATAGCAAGAGAGTGCTGTTGTCGATCCTCTGGGGCTTCACGCGCATTATGGCCCCCCCCCCTTCCCCCGCCCTCCACGACGCCTCGTCACCACAGCAAAAGAGTGTTCTTGTTTACCCTCTGGGTCATCATGCGCGTCATCCCCCCCACACACACCACCCCACCCCAGGACGCAACCAACGCTCCTCCCCGCCCGGTGCGTCCCCCCCCATAACGCCTTCTGTCGCCGCGCATTGGAACATGCTCTCTACGGGTTCCGAGAGGCAGTGTGCCCTGAGGACCCGCGGTCTCTCGCAGGAGCAAGAGAGCATGGTAATTACTGGTACGCTCCCAAGTTCTAGGATGTCCCGGAGGAGGGCCGCAAGACACAACTCCTGGAACGTACCCTGAGCACGCCTGTTTTTTTCTGTGGCGTAGGTTCATGCTGCGTAATGGACTCATGCTGCGTGGTGCCTACTGCTTGGTATGACGGTATACCGCACATACCTCTCATTAGTAGCCTCGCTGCTCCAGCGCGTTGACCGCGCGTCATTTAGCTAGTGGGTGCCACGGTTGGCACAAGGCTTGCCCGCAGCGTGCAGGGCTTCAGGCGGGCACGTTAGAAAGCCGTTTAAGACTTGCCCTTCGATCTTCGAGGAGAGAGAGTGAGGAGAGGGAGGAGAGGGAGGGACGGAGGGAGGAGAGGAAGGGAGGATAGGAGAGGGGGGAGAGGAAGGGAGGGAGGAGAGGGAGGAGAAGGAGGGAGGGAGGGAGGGAGGGAGGAGAGGAGGGAGAGGGAGGGAGGAAAGGAGAGGGGGGAGCGGAGAGAAATGGACTCTGGACGTCCGGGAGAGTAGTCTTGTCCCAGTCTTGGTTTTTGTCTGGACGCTGGACGTCTGGGATCACAAGCCGCGTTGGGACTAGGCTGATCCCGAGTATACTAGCTTGGTCGAGTGGCAGCTTAACTTTTTCAAGAGACTACTCGGCGCCAGCCAGCTGAACCGGGCAAGACAAACATGCAATTCGGTGCAGCAAGAGCATGTCGTTTATTTTTAAGTGTGTCCCTTTGTTGAAGGTGACGCCCGCAGCCCGGTCCTGTCGCAGGCCTAGAGGTTGGCACCAACACCAAGATCGGCGGTCTGCCTCCACCGAGGGAGGGCGATCCCGAACCCGGTGGTGGTGGCAGTGTCCTGGCTTCCAAGGTGACCGAACTATGGCCACCAGCACCGAACTCGAGGATCATCCTCCCCCTGTGGATGCAGCCCCCTGTGTTGGTCGGAGGGCACCAACTATACACCAACACCGATCCTGGCCAGGATCACCCTGGGCCCATGATCGGTGTATATGCCTTCTTGCCCAAGGCAGGAGGTCGTATACACCGATCCTGGGCCCAGGGTGATCCTGGCCAGGATCGGTGCTGGTGTATAGTTGGTGCCTCCCTAGTTGGTGCTGGTGCCAGCTTCCAGGCCTCCGCTCCCTGCCCCCCCCTCCCGAGACCACCCTGCGGGGCGTCCGAGGAGGACGCCCCGCAGGGGTGAAGGCTCTCGGCGGCGCCTCGGCCCGGTGAGCCAGGCTGCCCCCTCGGGGGCTTCTGTCGGGCCTGTCCACCTGCCGGGGGAATCTTTCGACGAAAGCTCAAAAAAATACCCCAGGCGTCTTCCAAGAAGGTCGGAGAAGATACTAGAAAAACAGTCCCCAGGCTATGTGTGGAGCAGTTTTTTGATTAGTCTCGGGGTATTTTTAATGTTTCGTCGAAAATCCCCCTGTAGGGGGACAGGCCCGACTTAACAGTCGCGACGGACGCGTCGGAGGCTGAGCGCACGCGGACTCGGTTGGTCTCAAGCGCACGCAAGGCAAAATCCCGCTCCTGCTCCTCCCGTTCCTTCTCCTGCGGATCCGCTGTCGGCGACGATCAAGACGGCGACGGCGGCACCGACGGCGACGACGACGGCCTCGCCCCGAGAGACCCCCAATGGGGGCCCCAAGGGTGGAAGACAGGCCAGACCTTCCCACGCTTTGCCGAGGTTTGCCACGGGGAGGATCGTTCTCGTGGGGCCCGGCGATGGGCCCTCCCCACGCCGAGGATCAGAGTAGAGAAAGGTACTCATATCACCAGCCTCGAACCGATCCCTATCCCTAAGATTGACACGCCAAAAGGCGATGACAATCTTAGGGATGCGCCCTCAAAAAGTAAGGGAATCCCTAAGATTGGCATCGTGATGAGGAGATGCCCAGCATAGGGATAGGGATATGTTCCAGGCTGGTAATCTACCCTCCGCTCGTTTTCCCCTTTTTAGGCCTCCTGGGCGGCCCTCGTCGCCACCGCCGGATTCGCTTCGAAATCTTGGTCGGGACGCACCCCAGGTGGGGCCCGGGGAGCAGCGGTCTCGGTACCTTTTGCTGTCCCCACTGGAGGCTCCGAGAGGGCACCATGAGGCTTCAAGAGTCGGGTTGACCAAACAGGGGGTCCAGCGACAAGGGGGTGGTTCAACATATTTGGTGCAATCTATATATGTATACATATATATATATATATATATAATTATATTATATATATATATATATATATATATATATATATATATATATATATATATATGTATATATATCCAGGGACCTCGCCAGCGCATGGGGGGCCCGGGGCGTCACTTTCCCTGTGTTTTTTACAGGGTTTTGGCGACTTGGAGCAAACCTGGGCTCCAAGAGAC
Source organism: Prorocentrum cordatum (assembly GCA_963575745.1). NCBI lineage: Eukaryota > Dinophyceae > Prorocentrales > Prorocentraceae > Prorocentrum > Prorocentrum cordatum. The sequence continues at coordinate 26,112 of CAUYUJ010019067.1, forward strand.
CCCCTCGTCGCTCCAAGAAGCCAGGGCATTCCATGGCAAGGTTTTGGCGAATATACCGGGGGGCCCGGTGGGGGGGCCCGCCCAGGGACCTCCAGCGCATGAGACCCTTGGAGCCCTCGTCGCTCCAAGAAGCTGTGGCGGCCCTTGAGATAGCTCAAAAACGGCCCAAGAGGCCTGCTAGCCGGTCCCAAGATGCCAGGAACGGCACAAGATACCACCAAGATGGCGCAAGGAACGGTCTCTGAGAGCCTCGAATCCAACTCCCCGGCGAGGAGTTCGCTCTCGCAGTCCCGCATGAGCCGTCTTGGGGCCCCAGACGGCCCATAACAGAGCCCTGGAAGCCTCAAAGACGGCCAAGGCGGCCCCACGAACGTGTCCTCCCTGGGGCTCCTGGAGGCATTCGTGGTGCTCAACGGTGACACACCCAACCCGACAACCGCATCGGCTGATCGCGAACATTCATGCGCCGCATCTGGGTAGAACGTGGTCCAGAATCACGACACTGTGACTGAAGCAACTTCGACCTCTCATTCGAAAAGGGCACCCCATGGGAGACCAGCTGCAACTCCAGGGCCCCCCGTGTGCGCATGAACCCGGGCAGCCTTCGTTAGGAGGCCACGGGGGCAGGATGACACGGAGGAGGGGGAGGAGGACGACGAGGAAGACGAACTGGGCTCCTCCTCCTCCTCTTTCTCCTCCTCCTCCTCCTCCTCCCCCTCCTCCTCCTCCTCCTCCTCCTCCTCTCCCTCCTCCTCCTCCCCCCCCCTCTTGGCGAACAGCGACCGCCAGTCTCGGCCGTGCGCAGCAGGCGGGCGGAGCCAGCATCCACGAAAGCACCTCCAGGGGAGAAGTGTTTCCCAGGGGGGGGGCCTCCAGGGAGGCACCCAGGGGAAGCAGGAGGAGGAGGAGGAGGAGGAGGAGGGGGAGGAAGAACTATCTTGGGCTGCTGCAGGAATAGCCTTCGCCGTGTTTGAGCAGTGTAAGGCTGTCTTACGGGCTGTCTTGGGTCCCAAGACGATTCATGGAGGACCCCAAGACGGCCCCAAACGGCGTAAGACAGGACAGGAACGCCCTAAGACGGCCAAAGAGACCCCAAGAAGCCCACAAAGGCCCCCAAGAAGCCCAAGGGGGCCCCCGACATGCTTCCAAGAGGCCTCGCACAGGCCCCCAAGTAGCTCCCAACAGACCCCAAGGGTGCCCCAAGAGACTCCTAACAACCCTCATCCTCCTACTTTTTTGCTTCCTCTCATCCTGTTCCTGTTCATTCTCCCCCAAGGGCAGTGTTCCCCGAAAGCTTTCCAAATCACCTCGGGGAACTCATGCTCCGATACCTTGGCCAAGCTCTAGCCCAAACTTCGGCCACGTCGGAGCTCCCAGAAAGGCAGGGGGCGGCGGTGATTCGCTGTAGCTCTAGCCCAAACTTCGGCCACGTCGGAGCTCCCAGAAAGGCAGGGGGCGGCGGTGATTCGCCGTAGGCGTCTTCGATACAAATAGAAAGGGAGAATGAATGATTCAGTAACCAGGGCATTCAGATATCTTTTCACCGATTCAGTACTACGCATACTCCGGTGTCCGAGCCGCCTGCGCAACGCTGCCTGGCGCATCGCGTCTCGCTGGCGGCTTACGTACATGAATCTCCGCGCACATGTACTGAGACGATCGATATCGGTGGCGCAGGCCAATGCACTGTCAAGAGCACCTGTCGCGGAAACAACCGTGTCTGGGTTCCCACTTGCAGGTTCGGTGCATGGCAACGCCAGGAGCCACGCACCCATGTGATCGAAAGCGCCTGCGCCCATGTCCGCGAAACAAATGCTCGCGCTGTTCTTAGCACAAGGGGCCCTCCATCTGATGCCCGTGTTTTGTCACAATTTTGATTTGCGCGTTCCCACCTTAGCACACAATCTGCACACACTACAGGAAACCCTCCTTTCCCGAACCTGTTGGCCACAAGGCCTCTCATGGCCTCGTTCGCCATGAACTCTACGAAATTATGAACCGTACTATAGTTTTTTGACGCCTTACATTGAAAACACTTTAAGCCGAGGTTTCCATAACTGGCCACCGGAAGAGGCGTGTTCAAAGCAGCCGCGGCGCGCTTGCCTGCAGTTTCGGCCGTCTTTCCCTCCCTCGCGGTTCATGGACAACTCTGAAATCCAACTCTGCTGGGGAGTGGGGATCGGAACCCTGGAAGACTACTCCCTCGGCCCCATGGAAGCACTTTTGGAGCTATCTTGGGCCGTTCCTGGAATAGCCTTGGCCGTGTTTGAGCTGCGTAAGGCTGTCTTACGGGTTGTCTCGGGCCCCAAGACGACTCATGGAGGACCCCAAAATGCAACTCCTCGCTGGGGAGTTAGATTTGGCGCGGTCAGGGACTATTTGTTCGGGTCTTTTTGGGCCGAGTTCGAGCGTTCCCCGTGCTGCCTGTGCCGCCTTTGGATCTTCTCCGGCTCCCGCACAGGCCGTCTTGGGCTCCAAAACGGCCCATGGACACCTGCAGAATCCAAATCTTCGCCGGGGAGTTCGAATCGGAGCGCTCAGAGATTATTCGGTGGGGTCATCTGGGAGCGATTTTGAACGTTCTTTGGGGCTTCTAGGCTGTCTTATGGCCCGCCTCGGGCCCCAAGCCGACTCAAAGGGACTCCGCAATCCAGCTCCTCGCTGGCAAGTTGAACTCGAAACTCTGACAAACCGCTCGTCGGGCCATCTTGTAGTCATCTCGTGCCGTTCGTGGGGCCGTCTTGTTGTTGCGGCTCGAGATCGCATCAGTTGTTGTGGTTCGAGATCGCATCAGCGAAGTTCACCTTATAGACTCGAGCAACATGTATACAAAGGTTTGAGTGAAGGGACCCGCCTCAGCATTTGATTCTTTAGGTATACAGTCATATGGGACAACGACCAATAATACCAATGCAACCTCAGACATGGAATGTTGGTGGTTACAAGGTCGTGGATGCCAAACTGTCTTCGTACATGTTCCTCAGGTTGGCACCAGCATGGAACAGGTAAGATCCATTGTCAGGGAATGGCGTCGACAAAAGTTCATGCCCCAGGGCACTTGTTCTTACGAGGAACTCCAATGTACCGAATGGAAGAAACAAGCCGAAACTGGGGTTCTCATACGTCAAGGGAACAAATCTACAAGGAAGCGCCCCGCAGCTGCTTTGGACACGCCTCTTCCGGTGGCCAGTTATAGAAACCTCGGCTTAAAGTGTTTTCAATGCAAGGCGTCAGCAAATTACAGTCAGGTTCATAATTTCGTAGAGTTCATGCCGAACGAGGCCATGAGAGGCCTTGTGGCCAACCGGTTCGGGAAAGGAGGGTTTCCTGTAATTTGCGCGGATTGTTTGCCTTTGTGGGAACGCGCTAAACAAAATCGTGACAAAGCATTGGCATCAGATGGAGGGTCCCTTTTGCTAAGCACAGCGCAAGCGTTTGTTTCGCGAGACATGGGCGCAGGCGCTTTCGATCACAAGGGTGCGTGGCATCCCGGCGTCGCCATGCACCGGACCTGCAAGTGGGAACCCAGATACGATAGTACCGCGACAGCTGCTCTTAACAGTGCGCTGGCCTGCGCCACCGATATTGATCGTCTCAGTGCATTTGCGCGGAGATTCATTTACGTTAGCAGCCGGTCCGAGGCGATTCGCCAGGCGGCGTTGCGCAGGCGGCTCGGACAACGGAGTATGCGTAATACTGAAACGGTGAAAGCATATCTGAATGCCCTGGATACACAATCGTTCATTCTTCCTTTCTATTTTTATCGACGACGCCGACGGCGAATTACCGCCGCCCCTTGCATTTCTCGAAGCGCCGATGTGGCCTACATTTGGGCTAGAGTTTGGCCAAGCTATCGGAACATGAGTTCCCCGAGTCGACTTTGAACATTTTCGGGGAACACTTGGCTTGGGGGAGAATGAACAGGAACAGGAGGAGAGGAAGCGGAAAAGTAGGAGGATGGGGGTTCTTAGGGGACTCTTGGGGCACCCTTGGGGTCTGTTGGGAGCTACTTGGGGGCCCCCTCGAGGCCTCTTGGACGCATATCGGGGGCCTGCTTGGGCCTCTGGGGGGCCTTTCTGCGCTTTTTGGGGGTCTCTTTGGCCGTCTGAGAGCGTTCCTGTCCCGTCTTACGCCGTCTGGGGCCGCCTTGGGAGTCTCTCTGGGCCGACTTGGGGCCTTCTTGATGCGCCTCAGGGCAGTCTTGGAAACCATCTTTGGCGTCTGGGAGGCCTCTTGGGCCGTCTTGGGGCCCTCTTGGAACCTTCTTGGGGGCCTCTTGGGCCGTCGTGGGACCATCTTGGAGGGCTCTTTGGATCTTTTGAAACGAACTTGGGGGCCTCTTGGGCCGTCTTGGGCCGTCGGAAAGCCGAAAAGGCGCATATGCCAAAGTGCTTCCAAAACCTGAGGGAAAGCAATGATTTGGGCATCTTCGAGCCTTCCTGGAGGGCCTCTTGGAAGCCTCTGGGCCGTCTTGGAGGCATCTTGCGGGCTTTTGGACCGTCTTGAGGCCATCTTGGGCCGTCTTGGAGGCATGCTGGGGCCATCTGAGCCGTCTTGGAGGCCATTTCGGCTATCTTGGAGGCATCTTCAGGGTCATATTGGACCATCTGAGAGGCCATCTGGGACCAACGTGGCCATTTTCGCGCCGTCTTGAACCATCTTGGAGGATTCTTTGCGGATTGAGCGCCTGTCCGGGTGGCTGGCGGGACGGGCCGAAACCATTCCAGAGTTTGGGGAAAGAACCAAAACCAAAGCCCAAAGGATTCAGCACGCCAAGCACCCTTGTGATGAAGAGGTTCGCCGAGCTATCGAACCATGTGTTCCCCGAATCGCTTTCGAAAGCGTTCGGGGAACGTCTGAAAAGAGGTACATCCTCAACAGCCCTCTTCGGCCGTAATGGGCCCTCTTCGAGCCGAGGGGAGCGCCTCTGTGGCCGACAGCTGGGCCAGAGCTTGACCAAGCTTTCGGGCCAGTTGTTCCCCGAGTCGGTTGGGAACAACTTCGGGGAACGCGTCGGGGAACAAGAAGAGGAGGAGGGGGGGGATCCGGGAAAAAGAAGAGGAGGGGGAGGAGGAGGCGGAGGCGGAGGAGGAGGAGGACGAGGCCTCTTGGGCGCTCTTGGCGCACCTTTGGGCCTTCCTGGGAGCTTCCAAGCGGCCTCTTGGAGGGTTTTCGGAAGCCTGTGGGGGTTTCTTCGTGGCCTTCTTGGCCGTCTTAGGGCGTTCTAGGTTCGTATGACGCCGTAGGAAGCGGTCTCGGGGGCTTTGTCTGGGCCGTCTTGGAGCCCTTTTGGGTCATATCAGGACTGTCTTGGAGGCCACCTTGGGCGTCTTGGAGGCCTCTTGGACCGTCTTGGAGCCCTCCTGGGGCCGTCTTGGGAGCCTTCGGGGACGTCATGGGGCCATCTTGGACTCCTCGTGGGCGATCTTGGGCCGATCTTGGGGGTCTCTTGGACCGTCGTGAGCCGCCGGAATGCCGAGAAGAAGCAAGTTCCAACATCTTTCAAACATTTCAAACAATTGTTGTGGGCATCTTCGGCATTCCTGGAGGACTTCTCGGTGATCTCTTGGGCCTTCGAGTGGAGGCCTCTGGGGCCCTCTCGGGGCCGTGTTGGGGCCCTCTTGGGCCGTCATGGAGCCATCTTGGAGGCCTCGCGGGCGACCTTGGGGGCCTCGTTGGCCGTCTTCAGCCGTCGGAATGCCGAGAAGATGCAGATTGCAAAGTCTTTCCAAAACCTTCAGAAAATCCATGATTCTGACTTCTTGGAGCTCCCTGGAGAACCTCTTGGAGGCCGCCTGAGCCGTCTCCGAGGCCTCTTTGGGGGCTCTTGGGCCGTCCTGGGCCATCTTGAAGCCATCTTAGGCTGTCTTTGGTGCATCTTGGGCCGTCTTGGAGGCATTTGGGGCCATGTTAGCTGTCTTCGAGGCCATCTTGGCCGGTTTGAAGGCCTCTTCAGGCCCTCTTGGAGACGTCTTGACGGCCTCTTGAGCTGTCATGGGGCCATCTTGGAGGCCTTCTGGGCGATCTTCGGCCGATCTTGGGAACCTCTTGGGCCGTCTGCGGCCGTCGGAATGCCGAGAAGAAGCAAATGCCAACATCCTTCAGAAACCTGAGGAAAATCAATGATTTTCGCCTTTTTGGGACCTCCTGGAGACACTCTTGGAGGCCGCTTGGGCTCTCTTGAAGGCCTCTTGGGCCATTTCGGGCTATCTTGAGGCCATCTTGGGCCGTCCTTAATGCACTTTGGAGCCATCTTAGCCGTCTTCGAAGCCACCTTGGCCGTCTTGGGGGCATCTTGGAGACCATCCTGGGCCATCTTGGCTGCTTGGAGGCCATCTTGGACCATCTTGGGGCAACAGAAGCATTGACAGAGGCCTTTTTCGGGTGGCGCCCGGGACGTGCCGGAGGCCCAGGGGGAGTTCTTCACGAAAAAGAACCTAAACCAAAACCGAGAGAATACAAGACGCCAGGCACCCCTGTGATGAATCAACAGGGGGCGGCGAATCTATATGCCATCGGCCTATTCCGCCACCTTGCCTGGGTTGTGCATCAGATCGAATGGGCGTCGGTGGGGGTCTCCTGGTTGCCCTCTCTCGACTGTCTCGGCTCGGAGATTCTTGAAGTTTTTTTGGGCGGGCCATGGCGCATCATCGGGCCCACCGCGGGGTCTCACCGGGCCCTCTTTGGTGCCTCGTGGAGCTTGTTGGGTGAGCCTGGGGGGGCTCCACTACGTGCTCCAAGCGCGCTGGCGGATTTGGCTTCTTTCTTACAGCTACAGGATGAGAGAAAAGATGAATTGTTGTACGGGTTTGAACACACTTGGACTACTGGGTATGGGTCTGGCTGCATTTTGAATTTGTTATTGTTTGACGGCGAGTTTGTTTTTGCGCGGGATCAAAATGAGTTCTTCGGCATGGCTGGAGCCGCGCGACCGCGCATTGCCGATGGTGATGTTGCGGCGGTGTACGCCTTGTTGTTATTCTTCTCGCCATGGGGCGAGGCTGTTATGGCATGTGGTGCTGGCGATGGCATGCCAGATGCGCTGTTGTTCCGGATGTTGCGTTTTTTCTTTCGCCTCTGCGAAATGCGAAAAGCGCACTTGCGCAACCGGTCTTGGTACGATGCTGCCTTCGCAGCCGTGGCCGAGCGCGAGAAGGAGATCGCCAAGCACGCCGTTCGAGCGCCCATGTTGTTTTGACTCTCTAGCGGTGTTCCAAAAAATGGCCGTTTCGCTGGGGACATCCTGCAGAAGTTGGCTCTGGAAGCGGCCCTGAATCGACATTATGACGGACTCCGTTTTGGAGGGCCCCGAGACGCCACAACGGAGGCCCGAGAGGCTACCCCGAGAATTTAAAAAATACGCTCCCGTGGCGCCCGAGAGGCCCCCAAGGGTTGCCCAGCTGCTTCCAACGAGGGCCCGAGCAGCTCCGACGCTGTCAAACTGAGAGACCAGCCGGCCCAAGACTGCGCGGAACTGTCCCAGGGTTGCCGTCGAGGGCCTATGAGACAGCGACGACGCGGAGAAGCAGGAAACAATCCAACTCCTCGCCGGGGAGTTCGATTCGAGGCTTTCAGACACCGTTCGTTGTGTCATCTTGGCCGTATCTGGTGCAGTTCCTGGGCCCGTCTTGGCAGACCTTGCGGACCCCAGCCTGCCTCGCGGCCCGTCTGCGCCTCCAAGGCGGTTCAAGGACAACTGCGAAAGCCATCTCCTCGCCAGGGAGTTGGATTCGAGGCTCTCAGAGACATTCGTTGTGTCATCTTCGTGGTATCTGGTGCCGGCTCCCAACGAGGGCCCGAGCAGCTCCGACGCTGTTCAACTGAGAGACCAGCCGGCCCAAGACTGCGCGGAACTGTCCCAGGGTTGCCATAGAGGGCGCATGAGACAGCGACGACGCGGAGAAGCAGGAAACAATCCAACTCCTCGCCGGGGAGTTGGATTCGAGGCTCTCAGACACCGTTCGCTGTGTCATCTTGGGGGTATCTGGTGCAGTTCCTGGGCCCCGTCTTGGCAGACTTTGAGGTTCCCAGCCTGCCTCGCGGCCCGTCTTTGCCTCCAAGGCGGTTCAAGGACGACTGCGAAAGCCAACTCCTTGCCGGGAAGTTGGATTCGAGGCTCTCAAAGACCGTTTGTTGTGACATCTTGGTGGTATCTGGTGCCGTTCCTGGGCTCGTCTTGGCAGACTTCCAGGGTTCCCAGGCTGGCTCACGGCCCGACTTTGCCACCAAGGCGGTTCAAGGACAACTCCGAAAGCCAACTCCTCGCCGGGGAGTTGAATTCGAGGCTCTCAGAGACCGTTCGTTGTGTCATCATGGTGATGTCTGGTGCTGTTCCTGGGCCCGTCTTGGCAGACTTTCAGGTTCCCAGGTTGGCTCACGGCCCGCCTTTGCCTCCAAGGCGGTTCGCGGACAACTCCGAAAGCCAACTCCTCGCCGGGGAGCTGGATTCGAGGCTCTCAGAGACCGTTCGTTGTGTCATCTTGGTGGTATCTGGTGCCGTTCCTGGGCCCGTCTTGGCAGGCTTTGAGGTTTCCAGGCTGGCTCACGGCCCGTCTTTGCCTCCAAGGCGGTTGAAGGACAACTCCGAATGCCAACTCCTCGCCGGCGAGTTGGAGTCGGAACCCTGGGAGACTCTTCGTTCGGCCATCTTGGAACCATTCTGGAGTTATCTTGGGCTGTTCGTGAAGTAGCCTTGCGCGCCTTTGAGCTACACATTGCTGTCTTACGGGCCGTCGTGGGCGCCGAGACGATTCATGGAGGGCTCTAAGATCCAACTCCTCGCCGGGGAGTTCGAATCGGCGCGCTCCGAGATTATTTGTTGGGGTTACCTTGGAGCGAGATTGGGCGTTCGCGGGACCGCCTTGGCCGTCTTTGAGGCTTCCAGGGCTGTGTGTTGTGGGCGGTCCAGGGCCCCAAGACGGTGAAGATCCCGTTCAAGGCCCACATGAGGAACTTAGGCCACGAGTTGTCAGGACCTCGAGTTTTGCGTAGGATCGAGAAGCGTCGCCTGACCAGTTTTAGAGATCGCCGCCAGCGTTTCACCATGCTGCGAAGGGCGACAGGCAGGCGAGTGACATCGTTGTGGAGGACTGGGGCCCTGCCGTCAGTTGGCCACGGCGCCACTGTGGCAGGGGTGAGCGACTCGGCTTTGAAGGAGCTCAGGCTGTTCGCGGCGGTCCTCAATGGGGCTCCTGGCAGATCCTCCACGGGGCTCACGGCGTACTTGATCTCGCACAAGAACGACCAGTATGACCCCATATACCATGCGACGTTGCAGGTTGTGATTAAGTTTTCGGAATGGATCTGGGACTCCAGGGTTCAACCGAGCAGGCTCCACAGGGCCTGGGAGAAGCTCAACGAGAAGTTCGGGGGCTCGCAGAAGGCTTCGTGGGCCCAGGCCAGGGGCCCCATGGCGGCCACATGGCTGTCGCTTCGAAGGATCTCTTGGGACCTTGTCGCCAGCCACGTTGTTAGGGACGACCTAGGCCGAGTCTACGACCTCAGGACGCTGAGCCCAGCAGATTTCAAGCACTTCTTGACCGAGGGAGTGCAGAGGTGGCAACACGGCCGCCTCTTGCGGCATCTTTATACTGTGGGTGACGGAGTTGCTATTCCAGTCTGGCACAGGGCCCTCAGGTATGCGATAAAAGGGATTCGATGCGTGAAGCGTCTTGGAGCGATTCAGGCACACTGGGCCGACGGTATCCCTATACCTGCCAGGCTGGATTTGAAGGCTGGAGGCCGATTCCGTCCCTGCGCAGCTTGTGGTCGCCAGATCAACGAATGCTGGGGACACATTCTGTACGATTGCCCTGCTCTCTTGGAGGGCGACCCCGATGATGAATTTGCTGCCCTGCCTGAACAGCTCGTCGAAGTGCGAGATCGCCTGGTGAATTCTGGAGTCGGGGCAGGTCGTCCCGAATGGGACTACACATACCCTGTCTATGGGATCCCTGAGCTTCCTGTCGGGCTACCTCCGAGAGATTCTGTGAGTTCTGAAGTTTTGTACTGGGGCGATACCGAAGGGCAATGGGGGCCAAAGTCGTACACGGACGGTTCGGGGTTCGGGTCGAATGTGCCAGAAACCAGGAGGTGTGGCTGGGGCCTATGCCAGTTGGACCCCGACACTTTCTTGCCGAAGCGGGCGATTTTCGGCCCATTGCCGTATCTAATCCAGACAGTCGGTCGTGCTGAAAGATATGCTATACGTATGGGGCTGGTTGTTCATCCAAACCACGAGGTTTTCGTGAGCGATTTACTCTCTTTGGTGGAGGAGGGGAATGCTTGGATGGACGAACTTCAGCACGGCCGAAAGCAGCATGCACGTGTGTGGCGAGATATTTTTATTGCAGCTGAGAGGCGGGACAAGAAGCTGCCGCCTCCAGCATTCCAGTGGACCCCTGCGCATCGAGACATCGAAGCTGTGGTGTCGAGCGGGGCTGGTACTACGGAAATTCAAGATTGGCTCGGCAATGCCTGGGCGGACTTTTTCGCAAGAGTCGGCGCTGCTCAACATGCTGTCGCAAAGGTGACGACTGAGAGCGTGGCGTCCGCCCTGAAAGAGCACCGACTGGTTCTTCAGTATGTGTCCTGGGGAATCCAGAGGGTGGTGGAGTCTCAGAAGTACGGACGAGATGTGTTTCCAGGGCCCCGTCCAGTTGAGATTCGTGCGCCTGTGCTCTTTCAAAAAGCGGATGATCATGTATTGTACAAGAACGTCAAGACGGGCGTTTTCAAGTGTAGAAGGTGCGGGGCCTCAGCCCGCACGCCTGCATCCTTCGACAATCTGCGTGTGGGTGGGGGTCGGAAGTGTGTGCCCAGCAAGATCACCCAGGCCCTCACAAATGAGTTCTTCAGGACGTCCCTCGACGTGTGGGAGATGCCAGTGAGTGATGCGCGCGTGGCCACTGCCCTCGATGCCGCTGCCGCCTTAGAGCCCCAAGGGGCCCCCGAGGAGGCCGAAGGAGGCCCCTCCCAGCCACCTGTGCTCGGCGGGGCCTCTAGGGAGGATGTGGACCCCCTCATCCTGGAGTGTGGGGCTCTAGGGCACGATGTGTTCCGTGTTAATTCAATGTATTGCTGCCGTCGTTGTGCAGGGCATTGTTCAGTGTTGCAGGTTAATAGTCTCAGGAAGCTGAAGCGTGAGTGTGTAGGCCTCTCTGACAACCTCAGCACTCGGAGGAACCAGCTCAGGGCGATCGACAGGATCAGCCGTGGGCTCGAGCCACGTCAGCGAGGAGGGGGCCCCGAGCCCCCGCCGTAGGCTGTTTTTGGTCTGGGCCCCCAGGTCCCTGGCGTGTGTGGTCCTGGGGCCCCTCGCGTTTCCTGGTGTGGCCGTTTTTTCCCTGTCCTTGTTTGTGCTGAGGTATGTCAGTCCGGCTGGCGTACTCTTGGTAGCCTGCACCCTGCACCCTGCACCCTCCTCCTCCTCCTCCTCCTCCTCCTCCTCCTCCTCCTCCTTCTCTCTGCTTTGAGGGGCTCTCTTGTCGCGAACGGGGGCCCTCTTGTCACGAACGGCGTTCCCTCTTGGCCCTTCTCCTGCTCCTGCGTTCTCCTCCTCCTCCTCCTCCTCCTCCCCCTCCTCCTCCTCCTTCTCTCTGGTCTAAAGGGGCCCTCTTAGCACGAGCGGGGGGCCTTGTCACAAACAGGCAACAGTTAATGCATCCTCTGGTGGATCTCCTGCGAAACTCCTCACATCGTGAATAACATAGAGTAGCAGCGTGCGTGGCGGCATCCGCGTTTTACGTCGGCTCCCTTGGGGGGCCCGGAGGCCTTCTTGGCCCGTCGTCTTTGCGCTGCCGACGTCGGTTTGACAGTGCTCGATTCGAGCCAAAATTTTTGGCGGAATTTTGGCTCGAATCGCCCCCCCCCACCTCGTCGTCATTGTCGTCGCGTTCGGTAGCCGCCGACGTCGGTTCGAGGGTGCTCGATTAGAGCGACTATCCAGACGGAAACCTTGTTAACCACAAGCAAGAAAAGTTGTGTAGCTCTTGCGTCGCACACACACAATAGTTCGAAGCGGTGTGCGTCTCGATCTCTCCGTGTTTGAACATTTGACGGTTTGAACACTTGATGGCGTAAAGGTTGAGAGAGATACGAATTTGTACAATGAGCGATACGCAGGGTTGAAAAATGAACTGTTCTGAAAATTGCAGACTCGAGGAGTTGAAGATTCCAAGATTTTGAATTTGAAAATCTGCAACTTGGAACATTTGAAGATTCATGGATGTGACGAGTGTACAGCAGACTGCGATGATAAAAGCAAAGCTTCATCAGCAGACGCAATAAATGCAACTTGAATCTAAAAACCAGGCAGTTTGAACATGCCAGCCCGCGGCGGAAAAAAACAAACAAAACAAACTGTTTCTGGGCCGCGTTTGACCCACAACAAAAATCCACAAAGGAAGGGGGTCTCGAATGCTATTAATCCCTTTGGTTTTCCATCAAAAATGGCACCCAGAAGCTCCTCTGGGAACCTTAAAAGAACGCGCCAAGAAGACCATTGACACCATTAAGTATACCAAGTTGTACCACGCCAAACATCTAGCAGCCCATTGGACATACCGCGCCACAACAACTCCAACCAGCACACTCAACTCAAAAGAATTCGGCTAATCTATGCATGATATGGTTGAATACCATCGAATGTGCGCGGCAGGAGCTTCGACCGAACACAACCTTGACATTAAAAGTTCTGCCGTCGCACATGACGCGGGTGGGTGCCCGCCCACGAGTGTGACAGGCGCTAGGGAAGAGCGAACACCATTTCCACGCAGAAGGTTCTGTCTTGGACCCCCCGCACAGGTTGATAGGAACTCCAACTCTGCGCAGTCGGATACCTGCGCATTCCAAATCATCGCTGCCCTTGCGTTGCTCGCAACGGGTCTTCCTTGACACTTACTTTGTCTGTTTTCCAAGCTTCTCTCAAACGTCATCTCGCCGCTGCTGGCTCGAGCCCGCGCCAGCTTAAACACGGCGCCACGATCTGACTGCCGCTATCCTTGGACCTGGCCGCCCACAGCCTGCAACCGCCCCCTAGCCTATGCCCCGCAACGGCATGGCCCTGCCCACGGAGACCCCTGCGGACGGCGGCATGCCCAGCGAGGCCGTTGATTGGGACCCCTTGGAGCCCGACACCAGCCCAGCAGACGCCCCCGAGGACAGCATGGGCAGCCCGCGCGAGGCACCGCAGACGCCGCAAGCCAGCCCACCTTCACCAGCGGAGCCGCCTGAGCCAGAGCCGCGCGCAGATCCTGTGCGCTACGACCCCGAGACCACGCTCCTCGAACATGCCCTGGTGCGCGCCACGACGGAGGGCCGCTGGGCTGACGTAGCCGCAGCCGCAGGACAGCTAGAAGATCTGAAGAAGCGGCGCAAAACCGATGTGGAAGCGCAAAAGATGCAGGACGCGATAGCCGAACTCGAGAGCAAAGTAACCGCTGCCACGGCCAGCGCGGAGTGGGCTCATGTTGCCACTTATGCTGCCGAACTCGCTGCGCTGAAGAATGCGCTTCAGGCGCGTGCAACGCGTGCCGACGCCTCAGCCCCGGTGCTCCGCGAGAGCGGTGGCACCCCCGCGCGCGCGGTCCTGCGCGCTGCCACCCCGAGCGCGGACCATCGCCGCTCCCCAGGCAGTGGTGGCCCCACCCTGCCTGTGGTCATCGGAGCCGACCCGCGCGGCAGCAAGCGCCAGCTGCCACCGTCGTTCGACCAAGCGGGCGCCGGCCAGGCGCGCACGCGGATCCTGATTGGCGCTCCCGGTTCCGCCGCGCACTCCTTGCCCATTGGCGCTCCGCCAGCGCCTGCAGCCTCTGCGCTGCAGCACATCGACACCAGAGACTTCCACAAGGACGTCCTCGTGGGCACATTGTTCAGCATGGAGGTGACGGTGCTCGACCACAGCCCCTTTTGCACGCCCGCCGAGAAGGTCGCCGGTGGACCGAAGGCTCGCGTCTACAGCTCCGACGAGCACGGGCCCCTCCCCATCGGCGTGTGGTCTGCCACCCAGGCGTCGCAGGACATCTTGTTCGCCCCCGGAGATAGCGTGCAGCTGACCTTCCAGGGTTCCGCGAGGTTGCAACCTCGCGGGTTCGGTGGTGCGCTGCCCTTGTCTTCCACGATGGGGGAATCGGCCGACCGATTCCTCTCCGCGCCCTACGAGTTGGCGTTCGACGACTCGGGCGCCACCAGACCAGCCGTGACGGTCCGCCGTTGCGGAACAGCCCAGTTGAAGATCTTCGCCCTCCCGCCCGTGCTCACGGACATCGCTTCCTTACCCGACCACTTCGAAGGGACCGCCATCATCAACTTCCGCGCGACTGTAGTGTCTTGCGGCGGCATGCAGCAGACCACAGAGCCGCGCCGCCCGCTCGCCGTGCGCCAGACCGGCGACCACGAGTACAACATCATGCTCTGGCACAGCCACGCGGTGCGCGGGCTCCAGGTCGGCCCCACTTATGTCTTCCAGCGGGCCGAGGCTTGCACGACGCGCAACCAGAAGGCGCCCATGCCGGGGGCGAGGCCGCGGCTCATCAGGATGCCGCTGCAGGTGAACTGCTGGTACCAGTCGTCCATCCGGGAGGTGTGAATGCGTAGCGCTGCTTGCCCAGGATGGCCACCCCCCTGCCCTCGCCCCCCCAGCCCTCCGCGAGCCCATCGCCTGGTGCGTTCCGGCAACACTGGTGTAGAAACGTGAGGTTTCCGTGGGGCGAGAGCGCCCCTGTGGCGTGCCATTTCATTTGGGCCCCCTCGCATCGCTCAGGACCTCTGCGCACTCCCCCCTGGCAGCCCCCACGAGCCCCACGCTGCATATGTTGCAACGCGCCCTTTCGAACGCATCTTTTCCTTGGAAGGAAGGTGGCCCCTGATGCATGCTGCATCTGTGTTCCTGTCTGGAATACCTGCGAGGCTTTTGCGCAGCCATCCCCCGCCCCCCTGCATCCCGTCGGAAGGCCCTCCCTCATTATGTTCTGGCACAGCCGGTTTTGGAACATGCCGTCTCCGTACGATGCGGACGTCCCTGTGACCTCGTATTCCCATTTGTTTTTTCCTGCGTGGGCCCGGGACCATGGCATGGCCACTCCCTCCGCGAGGGCCTCCCTGAATGCGTTCCAGCAGATTGGTTTTAGAACACTCGGTTTCCGTGGGGCCCCGTGGGATACGCACCCTACTGTCTGGAATGCCTGCGAGGCTCTTGCGCGGCCATCCCCCACCCCCCTGCGACCCATCGGAAGGCCCTCCTTCATTATGTTCTGGCACAGCCGGTTTTGGAACCTGCCGTCTCCGTACGATGCGGACGTCCCTGTGACCTCGCATTCCCGTTTGTTTTTTCCTGCGTGGGCCTGGGACCTTGGCGCGGCCACTCCCTCCGTGAGGGCATCCCTGAATGCGTTCCAGCAGGGCTGGTTTTAGAACACTCGGTTTCCGTGGGGCCCCGTGGGGCACGCTCGCCAGCGTGGCGCGGTGTACTTCTAATTGGCTTTCCTACACGGCCCCGGGCCCTTGGCGCGCCCACATCCTGCCCCCCATCCGCGAGCGCCTCTCTGCGTGTGTTCCAGCAGAGATGGATGTGGAAGCTTTGGTTCCCGTGGGAAGCGCGCGCCCTTCTGGCGCGTTCTTTCATGCGCCGTCAGGGGTGGTTTGAGAGCAGGCGGTTTGCCTGGCATGCGCGCAGCCCCTGGCCTCCAGAAAGCGCGTCCCAACCCCTGAGGTTGGCGCCTGACCCCGAGCCCCCCCCCCTCTACTTCAGAAACATTGGGTTCGGATCCGTCCTCCGAGGCTCCACCCGTCCGCTTGCCCGCCATGCTCCTTGCAGTTGCATGTCCGCGCGCCGACGAATTGCGCATAGAGTCGCCGTCGGGCAGCTGCTCTGGAACATGCCAACAGTTTAAACTATAATTCGTTATTTCAGACAGCTCGCCTGCGATTGCCGCTGGCGCGCTTCTTCCACGAGCCGAGGTCGCGCTCTCCACGTGTCTGCGCCCAGCCAACTCCGGCAATTCCGCTCGATGGTGTACTTTAATGTTTTTTTCTTCAGAAACGACAGAGGACCGGGGGGATGGGAGCGGAGGATGCGGGAAAAGAAGCGGAACTCGAGAAATAAACAAAGGATGCGGACAGAAAGATTGAGTTCGGACCAGCCCGCAGAGGTTCTACCCGCCCGCTTCTCCCTCCGCGCGCCTTGCAATTGCATTTCCGCGCGCCGTCCAGATGTGCATAGAAACGCTGGCCGACAGCTGCTCTGGAACGTGCCAAAACATTCAAGCATAATTCGTTATCTTATGCCTCTGGCCTGCGATCGCCGCTGGCGTGCTTCGTCCGCGGGCCGAGATCTCGCGCTCCACGGAGCCGCGCCAAGCCGCCCCGGCAATTTCGCTCGATCCTCCCAGAGCGTGTACTTCAGTGTTTTTTACGAAACGACAGGGGGCCGGGGGGATGGGGGCGGAGGAAGCGGGAAAAAAGAAACAGGATAAATAAACAGAGGGTGCCGAGGACGGACGAGGACGATTTGGCCGACGAGGAGGAACAGGAGGGGAGGGAGAAGGAAACGCAAGACGGGAAGGATGATGATGAGGTGGAGGAAAAGGATGAGGATGACAAGACTAACGGGACAATGTGGAGGAGGGGGAGGAGGAGGAGGAGAGGGACAATTAACGGGACATGGTGGATGCGGGGCCCCCGGGAAATAAGAGGAAGGGACAGGAGGGCGCTGAAGGCTCGGAGACGAGATGGAGGAGGTGGAGGAGCAGGAGCAGGAACCGAAAGGACTGATGGAACTCCTCGCGAGGGAACCCCCGACGCTAGCGCCGCGGCCGGGCTCTCGCATTTGGCCTGGGCAGTCGCGATGCCGAGACGGCGCCCCCAGACGCCCGATCAGCCAGTCACGCGCGCGCCCCCCGAAAGTCTACCGACCCTGCCACCCGCATCCTCTTTCTTCCACTGTGCCGTTCCTACCCTGCCTTGTGGCGCAGCCGCCCGATCCAATTTGTTTTGCCCCCCCCCCCCCCCCTTGCAGCAGCCGTGGTGCCGCTCTTCCGTCGGCTTCGCGCGCGCTTCGGTTGGATCCGCCACCCTTGGCCACTTTCCCTGCATGCCTTCGAAGTCATCGCCCTTGCCCTGACCGCGCCGCATTGCCAGGCGACGTTGCGAAGCCGTTCCAGGGCCCGTCTTGGCAGACTTTGAGGTTTCCAGGCCGGCCCACGGCCCGTCTTTGCCTCCAAGGCGGTTCCAGGACAACTCCGAAAGCCAACTCCCCGGCGGGGAGTTGGATTCGAGGCTCTCAGAGACCGTTCGTTGTGTCATCTTGGTGGTATATGGTGCCGTTTCTGGGTCCGTCTTGGCAGAGACTTTGAGGCTCCCAGGCTGGCTCACGGCCCGTCTTTGCCTCCAAGGCGGTTCAAGGACAACTCCGAAAGCCAACTCCTCGCCGGGGAGTTGGATACGTTCGTTGTGTCATCTTGGTGATATCTGGTGCCGTTCCTGGGCCCGCCTTGGCAAACTTTGAGGATCCCCAGCAGGCTCACAGCCAGTCTTTGCCTCCAAGGCGGTTCAAGGACAACTCCGAAAGCCAACTCCTCGCCGGGGAGTTGGATTCGAGGCTCTCAGAGACCGTTCGTTGTGTCATCTTGGTGGTACCTGGTGCCGTTCCTGGGCCCGTCTTGGCAGACTTTGAGGCCCCCTGGCTGGCTCGCGGCCCGTCTTTGCCTCCAAGGCGGTTCCAGGACAACTCCGAAAGCCAACTCCTCGCCGCGGAGTTGGATTCGAGGCTCTCAGAGACCGTTCGTTGTGTCATCTTGGTGGTATATGGTGCCGTTCCTGGGCCCGTCTTGGCAGACTTTCAGGTTCCCAGGCTGGCTCACGGCCCGTCTTTGCCTGCAAGGCGGTGCAAGGACAACTCCGACAGCCAATTCCTCGCCGGGGAGTTGGATTCGAGGCTCTCAGTGACCGTTCGTTGTGTCATCTTGGTGGTATCTGGTGCCGTTCCTGGGCCCGTCTTGGCAGACTTTCAGGTTCCCAGGCTGGCTCGCTTCCCGTCTGTGCCTCCCAGGTGGTTCAAGGACGACTCCGACAGCCAACTCCTCGCCGGGGAGTTGGATTCGAGGCTCTCAGAGAGCGTTATCTTGGTGGTATCTGGTGCCGTTCCTGGGCCCGTCTTGGCAGACTTTGAGGTTCCCAGGCTGGCTCGCGGTCCGTCTTTGCCTCCAAGGCGGTTCAAGGACAACTCCGAAAGCCAACTCCTCGCCAGGGAGTTGGATTCGAGGCTCTCAGAGACCGTTCGTTGTGTCATCTTGGCGGTATCTGGTGCCGTTCCTGGGCCCGTCTTGGCAGACTTTGAGGTTCCCAGGCTGGCTCACGGTCCGTTTTTGCCTCCAAGGCGGTTCAGGGACAACTCCGAAAGCCAACTCCTCGCCGCGGAGTTGGATTCGAGGCTCTCAGAGACCGTTCGTTGTGTCATCTTGGTGGTATCTGGTGCCGTTCCTGGGCCCGTCTTGGCAGACTTTGAGGTTCCCAGGCTGGCTCACGGCCCGTCTTTGCCTCCCAGACGGTTCAAGGACAACTCCGAAAGCCAACTCCTCGCCGAGGAGTTGGATTCGAGGCTCTCAGAGACCGTTCGTTGTGTCATCTTGGTGGTATATGGTGCCGTTCCTGGGCCCGTCTTGGCAGACTTTGAGGTTCCCAGGCTGGCTCACTGCCCGTCTTTGCCTCCGAGGCGGTTCAAGGACAACTCCGAAAGCCAACTCCTCGCCGCGGAGTTGGATTCGAAGCTCTCAGAGACCGTTCGTTGTGTCATCTTGGCGGTATCTGGTGCCGTTCCTGGGCCCGTCTGAGCACACTTTGAGGTTACCAGCCTGGCTCACGGCCCGCGTTTGCCTCCAAGGCGGTTCAAGGGCAACTCCGAAAGCCAACTCCTCGCCGGGGAGTTGGATTCGAGGCTCTCAGAGACCGTTCGTTGTGTCATCTTGGTGGTATCTGGTGCCGTTCCTGGGCCCGTCTTGGCAGACTTTGAGGTTCCCAGGCTGGATCGCGGCCCGTCTGTGCCTCCCAGGCGGTTCAAGGGCAACTGCGAAAGCCAACTCCTCGCTGAGGGATTGGATTCGAGGCTCTCAGAGACCGTTCGCTGTGTCATCTTGATGGTATCTGGTGCCGTTCCTGGGCCCGCCTTGGCAGACTTTGACGCTCCCAGGCTGGCTCACGGCCCGTCTTTGCCTCCAAGGCGGTTCAATGACAACTCCGATAGCCAACTCCTCGCCGGGGAGTTGGATTCGAGGCTCTCATAGACCGTTCGTTGCGTCATCTTGGTGGTATCTGGCGCCGTTCCTGGGCCCGTCTTGGCAGACTTTGAGGTTCCCAGGCTGGCTCACGGCCCGCGTTTGCCTCCAAGGCGCATCAAGGACAACTGCGAAAGCCAACTCCTCGCCGGGGAGTTGGATTCGAGGCTCTCAGAGACCGTTCGTTGTGTCAGCTTGGTGGTATCTGGTGCCGTTCCTAGGCCCGTCTTGGCAGACTTTGACGTTCCCAGGCTGGCTCGCGGCCCGTCTTTGCCTCCAAGGCGGTTCAAGGACAACTCCGAAAGCCAACTCCTCGCCGGGGAGTTGGATTCGAGGCTCTCAGGGACCGTTCGTTGTGTCATCTTGGTGGTATCTGGTGCCGTTCCTGGGCCCGTCTTGGCAGACTTTGAGGTTCCCAGGCTGGCTCGCGGCCCGTCTTTGCCTCCAGGGCGGTTCAAGGACAACTGCGCCAGCCAACTCCTCGCCGGGGAGTTGGATTCGACGCTCTCAGAGACCGTTCGTTGTGTCAGCTTGGTGGTATCTGGTGCCGTTCCTAGGCCCGTCTTGGCAGACTTTGAGGTTCCCAGGCTGGCTTACGGCCCGTCTTTGCCTCCAAGGCTAGCGAGGCAACATCAGACCAGTAAAACGTACCCAGGCAAATGAGGCCAGTAATCCGTACCCAGGGGTGGAGCGTCGCCCATGGAGACATGTTACGTAGAGCCACTTATTATTTACCTGCGTTTTATCACGTTAGTGGATACATGTTGCAATTACAGCCGCGCGCGATATGGATACGTGGGCGCGCAGCTAGCGCCCGAGCCATGGCTGGATTCCAGGAGTGTCGATAGGCGTTGTCGCGTGACAGTATTGTAGGATGTCCGACCTCCGCCCTCAGTGAGTCCCTTCTCCTCCCTCCCTCCCTCCTCCCTCCCTCCCTCCTTCCTCCTCCTGCCTCCCTCCTCCCTGCTCCCTCCTCCTTCCTCCTCCCTCCCTCCCTCCTCCCTCCCTCCCTCCTCCCTCCCTCCCTCCTCCTTCCCCCCCCATCCCTGCTCCCTCCCTCCTCCTTCCTCCTCCCTCCCTCCTCCCTCCCTCTCTCTGTCAGTCCCTTCTCCTCCCTCCTCCCTCTCCTGTCTCCTCCCTCCCTCCCTCCTCCCCCCCCTCCTCCTTCCTCCCTCCCTGTTCACCATTCTCTCCCCCTCCCTCATTCTGTTCTCGCTGATATCCTTCTCCTCCCGTCTCTCCCTCCCTCTTCTGTTCCCTTCATTGTTCCTCCTTCAGTTCCTCGTACCACCATCGGTTCCTTCCCCGTGTCTCGCTCTTGTACTCCTCCTCTCATCGTCGTCTCTCTTTTCCGCGTTCCGCGGCAGGGCTTTCACTTCCATCCCTCCTCCCCCCTCCTTCCTGGGGGGATGGGAGCGGGCGGGGGAGCGGGAGGAAGAGAACGGAGACGGCCGACCCTAGCCGTTGTGGCCCAAGCAGGCGCGCCTGACGCGGCGAGACGGCGAAAAGCCAGTTCGGGCCATGCAGCGCCTCGGGCGTCAGGCGCCCACTGTGGTGCCCGCTCAGTGCCTGGGCGGCGCCAGCACCCTGCTGGGCTCCTTCATCCTGGCGGAGCGGTGCCAGTTGGAGGCGGAGAGCTACTGGTCGGACGGGGAGCTCAGCAACGTGCAGGCGGTCGTCAACGCCACGCACGACAGGCAGCCCTACCACTACCCACGCACGGCGAAAAGCCAGGTGGGTCAGTGGGTCGTGGTGGACGCCCGCGGCAACGAGCTCGCGAACAACCGCGTGCTCGACAGGGAGACGCCGGGGATCCTCGAGGTTCTCCGCCGCGGAGGGGGCGTGCTGGTTCACTGCAACCAGTCGTTCCACAGGGGCCCCGTGACGTGCGCGGCCCTTTTCAGGCGCTGCACGGGCCACGACGCGCAGGCGGGGGGGCGTTCGGCGACAAGCCGGGAAGGGGGTCAAGCGGCGATGAGCCAGTCGGCGCGACAAGGGCGCCCTCCCCCCCCAGAGCTGGAGGGAGAGGAGGTGGATGAGGAGGAGAGGAGGAGGAGGAGGAGGAGGAGGAGGAGGAGGAGGAGGAGGAGGAGGAGGAGGGAGGGAGGAGGGAGGACACGAGAACGGGGAGGACGAGAAGGAGGGTCGGAGTCAGCGCTCGCAGGCTTTCCTGGACTTCCTGGCGACGCGCCGCCGCATCTGGCGCGGCCACGAGAGCGGGTGCCCGGACCGCAAGAAGAGGCACGACCAGGGGCTCCTGCGGGCCCAGGCCTGGGCCAGGGCGCAGCCGCCGCCGCGGCCCCACTCAGCGGCGCCCGCGCTCAGGTCGCCGACCCGCGGCTCCACTGAGGCCGCCTCGCCGCCGCAGCCGCCGCCACAGAAGGCCGCGCCGCGGCCGCTGCGGTCAGCGCTGCGCGCATCGGCGAGAAGCCAGGCGCAGGCCCGTTCGGGCGTCCAACGTGGGAGATTTGAAAATCTCGTTGTCTTCTCTCCTCCCTCCCTTCTCCTTCCCTGCTCCGTGTTCCGTCCTCCGTCCTCCCTCCTTCGCCCTTCCCCCTCCCTCCCTCCTCCCCGCCGTTCTCCTCCCCCCCCCCCTCCCCCTCGTCCTCCCTCTACCTTCCTGGGGGGCCCGCGAAGTTCGAAGCTCGAAGTTCGAAGTTCAAAGTTCGAACTTCGAATCCCGACGTCCGAAGTCCGAAATTCGAAGTTCGAAGTCCGAAGTTCCGAGATCCGCTAGGGCATTCTGAACGTCCACATGGGCTCCGATACGGGGCCCGCGGAGTCGTTCAAAAGCGCCACGACGGAGCCGTGCACGCACCTCAACGACAACAAGTGGCTGTGTAGGGTCCTTCGGCGCGGCGAAAAGCCAGTGGCGCTGCGCCAACCAAAGGACTTCGGCTGCTTCAGCCACGACGAGTTCCGCGCCCTCCTGCTTCAGTCGGTCGCCTTCGGCAACGACCCCGCGCAGCCGTCGTGCTTCCTGCACGACGATGCGCTTGCCGAAGGCTTGGTCCCTTCGCAGCGAGCGGGCCCACTTGTACTCCAACTGGTTGGTCCGTTTCCCGATGGAGATGGACGGTGTCACGGTCGTTGACCTGACGAGCTACCGTTCGGCAGGCAAGTACCTCAACGACGCCGCAGGCGACAGCGCGTACATCCGCCAGTGCCTTCAGGTGGTGCGCGGCTACGCGGCCAAGGACCAGGAGGTCGTTCTTTTGCAGCGCCCCCCGCTCGAGCTCATCGAGTGGTGGTCCGAGGCGGAGGGCCGCTGGCGGCCCGCCACGGACCTCGTCGACGCAGGGCGCGACCCACGGGGGTTCGCCGCCCAGGAGGCCGCTCCGCCTCCTCCAGGGGCGTCTTCCAAGAGCCCTGCTCCCCGCCAAACGGCGACAAGCCAGGCGCAGGCCCGCGTGGGCATCCAATATGGCAGATCCGACAACCTCATTGACTTCCCCCTCTCCCTCCCTTCTCCTTCCCTGTTCCCTGTTCCGCCCTCCGTCCTTCTGTTCCGCTCCTCCCTCCTCCCTCACTCCTCCCTCATTCTCTTCTCCATCCCACCTCTCTCTCTCTCTCTCTCTCTCTCTCTCTCTCTGTCTCTCTCTCTCTCTCTCTCTCTCTCTCTCTCTCTCTCTCTCTCTCTCTCTCTCTCTCTCTCTCTCTCTCTCTCTCTCTCTCTCTCTCCTCCTCCACCCCGCCCAGGGGACCTGCGACGTTCGAAGTTCGAAGTCCGAAGGTCGAAGTTCGAAGTTCGAAGTTCGAAGTCCGAAGTTCAAAGTTCGAAGTTCGACGTTCGAAGTTCGAAGTCCGAAGTTTGAAGTCCGAATTCGAAGCTCGAAGTCCGAAGTCCGAATTTCGAAGTCCGAAGTCCGAAGTTCGATGATGAGGGCGACCACGACCACGACGGTGACGACGGCGACGACGACGACGACGACGGCGACGAAGGCGGCGACGACGACGACGACGACCACGACCACGACGACGACGAAGGCGCCGCCACCTGGACCGCGAGCGGTCTCGACAGCGGACCGCGAGCGCTCGGGGAGTCGCCGCGCGAAGGCGCGCGGGGTGGAGGTCGTCTCCGCCATGCCGAGCAGGCCCCCGCCAGGCTCGCCCGAGGCAGAGGCGCAGGCACGATGGTCGTTGGGCAATTTTTGGGATGGTCGGGTGGGGGACGGGAGATTTTTTGGAGTTCACTGGCGGAGCGAATCCCCGTGGACCCCTGGGCCCAGAGCGCGAGAGGGGGGGGCGGCGAGAAGCCTGGAGGGGGGACGGCGAAAAGCCTGGATGCGCTCCAAAGTTTTCAAGGGGGCCCCAGCCAGGCCAAAGGCGCTCCAGCCGCAGCGGCGCGACAGCCCACGCCGCCGCCCGCCAAGGCCGGCCAGCAGCGCCCGCCCTCGGTGGCGCCGCCTCCGCTTCAGGGACCGCCTCCGCCGCAGGCGCGGGCCCGCAGGCACTCCCGAGAGCGCGCCGCTGGCCCCGAGAGCCCGAGCGCGGGGCACGCGCCTTTCCTCCACCTGAGCGCGAAGCACCCGCCGGCGGGGGCCAGGCCGAAAAGCCTGCCACCCCCCAAGGCGCTGCCAGCGGCGGCGACAAGCCAGCAGCCCCAGGAGCAGCAGGGGCTGGGCGACCAGGGACGCGGGCACGACGACGCCCTGGCCGACGCCTCCTTCGACGAGGTGTTCGCCGCGCAGGAGGCGCTCGTGCGAGCTCTGAAGCGCCGCGCCGCGGAGGCCCTCGGCGCCGACAAGGACACGTCGGAGGCGAAGCGCCGCGAGGTCGAGGAGGCAGCGGGGCTCATGGAGCGCGCGCAGAGGCTGCTGCAGCAGGCTGCCGAAGCTGTGCTGCCCAGCGCGGGCGCGGAGGAGCTGACCGAGGAAGCGGCGACCGAGCCTGCTCAGGAGGCCCAGGCGGATCATCAGGAGGAGGGCGGGGGATGAAGGAGAAGAAGGAGGGATGGGGGGGAAGGGGCGTGAGGGGAATCCGATTGGAAGGCGTCCGGCCGCCAAACCGCCTTGGCTGCCGCCGCCCGCCCCGACCTGCACGGGGTCGACGTAGCTGCTGAGGGCGCGGCGCCAAGCCAGCAGCAGGAGCGCCGCCAGCAGCACGCGAGTGCCTCCTCCAGCAGCTCCGCCAGCGGCTCGCCCCCAGCAGCTCCTCCAGCAGCTCCGCCAGCGGCGGAAGACAGCCCGCAGGGGGCTCCAGCAGCCGCAGGGGCGCGGGAGGCGCCGCAGCCCGAGGAACCGACGCGGCGCGAGTACGGCAGGGAGCTGTTCGCCTTCTCGGAGTTCGTCCGCGGCGACCAGCCAGGAGCTCCAGGACCAGCCGAACTTCTGCTCCAGGCTTGCTACGCAGCGAACCAGAACAGGCTCGGCGAGTAGAACATACAAAGTTCTCGCAAACCAACAAAAAAGACAAAATGCAACAAAAAATGCCGCGCACAGGTTTCAACATGAAAATCGTTACTGTGAACGCCATGACAACAACAAATGCGCCTTCAGGGATGGCATGCCGCTGGTGCTCTCCCAGTTGCTCCCGCACTTGACGGCGACAAGCCTGAACGAGGATGATGCCTACGGCTGGGCGCCCCTGCACATCCTCGCCCAGAACAAGAACAACGCGAACGACAAGTGCGAGATGATGCGGCTGCTGCTGGACGCCCGCGCCGACCCCGACGTCAGGGGCAGGCGCGGCGCGACCCCGCTCTTCAAGGCCGCGGGCACCGCGGCGACAAGCCAGGCGCGCGTCCTCCTGGAGTGCGGGGCGGACGTCAACTTGGCCAGCGAGGACGGGGCCACGCCGCTGGACGCCACCTGGGCCAACAGGGCGTGCAGGGACGTCATCAGCGAGAAGGGCGGCCAGAAGGGGCAGGGCGTCTCTGGCAAAGGAAGGTTCTATATCAGTTAACAGGGGGGCCACCGCCTCAGGGAGGGTCCCTGGATATCCCAGGGGCCCCAGGATCGAACTTCGAAGTTCGAAGTTCGAAGTTCGAGCTTCGGACTTCGAAGTTCGAAGTTCGAAGCTCGAAATTCGCAGTTCGAAGTTCGAAGTCTCAAGGCTGCGGTCGCGCCCCGACGACGACAACCGGAGGCCGCTGGGGGCGGCAGCGAAGGCGCGCTGGGACCGCTACAACAGCTGGACGGGCCCCAAGGGGAAGGACGCGGGCAAGGGCGACCGCGGCAAGGGCGGCGACGGCAAGGGGCCCAGGCGCTGAAGTGGCCGCGCGGCTGCTGAGCCCCCCGCGCCGCCGCTCACGGCGAAAAGCCTGGCGGCGAAAAGCCCGACGGCGGAAGCCTGCTCGCTCGGGCACGCCGCTTCTCGGAGCCCGACCTCCCTACGGACGGGACGGGTGGAGGGGGATGGGCCTGGGGGCCGGAGGACGGGGGACGGGGGGGGGGCAGAGGAATTGGGAGGGACTTGGGTGGGGGGGGACTTGGCACGGTCCGAGGGGAGGTTGGGCTCCGCCTGGTTAATTAAGAGGCGGCGAAGGCATTGCAAGCCTTCGCCTCGGCAGGCGCGCAGCGTCGCCTCGCCGCGGAGTGACCTGGCTGTCCGCCGGGCTGCGCGAGAGAGCGAGAACGTCGCCTTCCTCGCGCCCGTTCTGCTCGCCCCTGCTTCCTCTCTCCCTCCCCCCCCCCCCTCCTCTCCCCCAGTCCCGCCTTCCTCTCTCCCCCTTCCTGCTTCCTCCCTTCCTTCCCCCGACGGCGACAAGCCAGGCCAGCTCCCCCCTCCCCCCCTCCGTCCTGTCCACCTCCCCCCCCCTGGTTCCGCCCCTCTGTCATCCTCCATCCCGCGTCTGTTGGCGGGGGGCCTCCAAAAAACGACGTTCAGAGTTGAAAGCTCGAAGTTCGAAGTTCGAACTTCGAACTCCGAACTTGCAAGTTCGAGCTGCGAAGTTCGAACTTGGAAACTCTTCGGTTCGAGGCCGTCCTGGGGAGTGCGGGTTTCCAATTTCCAACTTTGGAGGCCCCCTCTGCTCTTCCCCGGCCTGCTGGCTTCTCGCCGCAAGGAGAATCGAGCCCGCGTCAGGAGGCGGGGGCGGCGAGGGGCGTCGAGGGGCCTCCGCCCTTGCTGGCTTCTCGCCCTTCGCCTGGGCCCGAAAAGTGGGCTCGAATGGAAAAAAAAAGCGGTTCTCGGCTTCAAGCAAGTTTTGCCTGGGACAAGGCTCAGCCCGCGGAGACTGCGGAAATTCCCCCCTCCTCCTCCTCCTCCTCCTCCTCCTCCTCCTCCTCCTCCTGTTCGTCGTCGTGCTCGTCGTCGGAGTGGTCTTCTCCCGTCGGCGTCGCCGTCGTCGTGCTCGTGGTCGTGGTCGTCGTCTTCCGTCGTCGTCGTCGTCGTCCGTCGTCGTCTTCGTTGTCGTCCTCGTCGTGGTCGTCGTCGTCGTCGCCCATGCATGGAAGCAGTTGGACGGGGCGTCCGCTCTCCTTCCTCTCCCGCCCCCCAACGACAAATGCGCAATTCCTTCTCCACGCGGCCAGCCACTTCGGCTCGAGCGAGCAATCCGGGGCAGATGTCGGCGACAAGCCTGGTCATCCTGATGGCTTGGGCGCAGTGGACTTTGTGGGATTTCGGCACGAAGCAGATCTGCCACAACTCTATCACGGGAGAGCACAAGGTCGTCTACGGCAACGGAGCCGTCTTCGCGGACGGGCCCTTCACGGAGTTGATTCCTCACCCCGACGACCAGGGCGTGGCCCTGCTCTTGGGGCCTGGTGACGACGAGACGCGCCCCTTGCACACTTTGGACGAGTGTGGCGCGCACACGCCCACGCCGCAACAACGAGGAGGTTTCCCAGACTGGAAAACAGCTCGACTTGATACGTCGGCTGGGGAGGAGGGAATCGCGTGGGTCTCAGAGTTGCAGTCCAATTGCGAGACGGTGGCGCTCGAGCTCCCTGGCCCCAAGCCCGTGCGGCTGCTGTTCACGAAGTACGAAGCGCCAGCGCGTGTCGGCGACGAGCCAGTGAGCCTCTGGGTGGATTTCGGGAGATTGGCCGACTATGTCCTCCGCCCTTTTCCGTCTGCGGCGGGCCGCGCTCGCAAAGACTTCGAGCGCTTCGGGAGTGCGCGCTCATGCTGTACCAAAGCTGGGCTCCACGAAGACCACTTCCGAGACTCAGCCCGCGCCTCGCGCAAGCGAGAGGCCCCCGAGACCGAGGAGGACGATGGCCCAAAGGCGGTCCCCGCGGAACTCGCCGCCGAGGCCCTCTCTGGAGATCACGATTGGCAGGTGAGCGTGAGGGGCGTGATGTTCTGGCTGTGGAACTCCATTTCCAGGGGGTACGTGACCAAGGTCCCCGACAAGAAGCTCCAAGGTGCGCAGGTTGAGCGGGCGAAGACCTTGCTTCACAGGATTCTCGTGTGGCCACTATATCACGGCGACCAGCCTGAGTCGATCGCCGCGCACTCCAGGACGGCTGGCTGCGTGACGGTCTTGCACGAAGGTGTCGTGGACAAGGGCGAGATGACGTCTTCCGAGGCCGAGTCGCGCCAGGGGAGTCGTGCCTGCGTGATGAGGACATCGGGCGGGCGTGCCTCCTGACTACCCTGGAGAGGCTTCAGAGAAGAGCTGGGTCGGACGGGGGGAGGGAAGGGAAGGGCGGGGAGGCCAGACAGAGAGAGGAGGGATGAGATGTGATGCGGAGTTTGGCTGGAGAGCCCCAGCGAGGATCAGCGACCACATGGTGGACGGCGGCACGCGGCTCGTGGGCTTGGTGGCCCACTTGGGGGAGCACGTGACAGCCCGAGGAGGACGTAGCAGACTCCGCGGGACAACGATGCTGGAGGTGGTCGATGCGTGGAGGGACGCCCTGTTAGACCACGTGGTGCTTCTGTGGGAGGTCTCAGGGACGGACCAGCGCTGGCGCGACCTGAACCTCCTCGGTCTCGGCGTGCGCAAAGGAGCTGCAGGGCGATCGCGGGAAGTTCTGGCATCGTACCTAGGTGCGTTGAGCGTGGCCAAGCGGAACGCCGTCGGCTCGGGCGTTCGGTCAGCGAGCCAACTCGCGGTTGGCATGGACGCCGCGCTGGGGCCAGCGGCGCCTGTACAGTCCGCCCGTGAGCGCAAGCAGAAGAGGGCCAAGATGGACAAGGAGGAGAGGGCGGCGATCAGCCTGAGCAGCCTGCAAGTGTCTGCGAGAACAGCAGACAGACTTGTGCGAATGTTCGATGGCTCGAACTACTACTTCTCCAGCAGGAGCTCTCCACGGGGCCCACGACGAGGCGACGACGACGGAGCCGACGACGAGAACGACGACGACGGCGACGACGACGACCACGGCGACGACGACGACGACGACGGCGACGACGACGACCACGACGACGACGACCACGACGGCGACGACGAAGACGACGACAACGACGACCACGACGACGACGTCGACGGCGCCCATGACGACGACGACCGCGACGACGACGACGACCACGACGACGACAACGACGACGACGACGACGACGTCCACGACGACGACGACCACGACGACGACGACGACCGCAGGATCGCAGCAGAGGGCGCAGTGCACTGGAGCGTGGCGCTCGATGGGACGCAAGTCAGCGGCGAGAAGGTCATGGTGGCCACCTTCTGCCTCCCTGAGCGCGACGTGCACTTCTGGGCGCCGCCGATGGCGCCCTCTCGGTGTTGTCCTCCTCCTCCTCCTCCTCCCCCTCCCCGTCGTCGTCCCCCTACCCCCTTGCCTCCTCCTCAGCCCCCCATCAGTCTGGGCCTATGACTCCCCCGCGGGTCGCGGGATCAGGGGGGAGACGTAGTCTCGGCCACCGTGCTTCCCCACCGATGCCTTCGGGGAGACCTGGCCCAAAAGCTTCCGACGGCGCCTTCTGGAAAGGACGCCACCGCCCCTCTTCCCCCCCCTGCCCTTGGTCCCTGGGTCTCAAGAACTGGTTGGCGGGGCGGTGCCAGGGGGGCTGACGCCCTGGAGTGCTCAGGGGGCTCGGGGTGCCCCGAGGGGCCCGTGTGACCTGGGACCAGGCCCCCTGTGGACGGGGGCCACGCTTCCCCTTGCCCGCGGAACAGCGTTCCGCGCTCGACGGAACACTGTTCCGGGGCGCGTGTCTGCGAGCAGGAACGGGCCAGTAAAACGTACCCAGGTTTCTGGGCGGCCAACAGGCCAGCAAAACGTACCCATGGGGCATTCTTCCGCTGGGCGGCGAACAAGCCAGTAAAACGCCCCCACCTTGGCCCCCGCCGGCCGATCAGACAGTCACAGGGGTCGTCCCCGGCGTGGGCGGCCAACAGGCCAGTAAAACATACCCACCCTGGCGTGGGCGGCGAAGAGGCCAGTAAAACATACCCACCGTGTCTGGGCGGCCAACAGGCCAGGAAAACGTACCCAGAAAACCAGGTTTCGGGACAGCGATCCGCGAGTCACGGAACACTGTTCCGGGAATCGCGGAACAGGTTCCGCGGCGCGGGAGGGGCTCTGGGGCGTGGCCCCAGGGGAGCACGCCCTCGCCTGAAGCCCCGCGTGGTTCTGTTTCCAAGGGCAGCGGCCCTGGGGCCCCAGGGGGCGAACCCGTGGGAGGCGGGAGAGGGCATTCATGAATCCCCCGAACGAGTCGTCGGACACCACAGACCCACCAGGTCGGCCGAAGACCCGATGGCATTGCTTGTGTCTGGCGTGTCCAGGACGAGGTGCGGCCCGCGACCGCGTCGTGGGCGCCAAAAGCCATGTCTGCCCCTGAGTCGTCTTGGAGACCCCAGGTACTCGACGAAACTGGCGTGGAGCGCGTGCTCACGGACGAGGCCGCCGAGAAGGCTGGCAGGCACATGAGTCAGATGTCGGATGCCTTCTTCGCCGAGCCCGAGGCCCTGAACGATGGCGACCACAGAGACGACGACGATGACGGCGCCGACGACGACGACGACCCCGACGATACCGATACCGACGACTACGACGAGGACGCCGACGCCGGCGACGACGACGACGACGAGGACGCCGACGACGGCGGGGGCGGCCGCGGCGACGGCGACGGCGACGACGGCGGCGACGGCAGCGGCGACGGCGTCGTCGGCGGCGGCGGCGGCGACGGCGAGTGCTTGGGCGCGCCGGCTCCGCCCCCTCCCCAAGAGGGCCTCCTGGCAGAGAAGAGGAAGCAGAACGCGAAGCTGCTGCGAAAGCAGCCGCGCGTGGCGTCCAAGAAGTTCGTCCTCCGCGTGGACAGGTTCATCGAGATGTACGCAGACATTGGCCTGGAGCAGTTTCAGAATCTGCCCGCCCTCGAGAAGCTGGGCCTGCTGACGGCAGCGCGGACAGGGCAGGCACTCCCAGGACCGCTGGCCGCACCCCTGCCGGACGACCTGCAGATCCCGTCGCTGGCGATATGTTCTGACCAGGGGCAAGTCCAGATCACCGGTGCCGAATTCATATTCGCCCCACAGCCCCAAGGCCTCGCCTGCACGGGCGTTCGCCTCGCGGACGAGTTCCACCGCTGGCACAACGACCTGTCGATGGCGATAAGCCTGAGCGGCCTGGCCCCTGTCGCCCAGGCAGGCACTCTGGTCTTCAACATCGGGTGCGGCCCGTGGCAGGGCCACGCGTTCTTCCACCAGTTGTGCGCGGAGGCAGGGCGCGTGGGGGCGGCCCTGAGCGCAGACTCGCAGCTGGCTCTCCGGTTCTGGCCGCGGCGGAAGGCAGACCTTGAGGACGACGGCGACCAGCCAGACCAGGCGGCAGCGAGGAAGGAATGGTTGCGTGGCCTGCCTCGTGAATGTGACATCATGGGGGCCAAGGTGGCGCCGTCCAAGTGGATGTCCTTCTGTGATGCTGGGTTTGAGTGGTCGAAGAAGCTGGCGAGCCGCTCTCTGACCATGGCGTCTCTCTGCATGCACAAGGGGTGGATCGTCGCTTCGGAGGACCTGTTCGCCAGCACGCGCCTCCTCAACGTCGGCGACGGCGTTAAGCCAGCACCCAAATCAAAGGCTGAGGCTGTGAAGTCCGCGAAGGACAAGTTGGAGCATCTGAAGGCGAAGACGCAGAACACCGTGGTCACTGCTACCCGTCTCCTGTGCGACGACGACGTCGTCGCCGGTTTGCGGCTGGTCCTCCATGCCGCTGAGGCTCAGCATATCGCCTTCGGAAAACTGACGAAAGACTTTACCAGCACCGAGGGCACTCTGAAAGTGTGTCTGGGGTGGGCCCGCCAGGAGTGGTTAGACTTCTTGAAGAAGACGCTCAAGTGCATGGACAACTCCGCGGGCCTCAAGCGTTGCGGCTTCATCGTCAACATGACCGCTGCCATGCACCGCGGCGCGAAGCCAGCGGAGGGGGCCTTGAAGTACCAGGACGCACTAGCTCGCAGACTCGGGATCCTCGTGGAGAAGATTGTCGCCCTGCGGGCAGGGTCCTTGGCAATGCGTTCTTTCTACTACCCTGGAAAACTGGCGGGTCTGCTGTCGACGGAGCAGGACGAGTTCGATTCGTGCATGGCAGAATTTCAAAAGGACGTGCGCGCCTGGTGGGCAGCGCAGGACGCCCTCCCTCCTCCCTCCATCTCTCCTCTGTCACTCCCTTCTCCCTCCTGTCTCCCCCCCCCGTCGCCGCCTTTTCCATCCCTCCCCTCCCTCCATGAGTCCTCCCCCCCCTCACCCCTCCTCCTGGGTGGGGGGTGGGGGCTCCAAAATGCACGTCGGCAGTTCCACGTCGAAGATCGATGGTCCAAGGCAGAGTTTCGAATTTCGAACTTCGACGCCTGTGTTCCAAGATGCACGTGCAAAGGTTCAACCTTTGAGCTTTGGGCCCTCCTTTCGCTGAGCCCCGCCTGCAGGCTTCTCGCCGCCTTCGCTCGTATTCGTCGTTGTCGTCGTCGTCCTTTCGTCGTCATCGTCTTCGTCCTGGTCGTCGTCGTCTTCGGTGTCGCCTTCGTCCTCGTCTTCGTCGTCGTGGTTGCGTTCGTGGCCGTAGTCGTCGTCGTCGTCGTCTTCGTCGTCGTCTTCGTCTTCGTCTTCGTCGTCGTCGTCGTCTTCGACGTCGTCGTCGTCGTCGTCGGTGGCCCAGGAGCACAAGGAGTACCCCAAGGTCGTTTTAGCTGTGGCCCGCTGTCGGTTCCACCAGCCCTTTTACCTGTGGTGCATTGGACTTGCGGCGAAAAGCCAGTTCGGTGCTCTGCCAAGAGCGTTGGAGGAGCTGTTGAAGTCCACTTTCACCGGCTGGTGCCAGACTCGCGTGCGCGAGAAAGCCAACAAGGCGCTGCGCGACCAAGAAACCCTCACGACCAGCAACAAGGCAAGAGAGGGTCAAAGGGAGCGTGCCTTGGGCTCCTGTTCGCCCCTTCTCGGCCTCCCCTTCGTCCGCTTCCGTGCCGGGCGTGTCCCCCGCCTCCCTCCGCGTCGATGCACTTTCCCAATGTGCGACGTCGTCGTGGCTCTGGCCGCCGTTGCCCTGCAGATGGCCCCCCGATGACTTTCCCTTCGCGTGCGTTCCAACGGCGTCCAGGGGCACGCAGGTGTCACACATGACAAGTACTCGTGTCCCCCGCAGACGGTGTCGAGCATGGCGCAGTGGGACACCCTGGTCAGGAACGACGTCATCGGGGAATTCGAGCGCGCGGAGGTGGAGGCCTTCACGAAGGTGAACCTGAAGGACGACGCGGAGATGAAGGCATTGTTCCAGGATGCTCAGGCGACAAGCCGCCCGGTGCCAGTTGGGGCAAAACCTCAGGCGAAGGCCCGTGCCCAGGCGCGGAACGCCCTCCTGGAGCAGACGGACAAAATCAGGGACGAGAGCAAGTTCAAAGCATTCACTCCTGCGAGCGAACAGAATTTATGCGCGGAGTTGCAGTTCCTGCGCGTGCTTCACGAGGGCGACCTGTGGGAGAAGGCGAACGACTGCTGGGCGACTGGGTTCCTGCCGCCAGGCGGGCTCGTCCGTATCAAGTCCACCAACGAGACGCTGTTCGTCCTGAAGACGTACTGGTGCTCCGCGTTGTGCTGGCCGGCCGAGCGCGAGGGCGAGGGCGCGCGGCGAAAAGCCAGAGGGTGTGCGCCACTCGTTTGGCGCACCGTCTTCGACGCCGACGACGTGGAGGTATTTCCCGTCCAGTGGAAATCTCCTGTGCGCATGTTCTTGGAGGACAGGGGGCGGGCGCGCGCGTTGAGCCCCCTCCTTCCCCCGACGGCGACAAGCCAGGCCAGCTTTCCCCTCTCCCCACCCCCGTCCTTTCCACCTCCCCCCCTCCTTGGGTCCGTTCCCCCTGTCCTCCTCCACCCCGCTTCTTTTGACGAAGGGCCTCCAAAAAAACGACGTTCAGAGATGGAAGTTCGAAGTTCGAACTTCGAACTTCGAACTCGGAAGTTCCAAATTCGAACTTCGAAGTTCGAACTTGGACCTTCTTCGGTTCGAGGCCGTCCTGGGGAGTGCGAGTTTCCAATGTCGAACTTTGGAGGCCCCCCTGCCCTTCCCTGCTGGTTTCTCGCAGCAAGGGGAATCGAGCGTGCGTCAGAAGGCAGGGGCGGCGAGAAGCGGCGAGGAGCCTCCGCCCTTGCTGGCTTCTCGCCGTTCGTTGTCGTCGTCGTCGTCTCCGTCGTTGTCGTCGTCGTCGTCGTCGTCGTCGTGTCGTCGTCGTCGTCGTCGTCGTCCGTCGTCGTCGTTCGACGTCGTCGTCGTCGTCGTCGTCGTCGCCGCCGCCGCCGCCTCGGCGGCCGCGGCCGCCGCCGCCGCCGCCGTCGTCATCGTCGTCATCGTCGTCGTCGTCGTTCGTCGTCGTCGTCATTCGACGTCGTCGTCGTGGTCGTCGTCGTCGTCGTCGTCGCCGTCGTCGGCGCCGCCGCCGCCGCCGCCGGCGCCGCCGCCGCCGTCGTCGTCGTCGTCGTCGTCGTCGTCGTCGTCGCCGTCGTCGTCGTCGTCGTCATCGTCGTCGTCGTCGTCGTCGTTCGTCGTCGGCATCGTCGCCGCCGCCGCCGCCGCCGCCGCCGCCGCCGCCGCCGCCGCCGCCGCCGCCGCCGCCTCCGCCGCCGACGCCGCCGCCGCCGCCGCCGCCGCCGCCGCCGTCGTCGTCGTCGTCGTCCTCGTGGACGTCGTCCTCGTCGTCGTCGCCGTCGTCGCCGTCGTCGCCGTCGTCGTCGCCGTCCTCGTCGCCGTCGTCGTCGTCGTCGTCGTCGTCGTCGTCGTCGGTGGGCGCCAGAAAGACTCTGAAACTGAAGTCCCCCCAAGAGGGTTTTCGGAGCTCGCGGGTGCCAGCTCTCGTCCCCTGAGGGCTACAAGGGCGCGCAGATCGGCGCGCGGGCAGTCGCGGCTGCTGCGCGGCCGTTGCTCAACGCGCAAGCCGAGTCGGGGTTCCCTGGCGTTGGAGAGGAGTCATTGGAGGCTTTCCTGATTAGCAAGGGGAAGGCCTTGCCAGCAGACGCCTCCGCGGCCGACCACCGCAAGACGGACTT
The DNA here is from genome assembly GCA_963575745.1 of Prorocentrum cordatum. Lineage (NCBI taxonomy): Eukaryota > Dinophyceae > Prorocentrales > Prorocentraceae > Prorocentrum > Prorocentrum cordatum. The sequence goes on from CAUYUJ010019067.1 coordinate 60,765, forward strand.
GGTTCTGGCTGCGATTTCGGCGATCAAGCCAGACTTGACCGACAAGGAGGCGTCTGAATGCCTGTGTCGGGGGTTCTTGCAAGAGCTGCCCGACGCGTACGCTGACCTCTACGTCCCGCCCGACATGCTCGGAGAGGTGCTCGCGCCAGGGGAAGCTCAAGCCGTGGAGAAGTACGCCGTGCAGGTGGCGGCGGTGCACGCGGAGAGGGAGCACATCGTGGCCACCCGCGACAAGCGCGTGCAGAAGTACTTCAGGAGGGCCCCCGCACCGGCGCACAGCCAGACGCAGAGAAAAGGCCCGCGGTGGCTGCCCGAGAAGGACGCCAAGAGCACCGAGCAGATCACGAAGTGGATGCTGAAGTGGGTCCCTCGGGGGGGATCCATTGACGTGGACGACTATAATGGCCGTTGGCGTGCGCTGTACCCGCCGACGAACCAATGGAAGTCTGCGTCGTGGGCGAAGCGGGGCTACGGGTGCGCAGCCTGCGAGGCGATTTGGTGGACGTGGACGTTCCATTACGATTTCACCAAGGAGGCCGCTCCATTTGACATGGAAGAACTGGCCAAACGCTTCCGCGAGGCGGAGCTTCCGTGAGCGACGAAGCAATGTGTGTATCGATGACAGGCAGCGCTGCAGCACTTTTTGACGTCATCCTGTCTGGCGCTGCTCGTCCGCAGTCTGTTCGGCGTCAAGCATGTGCTGCGGCCCGCTCAGTTTCACCTGCTAGAGGCGCAAGCTTGTGCTGCCCCCATTTTTCGGCGTCAGCCTGTGCTGCGCCCCAATGTCTGTTGTTTTGCGTATTGGGCGGCGCCGACGCGAGGCAGCAGTGCCGAGGAGTAGGTTCGCGGAAAAACTCCCCCCTCCTACGTCCCCCTTTCCTCTTCCATCCCATTTCTCGTGGCGGGAGGGGGGGAGGGGGGGGAGGGGGGCCTCCAAAGCGCGACGCTCAGAGTTGGATGGTCGAAGTTCGAAGTTCTAACTTAGACCTCCTGATTTCGAAGTTCGGGCTTCGAAGTTCGAACTTGAAACGTCGTCGGTTGGAGGCCCTCCAGGGCATGGCGAGTTTCGAATATATACCTTTGGAGGCCCCCCCTGCCCTTCCTCAGCCTGCAGGCAGGCTTCTCGCCGCCCTCGCTCGCTCCGTTCCTCTTGCCCTTCCCCCCCTCTCGGTCCGCCGTCTGCCTTCGTGCTCCTCCTTCCGTCTGCGTCACCCCCCTCGCCCCCTCTCCGCCCGCCCGTCTTCCCTGTCGCCCGCCCCCCATCCATCTCGTCTTCGGCAACCGTTAGGCTCAAGCGCAGTGCGTCTGAGAAGCCTTTCGGCGACAAGCCCGCCGCGGCCCCCCAAACTCCGCCACGGAGCCCCTCGGCGCAGCCATGTCCTCCAGCAGCCGCGCCGAGAAGGCCGCAGACAAGGAGGCCGCGGCCATCCTCGCGAGCCTCAGCAGGGCGGGCGAGGCGGCCATCGAGCAGACGGTCGAGGACACGGTGAAGATCCTGCGTGCCGACCCTGGCCTGCTGTACCACTTGAACGCGCTCCTCCACAACGAGGAGTGGAAGGCGGTCCTCAGGGCGTCTGCCACCTCCAAGCCTGCCGAGAGCGGCGAGAAGCCCGAGCCGGAGCAGCCACAGGGCAAGAGGCTTCGCGCGGGCTTGAAGAAGTTCGAGCACCTGGACAGGCAGAGGGCGGAGGAATCTTCATGCCCTGATTTGCGCCCGCTCCATCCCCCCCTCCCCCTTCCCCCTCCTGCCGGCTCTCGGCCCTCTTCCTCCTCCCACCCCCCCATCCCCCCCAAGAGTCAGGGGGGGCCCAATTTGCACACGTCGAACTTCGAAATTCGAAGTTCGAAGTTCGAACTTCGAAGGTCCACGTTCGAACCTGGAGCTTTCGAGGCTTTCCTGGTTTGCCCTTCCCTGGCCTCGTGGCTTTTCGCCGCCCTCGCTAGCGCGCTCACAAGAGCATAAACGTCAGTTTCGCCGTCGTCCGTCGTCGTCGTCGTCGTCGTCCTCGTCGTCGTCGTCGTCGTCGTCGTCTTCGTCTTCGTCGTTGGCGTCGTCATCGTCGTCGTCGTCGTCGCCGTCGCTGTCGCCGTCGCCGTCGCCGCCGCCGCCATCGTCGTCGTCGTCGTCGCGCCTCGTCTCTGTCGTCGTCTTGTTTCGCGGCCTTAGTCGCCACCAGACAAGGCAGAACGGTCTTGTCGACTTCTTGCTCCACAAGATGGAGCCCGAGCGCTTCCCGGAAACGCCGCTCGACGGTTGCTGGTACGAGGCTTTCAAGCTGGGCCTGCTCTACCTGGGGCTCAGGGTCGGTCCAGACACCCCGCTCCCGACGATCACCTACGAGGGCCTGGAGACTTGGGAAGCTTTCGGCACGGCGCTAAGCCAGCACTACACCGCGAAGGGGTGCCCCCTGAGCACCGAGCACACCGACGACGACCTCAAGGACGGCTTTTACAGCGGGGCGAAGGGCGACAGCGAGGGCGAGTGGTCGGTCACGTGCCGCCTCGACCACCAGGAGCCGACGGCGGTCCTCAAGTTCGCCGCCGTGGAGCTTGAGTTTGATGACCCCTTCAACTACAACACGACCTTGTCGCTCAAGCAAGACGACGGGCGCTCGCACAAGGTCGAAGACCTCCTGGGCGAGTTCGCAGCGAAGGGCGTCGTGGCTCCACCCCGCTCGCCGGACTGGACGGGCGCCGCCTTCGCGAAGAAGAGGGAGCCGACCACCCCGAAGCAGCCCGCGGACGGCGGCAAGGGCAAGGCCAAGGGCAACAAGCGGCCCTCCCCTTCGCCGCCGTCGGGGGCGGGGGTGTCCGACGCCCTGCGCAAGCGCCTCGCCACGAAGTCGTCGGGTAGTGGCCCGTCGTCGGGGGCTGCTCGCTGAGGTGGGTGCTCAGGCGAAAAGCCGACGACAGTGAGAGTCCCTGTGCGAGTTTTAAACGCGCGCGCCCGCTGATGCATGGCCTTTTTGATTGCTGCCGATGCGCGCTGCGTCAGCGCCGCGGCAAGGAAAGCGGCGACAAGCCTGTCCTCGTGCATTTTTTTCGCGCTGCGCGTGCGCTGGGCTCCACGACAAACTACAGGCTGTGCTGTACAGCAACTTTACGGTTTCCCCGCATCCCTCTCTGCTCCGAGAGACGACGCTGGCACGTGAAGCGAACGGCTAAGCGCGCCGTTTGGACTGGCCGTGGCTCGGAGGTGAGAGGCCTCTGCACCCGCGGCGTTGGCCTGGCGCTGTGCGCACGTCGGCGCCTCGTTGTCGACTGCGGCCTGCCGCGCTCCTGGAGCTGAAAAAAGAAACATTACTTTCATGGATGCCGTTCGGCCTCGTTTGAGCCTTCCACCTCCTCCTCCTCCCCCTCCTCTCTCCCCCGAGCGCGAAAAGCCAGGCCCGCCCTCCCCTCTCCGCCCCCTGCGCGCTCTCCCCCCTCCCCCCCCCCCTCCCCCGCCCCCCTGTCTTCCTCCGCCCCGCTCCTTTTGGCGGGGGGCTTCCAAAAAAGAAGATTCAGAGTTAAAAGTTCGAAGTCCGAAGTTCGAAGTTCGAACTCCGAACTTCGAAATTCGCACTTCGAAATTCGAACTTGGAACCTCGTCGGTTCGAGGCCCTCCTGGGGGGTGCGTGTTTGAAACTTCTACCTTTGGGACCACCCCCTCCTCCCCTTCCGTGTCCCTTCCCCTTCTTGCCACTCCCCCTCCCCCCTCTTGCCCACCTGCTCGCCCCCGAGGTGGACGCGCCGAGGCGCAGAAACAATGCCAACAGCAAGCGCGCCTATGCGTGAGCCCCCTTCATGTGCGGTCGTGGGAACGACTACTGATGCGGATCGGTACAACGTCGTTGTTAAGACGTAAAGGAATAATCTCATCGATTGGTTCGCTTCCCAATGTGTTTGGTGTCAGCCGTTGGTGCATTAAGAAAAAAATGGCCCCTTCGCGCGCGTGTTTGCCCCATTGCGCGTTGGGGTTGCGCGGGTGTCAGAAAACGTCAACAGAAGTGCACAACGTAATCTTTCCGAGTGAAAAACACGCGCGTGTTCTAGCGTTTACACATTTGCACGCACGTTGCAAAGAATATGTGCCGCGTGTTTCCGTGGCCCCTGAGGTCATGCCACAGCGTTAAGCGAATAGACAGAGCCCCCCCGAGCGACAGGCGACCGTGCATGAGTAGGTCCATGAAACGGTACGCACAGAATACTGCGCGGGATAGCATTCCAAAAAATGCGGAACACCTTCCCGAACCAGTGGAACCTGGGTACGTTTTAAGGTGGGTATGTTTTCCCGGCCCGCTGCCCCCGCCCAAAAGGCGGTTCAAGGACAACTCCGAAAGCCAACTCCTCGCCGGGGAGTTGGATTCGAGGCCATTGCCCCTGCCAATTCAAGGCCGCTCCAGACTCCGGACTGCCTCCCCCACGATCACCCCCTGTCCCGTGCTGCTGCCGCGACAGCTCAAGGACTAGAGATGTTTCCATATCATCAAAGCTTTCGCGTGATCCTGCTGTTCTCCCACGCTCTGCAGATCGCCATCCATATCCCAGGTCGAACTCTGCGGCCGTGCACGCCGACGTCGCATACCATGCCGCCGCCTGCGCCCGAAAGACCAACTCGCATGTGCGTCAACTTTCCCATCTGCACTGCGATGCAGCAGCGCCTACGCGGCGATGACCAACGTAGACGCTTACCACACTGCCAACGATGCGCTTCGTCTGCATCCCGGTGCGTCCACCCTGACTGCCAGGCTCCGGCGGCGCCGCCATTCCGAAGATCGAGAGCGCTGGTTACCCCGAGGTTCTGCGCTGCACATTACGCTGACCCGTCCAACAACGCATCCCGCGAGTGGGCCATGTGTAGAAATGCCCGCCTCGGGTGTCGCCTCCTGTCCACGAAAAAGAACTCAGGCTTGTGTTTACCATGCTCGGAGCAAGCGCTCCCTTGCCGATTTGCAATCGTCGGGTGTCCGGCGCACGTGCGCAAGCGCGAACAGGCAACTTCTGGACCTCTTCCACAATGCACCACGCACCGCCACAATAACAGCTGCCCTTACAATCCCGCTCGCGCGTTCGCGTGTTCATCTCCAGGGTGTTCTAATGATAAATCCGTCCGCCAGCCAGACCTCTGCGAAGCTTGCTCTGGCGGGCGCCGCCCGTGCACCGTGTGCTTCAGACGCAGGGGCGCGCCGCCAACGCCAGACGTGTGCCTTCTCTGTGGCGGCGCCAGCCCGCAGAGCGCGACCGTGGACTTGGCAATGACGCCCCCCGCCGCGCTTTCGACGCGCACCTTCGTAGTCTGTTCAACCCCGCGCTGCCCTGCGACCGCGCCTGCCGGAACATCCCCTGCCGAAAGCTACGCGTGCCCCATGTGCGTCGCCGGCGTCTTCCCGTGCGCCACTGACGGGTGCGCTTTCCGCGTTCCCAGGGCCCGCGGCCTGCATTGTCTCGTGTGCCATCCGCCACCCACGCTGCACTTTTGCCAAACGGCCTCTTGTAGCAACATAGTCGATTCGCCAGCCGATTCGCTATGCTGCCTCTGCCTCACATCGTGCTTCCCATGCGCCACGCTGGGTTGCGCTGGCCGCCCCACACCCGGTTCGGCCGGATTCTGCCAAGCCTGTGGGGCAGAGCCTGCACAGGCGAGCGCCAAACGGTCCTGTGATCAAGCTGGTCGCGCGTGTAGCTCCCCTGGGTGCACTGGCGTAGCGTTGCGGAAATCAGCTCAAGGCCTTTGCGCTGCTTGCATACGCAAAGGGAAACCCTGCCGAAACAAATCTACTGGATGTACTCACCGCAATGGACTGCACACCGCCGGTCTGACGTGTAGGCAATGTTCGCTCTCTGGCCCCCCTTGTCTAGGTCCTCAGCAGTCCGGTTGCCGAGCGCCGCAGCGACGCGGGCATGGCGTCCGGCGAGCAGTACCTCACAACGACGGCATGTGCGAACGTTGCTCGAAGCCCAAGTGTTCGTTCCCCCGATGCGACCAGAAATTGACCAAAGCCATGTACCTTATTGGGTTCCGCAGCCATCATCGCCAGCATGCCGCCTTCCTTGCAGCACCGCGTCCTCCCCGCCTTCTCGCCACGGCCCCGCGCCACTGCAGGAGCGCCCGTCCTTCTGCAACCCCCTTGCTCGCAGTCCGCAAGATGGTCGCCGCCGCCGTGCGTGCGTATCTCCGAAAGCGTGACGCCCCCCAGTGCATCGTGCCATGGTGTCGTCAGAAGTCCTCTCCAGTAGCATCGCGGCCGCAGTCCACCGAACGACCAACCTGCCCTGCTCATCGAAATTGGTTCGTCGACCCTGTGCCTGGCACGTCTGTCGGCACGCGCGCCGGCCTTCGCGCAGGGTGGTGGTCCAAAGACGATTGGGCTCCGAATCGACTGCCTAAAGCGATGCTCTCTCCCACGGGCCAGTTTGAAGGCGCATGCGGCAACTGCGGCGCGCTCCATTTCTTGACAGAGCGCGCCCGATCACCAGATTCGCGCCGAAAAGAGTTCGGAGCTTGCTGCAAATATGGCGCACTGGCAACCATCCCAGCGCTGCCCCCCGCACCCCCTCAGCACGCGATCCTGCTGCGACCAGGCCCTTCCCATGACCATTTCATGCAACACATCCGATCCTACAACTGCGCGCTAGGCTTCGCTTCGTTCAACAGCCAAACCTCCGTAGCAGCACGAAAGACAACTCTGGACCTGACGACTGGCAGAGGCCCCCCCGTGTTCGCATTGCACGGCCGCGCATTTCGAGCCATCGGGACCCTGTGCCCCGCAGTCGGTAAACGTCCCAAATACGCCCAACTGTACATATATGATCCCGAGGAGGCGACTGCTTCCAGAGCAGAGACGTTCCCCGACTTGCAGCCGCCCCTCCTCGAACTCCTGCTTACCATGCTCACCCACACTGCTGCCAACCCCTACCCTTCACATTTCCGGAATATGCACGACATCATCCAAGCCTCCCGTGAGAGTCATGGCTGCTCTGCTCGCGAGCATGTCCTCCGCTTCGCTGGAGGCGTAGAAAAGGACCCTCGCCGGTACGGCGCACCGTCGGCCGCAGAAGTTGCTTGTGCCGTCGTCGGGGAGGGGCCTCTGCCGCCTCATTGCGTCTCTGTATATGCTCGACGCCCCGACGGGTCTTCTGCCGCTCAAGAATTGTCTTTCTTGTCCGAACACGTGGACCCCCTGACCTACCCTCTGATCCACGTCGCGGGCACGGTGGGCTACTCGACCGCGCTGCAGACGGATGCGATCGGCCCCAACAAACCTCGGAAGATTCACCTGCGAGAGTTTTACGCGTACCGACTGATGCAACGGCAACCGTCCGAGTCGAATATTGTCGAATTACCTCACAGCACGGGTCGCTTGTTCCAGCAGTACGCGGTCGATGCGTACGCCAAAATCGAAAGCCAGCGCCTCCAATGGGTTCTCAAGAACCAAGACAAACTCCGAGTGGACACGCTGCGAGGCCTACTCGACCACCTCAACGCCGCCGACGCCGAACAGCCACCGCAGTCACCAATCCCAGCACCACCACAACCGCCACCTTCTACCTCGGAAGCCCCGCGCCCTCGCGTCGCCGTCGGAACTCCCATCACCCTGCCGGCCTCCTTTGGCGGTTCGCCCCGCGCCCTTCATCAGCTATACCTCGACGCCATGGCCTTGGTCGCTGCAAAAGGACGGCCCGACTTGTTCATCACAGCAACCGCCAACCCCAACTGGCCGGAGGTCCATGCCAATTTGCGGCTCGGAGAAACCGCGGCAAACAGGCCTGACCTCGTTGCCCGCGTATTCCATTGCAAACTCAAACGCCTGCTGCACGAACTGACTAAAAAGCACGTCCTCGGACGAGTGGTGGCCCATACCCACGTGGTGGAATTCCAGAAGCGCGGCCTCCCACACGCGCACATCCTACTGATCTTGGCCGAAGAACACAAGCCCAAGAATGCCGCTGAAGTCGACCATCTCGTGTCGGCCGAGATCCCCGACCCTTCGACGCACCAAGGCTTGTACAATTTGGTGGACCGTCACATGGTGCACGGGCCCTGTGGGGCGCTCAATCCTAATTGCCCTTGCATGAAGGATGGCCTGTGCACCAAGCGGTACACCAAAAACTTCCGAAACAACACCAACTTCAATGTGAACGGCTACCCCGAATACCGCCGACGAGAGACGACGCCACCTTTGACAGTCAAGAACGGTGTGCTCGACACCCGCAGCGTAGTCCCGTACAACCCGTATTTGCTCGAGCTCATGGATTGCCATATCAACGTAGAAGTTTGCACTTCCCTCCGTCCAATCAAGTATCTTTATAAATACACGCGCAAGGGCCCCGACCGCGCATGTTTAGAGCATGCGCGGAATGAGGTCCAGGAGTTCTTGGACTGCCGCTACGTCGGCGCCCCGGAGGCGACGTGGCGACTGCTCGGTTCTCACATGCACGGCCGTAGCCACCAGGTCGACAGACTTCCCGTCCACTTACCGTTGGAGCAATCGATCCAGTTCGAGGCTGGCGCCGAGGGATCCGCTGTGGACGCCGCGCTCTCCAGACAGACGAAGCTGGAAGCTTGGCTCTCCCTGAACGCGGAGACCGCGTCCAACCCCGACACGCCAGACCGTGCCCTAATCTTATCTTTGAAATACCTTGAGGTTCCCCACTTCTTCCGATGGGACGGCAAGCGCGCGCGCTGGCTGCGCCGGGAACGGCAAGCACGCAACCATGACGTCATCGGCCGGTTATCCTATGCAGTACGGCTTCCGCCTGGTTCCGATATGGCCTTCCCCTATATGGAATACCGAGGCGCTGAAAAGTCACCGTAGCCGGAGCTAACTACCTCCGCGCAGCGGAAGGAAAGGAACGGGACAGACCGCTTTCGAAAAGATAACCCTGCACGGCCCTCCCCCGCATACGTTCCAGAACGCCCCGTCCGGAACCGGCCCTGCCCCCCCCCATGGGTGATGGGATTCACGCCTGGTCGACCACATGCGCCCCCCGCTCCCTTTCCCGACCGCCCAACCCAAAACATCCTTTGCCCCGCCTCCTTCGGCAATGCCCCGACGGACACTTGGCGAATGCCCGGGTTCCCCCCCCCTGACCATTTCTACAGAGCACGGCGCGCCATGGCTCCCGCCGCCTGAGCACCGCGCGGGAGAGCGGACGTGAAACCGCAGGCTGGTGAGCTGTACTACCTGCGCCTCCTCTTGCTGCACGTGCCTGGCGAAGGAGCCACCTCATGGGCAGTGCTCTCGCGGACTCCGAGTGACGACGTTCCTCCTACCTTCCAGGAACATGCCCGTCAACTTGGACTGCTGGCCGACGATGTGGAAGCCACCGCTGCCCTCGCTGAAGCTTGCAGAATCGTGCGCAGCTTGCCCCGCATCTGCGAGATGTTCGCCCAGTTCCTGGCGTGGCTTGATGTGCACAGCAAAGTTGGTTTCTGGACGTCCTTCCTACACATTTTGTCGGAACACCACAAGGCCGTAGATCCATCCACCGTCTACCGTGCCGTCGACGAGAGTCTAGCCTTGTACGGCTGCACTCTGGCTGCGTTCGCCGCGCCGCCCCCTTCGCCAGACGCTGCGCTTCAGCCCGCGGAACGCGCCGCGCAAGAGTACATGCGGGAATTGCGCGCGCCCGCGGAGCTCTGCAAAGAAAAACACATGTTCGAGCAACTTACTCTCAACGACGACCAGCAAGCGATATTCAATTTCGTCCAAACGAGGGTAGACCAGGCCACGAATACCGATGACGCCAACATTGTGTATATTGATGGCCCAGCGGGAACCGGCAAGACGCACATATACAAAAAGATCCTACACTACGTCCGGATGTCTGGTCGTATCGCTCTGGCGGTGGCCATGTCCGGTATCGCAGCCTTGCTGCTCCCTGGAGGTCGTACTGCGCACTCGCGCTTCCGATTGTCCGTGCCTGTTCCGCTTGAAGGCTGCAAAGCAAGCATCAAGGCCCAATCCGCAGCTGCAAGACTGATTCGCGACTCGGCCGTCATCGCGTGGGACGAGGCGCCCACGGCCTCGCGCGCCACGTTCGAGGCAGTGGACGCGTGTCTGCAAGAACTCCTCGGAAACGTGAAACCCTTCGGGGGGGTGACTGTAGTCTTTGGAGGGGACTTTCGTCAAATCCCTCCTGTCCTGCGCTACTTAGACCGAGACGCCATCCTCAACCACACCTTGGCTGCGATGCCGTGGTGGGACTCCGTCGCCGTACGGAAGTTCAGACTCCACCGGAACATGCGCGCCACTGTGGACGCAGCTTTCGCCGAATTCTGTCTCCGCGTCGGGGACGGCGCGTGCGCCTCTCCACCCTTCGAAAGCGTAGACAGAGAGTACGAGGCGTGCGTCGTCGAACTCCCCGACGCCGTTCTGGCCCCCCATTCTTGGAGACCAGCAGATTTGTTGGAGTGGGTGTACGAGGGCTTTACCACGGTAGAGCCTGCGCAATGGTACCAGTATTATGCTTCCCGTGCCGTTGTGACGCCAACGAACGATGCTGCTGACGCCCTCAACGCCCTCATGCACGCGAAGTTGCCCCCCGATGCCGAAGTAGTGTCCCGGAGCCACGACGTGGCCATCGCCGAAGTGGATCACGGTGATACCTACACCACCGAGTTTCTCAACAGCATCCAAACAGCTGGACTCCCGCCGCACAAGTTGCGCTTGCGCAGCGGCTCCTTGGTGATCCCCCTTCGGAACTTCGCCCCGCACCGCGGCCTGTGCAACGGAACGCGGCTGGTTGTAGAAACACTGCGGTCGCACTTCCTCGTCGTCCGTATAGTCACGGGCCCATTCGCAGGCAACGTCGAGCTCATCCCGCGGATTTGTTGCGAGTCCTGTGGCGATTGCGAACTCCCTTTTGTCCTCCGAAGACATCAATGCCCCGTGAAACCGGCCTGGGCCATTACCATCAACAAATCGCAAGGCCAGTCCCTGCAAGGTCGTCTGGGAGTCTATCTTCCGCGGCCCGTTTTCGCGCACGGCCAACTCTATGTTGCCATCTCTCGAGGATCTAGCTTTGAAGCAACGATGGTCTTGGTAGAAGAGACGCATCAGACGGAGCAAGGCCTCATGCCACCTACGGGGAGTTGTCCTGCACGTGCATTCACCACCAACATCGTAGACGCGTCATTGCTGCAGGCAGCGCGCGCACCCGGCCATGACAGTAGCGCCGCTCGAGAGAGTGTGGACGTAGATCGCAGGGAGGACGGCCAGGCACCCCGACCGAAAGAGGCAGACGTCGCGACCACCGCCACGCAAGAAGTTCCTGCCCTGCACGAGACCACATCGTGCGAGCCGGCACGCACTCTTGACAACGAACGAGAGTCCGGCGCGGAGCTGCACGGCATGTACGCAGCGTATTTTAAGCACCACGCCACCGCGCAAGACACCTTCGACGAGACGGCCGCCCACCCATACACAGTGACCCACGAAGTGCTCACGCCCAATTGCGACTCACCGGCCCCCCCCGCGAAGCGCGCGCGGAGATGCCGTGCGCCGCGCCCTCCAGAGGGAAGCCCGCCGCCTCCCGCTGAGACGCCCGCTGCAGAAGTTACATCGTCCGCACCTCGTTCGGCGACCACCAACTGCATGTCTGTCCGGCCACCGCCCCCATGTTCCACAGTGCCACGCGGAACCCCCGCTTCCAGGCCTACGGAATCTTGCGACGCAACCATCGGTCCGCTCGCCAAGCGTGCCCGACAGCTCACCCGTGGCCCTCCTCCGTGGCTTCTCTTTCACGATACTGGACTTCCCTCCCCAGAGCCGCTCTGGCCGTTCGACTCGACCCCTACGTGGTACAATGCGCCGCAGACCGGTGCGACGACCGCCGCGGGAACGCAGCGAGGCAGCACTTGCGGCCTCCATGCCTTCAACCACGCGCTTGCCGCAGCATCTCTCTCTACCCATCGTCCATTCACACCTGTGGACCAGACGCGGTTTGAGCAGACAGCCCTCGCAGCCCGCATTGGGGACCGCATCGAGCACCTGCTTGAGGATCACAGTGGCAACTACGACGTGGCCGTACTATCATGCAACTTCACGCGCGCCGACCTCTCCATGCTGCCGCTGACACCCCACGATCTGCAGCACCGTTTGGGCTCCCCCTTTGACGACCACACGTCCACAAAAGGCCTCTTCCGTCCGCACGCATACCTGTTCCGCGGCCCCATGAGCGGTGGCCATTGGTTCGTCGTGATCTCTGCGCCTTCCTGTTCGAACGCTCCCAGTACTAGCAACACTCTGGCCCTCTGCGACTCCCTGTTCGCGCGTCCGCACGTCATCCAGCCATCCGACTTAGATCGCATGCTCGCCATCTGGGCCTCCAAGATCGCGTGGAACTCCGTGGGCGATGTCCACTGCGACTGGCGATGTTTCCCCATAGCCAAGCAGATGTGACTGATCGGTCAGCGTGACCGCGCGCGGCACCGCGAGGACACCGAACGCACGCTCTGGAGCCCATGATTCCCTAGGTTGCCTCCTCCTTCGTGTCCTCCTCCTCCTGCCTTTCCTCCCCCCTCCGCTCCTTGGTAAACGTCGCGCCACCTCCTCCTCCTCCTCCTCCACCTCGTCCTCCTCCTCCTCACCCCCCTCCTCCTCCCCCACCCCTTCCTCCTCCTCCCCCTCCTCGTCCTCAACCTGCTTTTCCTCCTCCACCTCCTGCTCCTCCTCCTCCTCCTCCTCCACCTCCTCAACCTCCTCCTTCTCCTCTCCTCGTCTTCCTCCTCCTCCTCCTCCTCTTCCTCCTCCTCCTGCTCCTCCTACTACTACTCCACCTCCTCCTCCTCCTCCTCCTCCTCCTCCTGCTTCTCCTCCTCCTCCTCCTGCTCGTCCTCCAACCTCCTCCTCCTCCTCCTCCTCCTGCCCCACCCCTTCCTCCTCCTCCTCCTCCTCCCCCACTCCCTCCTTCTCCCACTCCTCCTTCCCTCCTCCCCCTCCTCCCTCCTCCTTCCCCTCCTCGTCCTCCTCCTCCAGAGGCCCCCAAGATCGCTCTACGATAGTTGAAGAGGCATCCAAGAGGGCCCCAAGACGGCCCACGAGGCCCCAAGACGGTGCCTGAGGCGCCCAAGACGGCCCGAGAGGGCCCCAAAACGGTCCCAAGGGAGGCCCAAGAATGGGAACGCGAACCTAACAGCAGAGTCTTCCGCCCGGAGAGGCCCAGAGAAGGCCCCAAGAGTCCCCAAGTGGTCCGACGAGGCCCCCATAAGCCTCCCAAGTGGCCCCAAGAGGCCCAAGGAGACGTACAAAGGGCACAAAGATTGCCCAACAGTGCCTTCGATGCATCAAAACTGTTTGCAGGAGGTCCCCGGGAGGAGGCTTCGGGATTGCCTCAGTGTGGCCCCAGGCGCCCTCAAGTCGGGCCTCCACGCAGCCAAGACAGCCAATGACGGCTTCAGATTGCAGAACATCACCTTCCGACTGCCCGGAGAACGCCGACGATGTTCCCAAGGGACCCCAATAAGACGCCCCCTCAAGAAGCAACCAAAAGGTGCCTCCAAAAGCAAACTGAGGAAGCACGGAGAACCCCCCAGAAGCCCTTCAGATGCCCCCACGAAGACCCAAGAGGTCCCTAAGAGGCCCTCCGGAGGCACGACTATGTCACGCGCCTGTGCTTGATAGCGCTGTCCAAGATCTTCCAGCGCCCCCCGGCCTGGGCTAGAACTTGAGCGCGCGCGAAGCGCGCGCGATGGTTCTAGTATATATGTATGTGTATATATATATGTATATATGTATACGTGTGTATATATATATCTATATATATATATATATATATATATATATATATATGTGGGGTTCAATACCTTCCGGGCGTGCAATACAAGCCGGGCCGCAGATGTATTGCTGGACCTTCCGGATGCAATACATTATTTTGCAGTGCGATGCGGCACAATTCTCCAGCGCCATACGTTTGCAATACAATTCCCCCCCATCTGTTGCACCACCCCCTTTCAGCTGGACCCCGCTTGTGTGTGCTTTACAGAGGGCCCCGACACGACCCCCAGGCAGGGGCAACGTTACTTCGGGAGGGGAGAGCGGCTCACGGGGCACTGCGTCCACCCCCCAGAAATCGCCCGTTCATCTCCGACCAGGGGCCTCGTAGCCTTGAGTCGGGCCTGTCCCTCTTCAGGAGGAATAGTCAAACATCGTCTGGGGACGATGTTTCGAGTAGTTGTTGAATGGTTTGGAGTATTGTAGGAGGACGTGCCCGACCTAGTGGTAGCCCCCCCCCGACGCACGGGAACTTGTGGGCTCGGCATCGGAGACCGATCGCCTAGCTATCAGCGATGCATCGCCGATAGAAACTCGATGTGTCCCCCCCTCTGACGAACGAGCAACACACACCCATACCCATAGGGGGGTCGTTGGGAGGAGGACTGGCTATGGGTATGGGTGCGGGGTGTCGGACCCTGGGGAACGCTACCGTTCGAGCGGGGACCCCCATCCGACAACACGCACCCACAGCCCTCTCCGACCTCTCTGTGGGTATGGGTGTGTGTTGTTGGCTCGTCCCCCCCTCGGCCGGTGCCTTCCCACCGCTCCCCGTGGACGAGAGGGGCCGACCGAGCTCCGTGGAGCCCCGAGGGCACGCAGCCGCGCGCGCGCACGGCAGCTGCTCGGCGTCCTGCCCAAGAGGCCCCCAAGAGGCCGCCCAAGGGGCGTCCCAAGTGGGCCCCAAGAGGCCAGAACCATTGATTTTCGATAGGAAAACGTACATTTTTAGCATATACGGCTTTTCGCCTTTCACGGCGTTGACGACGGCCCAAGAGGCCCCCAAGACCGGCCCAAGACGGCCCAAGAGGCTCCCAAGAGGCCCCCCTAATGGCCCGAGAGGCCCCGAAAAGACCACTCAGTGTAGGTTCTGGATGCGCCCCCAGCAGGCATTCGCGGCGTGCGGATGCTTCGCTGCGGGCCCTGTCCTGCGAGATGCTCGGCGTGAGCCTCGGGCGGGAGGGGATGGAGCCATCCACGGAGAGAGGGTGGAGGGGGGCGAGGATGGGGTGTGGAGAAGGCGGACGAGAAGGAGGCCCTGCAGGATCGTCAAATACATGCAGACACACCCTCCTCGCCCCCCCTGCGCCCGCGCTGGGGGAGAGGGGAGAGGAGGGAGAAGTCCCAGAGGGAAAAGGGAGGAGGAGGAGGAGGAGGAGGAGGAGGAGGAGGAGGAGACAAGCGAGGAGGAAGAGTAGAAGGAAAAAGAGGAGGAGGAGGAAGGAGGAAGAAGGAGGAGAGGGAAGGAGGAGGAGGGAGGAGGAGGAAGGAAAGGAAGGAGGAGGAAGAGGAATGAGAAGGAGGAAGAGGAGGAGGAATGAAAGGAAGGAGGAGGAGGAGAGGGAAGGAAAGGACGGAGGAAGGACGAAGGAGGAGGAGGGAGAAGGAGGAGGAGGAGGACGACGACGGAGAAGGAAGAGAAAGGAGGAGAAGGAGTAGGAGGAGGAGGAGGAGGAGGAGGAGGAGGAAGGAGGAACAGGAGGAGGAGGAGGAGGAGGAAGGAACAGGAGGACAGGAGGACAGGAGGAGGAAGGAGGAGGAGGAGGAGGAGGAGGAGGAGGAGTGAAGAGCTGGTCGGCCTCGGCACTGCCTTGCAGCAGCCTCCGCGCCGTCCTGCCCAATGGCTCCCGCCCGGAGGGCCTGCGGCCGGCCGCGGGCCTCCCCCGCGGAGGGGAGGCCCCGCCCTGGCGGCCCCCTGCGGCCAGCCGCACAGAGCCGAGGGAGCACGGCCGACGCAGCGAAGCGCTGGAGACGACCGTGCCCCGTGTCCTCCTCCTCCTCCTCCTTCCTCCTCCTCCTCCTTCCTCCTCCTCCTCCTCCCTCCTCCTCCTCCTCCTCCTCCTCCTCTTCCTCCTCCTCTTCCTCTTCCTCCTCTTCGCGCCCCGCACCTCTGCGGGCCGCACCGTTCGTCCCTCCGGCCCGCCTCCTCTTCCTGGCTTCCTCGGCTGGCCGGCCAGCTCGACGCCCAGCTCGGGGCCGATTCCCCGAGGCCCCGCACCGCGGCGGCGAGGGCCGCCACCCGCCTGAGAATGATGCGACAGTGCGGGCAAGACAGTCAGCCCGCACGGTAGGGATGGGCAGTGGAAGGGAGGGAGAGAGGAAGAGGGGGAGGGAGGGAGGAGAAGGGAGCAGAGGTGTGAGACCCGGGTTCGAGAGAGCTGGAGGCCGAGGGATCTTGACGTTCCACGCTGGCGCACAACGCGCGGCGCGAAGCGCGACACGCGGCCATGTTCGCGCACTCGCGCCAGCGACGGCGACGACAGTGCGGACCATACAGTCGACCCGCATAGTAAGGACGGGCCACCTTCCCAAGGTCAAGCAGTGGCAAAGCGTCCTGGCTCGCCCATGGGCCTACCGAAGAATGTTCTAAAAAACCTGTTGTGGTTTCAACGAAATGCTCTTAGAACACTTCTGGTTGGGACCGTGGTGTTTTGACGCATCGGGCTCATGCTCTAAGAACATTTGCTTCAGATCCTAGAACACTACTTCGGTTCTAAGAACATGTCGTGGTATGCCTGCAGGAATGCCAGGACGGCCGATCCCTGCTCAACAAGGTTACCCAGACCCCCTCGCGTCATGAAACAAATCACGACGGGAGGTTTCTCGTTGTGCTCGGCCTCCGGTGGCCCTTGCTGGGCCTCGAGACCATCAAAAAACAATGCGGGACCCGCCCTCCTCCTCCTCCTCCCTCCTCCTCCTCCTCCTCCCTCCTCCTCCTCCTCCTCCTCCTCCTCCTCCTCCTCCTCCTCCTCCTCCTCCTCCTCACCCAGGGCGTCGGACACGGACCTCATCCTCCAGCGGGGGGGCCTTCCAGTGCCTCAAGACCGCCTCCCCCGAAGCGGTCGAAGAAATCACGGCATAAACAGTAACTCTTTGGCGCTCCGCGCGGATCTCTTGGATCCGCGCCGGGCCCCCACGGCGGCGCCTCTAGCGCCGCCCCTGCTGCGCTCCGCGAGGCAGTGAGGGGCGTCCGACACAGATCCAAGAAATCCGCGCGGAGCGCCAACAGTTTATGTTTGTGCCGGTTCTTGTTTTTCTTCTTCTCCCACAAGGGTACCCTTGCATCCTTGCTTCCTCGGTCCATTCTGGGCCACTTTGGTTGGCCGCGCGCCGCTCGAAAAGCAACGAAATGGCCCTCCAAGGCCCTTGCATCCTCATCGTCCGTCCTTTGGATACGGGCCGACTGTAAATCACGAGCTGGCAACTAACGCCCATACCTATATGTCGCTTAGAACTCTTCGGGTGGAACTCTTGGGGGAGCTAGGGGCTCATGTTGTCGGATGGGGGTCGCCGCTCGAGCGGGAACCGCCTTCGGGGTCGCCGCTCGAGCGGGAACCGCCCTCGGGGCCCGACAGCTCGCACCCACACCTATAGCGCGTTCGTCGCCTTGGTCTTCCTCATTCATCCTCCCTATAGGTTTGAGTGTGTGCGTGTTTTTCGTTGATCATATGAAGGAAATTATGCAGGCGGCCTGGAGATGATGTGAAAGAGAAGGCCCGCTCATCATCAAAGAGGGTTCAGTGGACCGCTCATCATCAAAGCACGCGGCAGGGCAGCGAAACATATACAGCAGGTTCGTATCGTGTCGATTGGCGGTGACCCTGCCGCCCGCGTTCAACGTTGAATGCCGGCGGCGGCCAACAATCGGTCGATGTCGAACGATCGGACGTTGCGGAAACGGCTGATCGTTCAAGGTTGAACGATCCCCGCGGTGAGGAGGAGGAAGAGGAGGAGGAAGAGGAGGAGGAGGAGGAGGAGGAGGAGGAAGAGGCGGAGGAGCAGGAGAAAGGGAACGGAGGAGGAGGAGGAGGAGGAGCAGGAGGAAGGGAAAGGAGGAGGAGGAGGAGGAGGAGGAGGAGGAGGAGGAGGAGGAGGAGGAGGGAGGGGGGGAGGGAGGGAGGGAGGGAGGGGAGGGAGGGGCGAGGGGGGGCCGGGGGGGGTGGGGGGCGGAGGGACGAGGGTGGATGATGGAGGCGAGAGGAGGGTGGATGATAGACGACTGGTTGTGTTGCTCGCCGAGCGTATCATGTTCGGCAGCGCGAAGGAGGGCTGAGAGAGGGGGGGGGCGACCACAAGGGAGGAGGAGGAGGAGGAAGATGAGGAGGAGGAAGAAGAGGAAGGGAAGAGGATGATGATGATGATGATGATGCTGATGATGATGATGATGATGATGATGATGATGATGATGATGATGATGATGATGATGAGGAGGAGGATGAGGATGAGGAGGAGGAGGAGGAGGAGGAGGAGGAGCATAGGGCAGAAGAGGAGGAGGAGGAGAAGGAGGAGGGGGAGCAGCAGCTGGTTCCTCATCCCTCGTGGTCGCCCCCACCCCCCCACCCCTTCCTCTCATCCTTCCTTCGTGCTGGCTGACACGATCCACTCGGCGAACAAGCGCAGCATTGCTCCCCCTCCTCCTCCACCGCCCACCTTCCCCCGTTCTCCCTCCTCCTCCTCCTCCTCCTCCTCCTCCTCCTCCTCCTCCCCTCCTCCACCTCCTCTTCCCCGTCTTCCGCCGTAGGATGGGGGATCAAATCCAGCAGCAGCTGGAGGTTTCAAGCGGAGGGAGCATTTGGGGAAAGGGAGGGGTGGAGAAGAAGAGAGGGTGGAGGGAGGATCGGCGAGGAGGAGGAGGAGGAGGAGGAGGAGGAGGAGGAAGAGGAGGAGGATGAGGAGAACATGGGAAGAGAGACAGGTGATAAGGGAAGAAGTGGGACAGCCACCGCCCACCCAACCCACTTCGACGCCTGGTGGTTGTCGGCCATAACTCGGGCCTCTGCAGGCCGCTCGGGACGATCCCAGCACCCCGGAAAGCCTTCGACGAGGCGCAGCTGCTTGAACGATGCGCAGCTGCTCCCCTTCCCTCTCCCGCCCCCCTCCCCTGAGATCCGACGTCACGAACACATTGCAAGACATCTCGATCGGAACCCTGGACCCCGCAGTTTTTTCATCCGGGACAAGATTCAGAGCCATACAGGGCCGATGCAGGGCCAATACAACGGGCTATACAGGGCTTCGTCGCAGCAGGCTATACCTGGCCCGGTACAGGGCCAAGAATAGCCTTCGGGGCTCAAGGGACGGGGGTCCATGCAAACGGGGGTCAGCCAGAGCGCCGGATCTTGCAGGATCCTGCAAAGCCAGGGTCGCACTGACCCGGGCTCGGGTGCAGGATCCTGAAGGATCTTGCAGGATCCTTCGCATTGACCCGGGCTTGGGTGCAGGACCTCGCGGGGTCTTGCAGCATTTTGCAAGGCCTGACTGACCCAGGCCTGGATTGACCCTTGTCAGAAGATCCACGAAGCCTGCTGCGAAGAAGCTGCGACGCCAGACCAGTCTTTCAGTATGTTTAATTATGCTTTGATCATGTTTGAATGTGTTTTGACCATTCTTGAGTTTTTTTTTTTTTTAAAATATTTTCAATTTTTCGCTGAAAGCCATCTTGTAGGGGGACACGCCCGACTTAACCCTATGCTCCCACGCCCACCGACCTGACGAAGCCCCGCCGCAGCAGACTGTGCTGGGCGACGCCACGGAGACGCGAGTGGCTTGGACGCCGCAGGCAGCCCAGAACCAGGGGTCGGCCCAGGCTTAAGTCGGGCCTGCCCCTCTACAGGAGGAACATCCAAAAGCAGCCAACAAATGGTCAGGGGACGATTTTTGTTAGTGGTTGTTTGGCGATTGTCGAAGCATTTTTGGTGTGTATATTTTTTGGGGGGGCATTTTTGGACCAGTCTGGGGCATTCTGGGAGCATCTGTCGCCCAAAAGCCGCCTGCAGGGGAACATGCCCGACCTGACCCTAGGCGGTGTGCGACTTCGTGGGCCGCTATCGTGTTGATTCTGGGAAGACAAAGGTGAAGGGAGAACGAGGCCGAGACGGGAACGGAAAGCTAGGGCCAAGGCCAAGACGGGAACGGAGAACGGCCAAGGCCAAGGCCAAGGCCAAGGCCAAGGCCAAGGCCAAGGCCAAGGCCAAGGCCAAGGCCAAGACGGGAGAACGAGGCCAAGACGGGAACGGAGAACGAGGCCAAGGCCAAGTCTAGGTCGAGCCCGGCCCGGAACAACGGACGCCGCTGCCGCGGGGCCCCCGCGCAGAGTTTGTGGGGGGCCACGGCCCCAGCCGGATCCCCGCCCCGAGAGGGCCCGGGCTTTGTGGAGGGCACGGCGGCCCGCTCGCGCTCGCGCTCGCCCTCCTCCCCACGAGGCTCGGCCGCGTGCAGACAGGAAGCCGGGGGAGGGGGAAGGCTCCTCAGAAGCACCCCCTGCCCCTCAAGAAGGCGCGGGCCTGGTCTGCGGGCGAAGGGCCAGCGCCTTCGGAGAAGCAGCCGCCTTCCAAGAGGCCTTCCCCCGCCCCCCCGACCCCCGTGTGCGCACCGACAGGAGACCCTCCTCCTCCTCCTCCTCCCCCTCCTGGCTCCTCCTCCTCCTCCTCCTCCTCCTCCTCCTCCTCCTGGCTTTGGACGGGGCTCGGACGAGGATCAGTCTGTTCCAGAGCGTTGCGGAACGCGCTCAGAGCGCTCTGCAGCGCTCTGAGCGCCCGAGGCGCCCTTGGCCGCTTCGAGAGGGCCGCGGCGCCCGAGGCATCCTCCAGAGCCGCCGCATCTCAGAGCTTCTCGATGTATCCTCGCTTGCTGTTTTCCTCGTCCTCGCTCGAGCCCCCCCCCCCCCCCCCCAGGAGGGCACCGAGCCTCTGGGGGTGCCCACGGTGCCGTACACCTCCTCGGGGGGTATCGTGCGGTGCAAGAGCTGCAGGACGGCCCGCGCCGCGCCGCAGGGGGTCTCGTGGCCACCGCCGTCGCCCGGCGGTCGGCCTCCCTCCGCCTCCCCTTCCCTCCCCGCCTTCCACAGCTCCCCCCCTCCTCCCTTCCCCTCCTCCTCCCCCCCTCCCCTCCACCCTGCTCCTTCCACGGCTTCCCTCCTCCTGCCCTCCTCTCCCCCCTCCTCCTCCTCAGCCTCCCTTCCCTCCCCTCCCCGCCACACACAGCAACGACCACCACTTCTGCACATCTGCGACCCGGGGGGCCCCAGCCTGCCCGCGCCGGCCTATTCCAGGCCCCTGCACTTCTGCACATCCTATTCCAGGCCACAGCAACGACGAGGGGGGAGAGACGACCCTCCCCCCTCGTCCCTGCCCCCCCCCCCCCCGCGTCCCCCCCGCCCTTCTCGGCCCTCCCTGGGTATGCTGGCGGCCGCCGTCCAGCCCGCCTCCGCACGTCATGCTGCGCAGATGCTCCGGCTGCCCCTGTCCTGGAGGAGGAGGCGGAGGAGGAGGAGGAGGAGGAGGAGGAAGGAACAGCACGAGGAGGAGGGAGGAGGAGGGAGGAGGAGGAGGAGGAGGAGGAGGAGGAGGAGGAGGAGGAAGGAACAGCACGAGGAGGAGGGAGGAGGAGGAGGGAAGAGGGGGGTGCGAAGTCCGCCCCGCCGCCGGTGGCGGAATCTGCTGCGTGCCGTCGGTTTCCGCCCCGCCGCCGGGCCCCGTCCTCGCCACGACGGGCGCGCCTCGCGCGCCGGGAGGCGCCAGAAGAGCCCGGCTGCGTGAGCTGACTCTCTGCCCTGCCCTTTAGTGTTCTACCCTTTCGTCTTCCCCGAGCTTCTGCTCCTCCCCCCCAGCCCTGCTCCTGCAGCTCCTGCCCTCTTAAAACGACGCGAAGATCGGGACAACAGCGGATCGGGATAACTCGAAATCTCTGAGAATCGGCGGGTTTGGAGGATGTATTGGGCGCCGCGGCCGCTCCAGAGCGTTTCGGAACGCTCTGATAGCGCTCTGGAACGCTCTGGAGCGATTTATCCCGATCCTAGCTCTGTTTTACCTCTCCTGTCCTTGCCTTTCACCGCTCTCCTCCTGCAGCTCCTGCCTTGTCTCCCGTCCTGCCCTTTGATCCCCCCCGAGCTCCTCCTCCTGCGCCCCCGCGCCCTCCTGCAGCTCCTCCTTGCCCCTCCTGCCGAAGAGCGAGGGGGGCAGAGGCAGGGCGACTCGAGTCGACGGGCGCGCTCCTTGGCATACCGGCAAGGGAGGAGGAGGGGGTGTGGAGTGGAGTGGACTCCGCTGCGCAGCAGGTTCGAATCTTAGGAAGGCCTGGACAGACGAGCATTCGAACGCCGAGTAGCTTGCTCAGCTCGGCTCAGAACTTTGGGATGTAACCCCCGTGCAATTCTGTCAAGGTACTCTTGCCCCGTGGCGGACTTCCTCTTACTACAGGGGCCCTTAAGAGATCGCAGAGCCTTATCCGCGATTCCCCCACACTCTGTGCAAAACCAAATCTGAAGGGTCGGGTGAACATTCAGGGTATGCGTAGAGTGGGCCCAACCCCCCGCGATATGAACTCGCGACCCCTTTAATGGCGAAAACACAACCCCATCGACATTGTACAGCCTAGGACATTCAGATTCGACGAATTCCTGAGCGGTAGCGAGGGATGCAGAACAGAAACAGGAGAGGCAACGTCGGCCGCAGTCGGCCAGACGGTGCCTGGACATGAGGGCAGCAACAGCAGCAGCTGAGGGAGGCGGAGGAGGAGGAGGAGCGGGAGGAGGCGGGACCTCAGAAGGGCCCCCAGGGCCTCGGGTGGCATCCCTTTCCCTTCTCTCAGCCTCCTGGCTGGCAGCCATGCTATCCAGCGTGGCTCGGAGGAGCCTCAGGCGGACGAGGTACGCCCTCCGCTCAGCCAGCAGGATGGGTTGACGGACCTCGGCGGGCAGCCTGGCTCTGGCCGCTGCACAGCCCGCGAACTCGTCGGCGAGCAGGTTGCCGATGACAAGGTACCTGTTCACCTTCTGGGCGGCAACGTCCTGAGCCGTGCTGTGGGACGGCGTCCAGAGTACCGTCACCTCGGCGTGGCGGCGTGGGCTCATCAGGTCCCCGATGAGCTTCCAAAGGTCGGCGTCCTCGCCTGTTGGGTTCAGGTAGGCTTGGGAGTACCAGCCCGCCGCAACGTACTCGCAGTCCGTCACGTAGGTGAGGTACCTGGTCGTGCACCAGATCGCGGGGTACAGGGAGTAGAGCTCCCCTCTCGCCACCACTTGGCGCGGGCCTCCAAGCTGGCCGAAGACTGCACCATGTAGGTTGATCTCGGGCAGCAGGCTGGCTACACATACTATGGCAACTCCGATCCGCATGAAATCACTGATGCTCGCATCTGGTCCTCCACTGGCGTCACCGAGTATCTCGACTGGTGACTCAGCGCTCCCCGCCCCGAAGATCCCTTCGGAGAGCTCGTTGATGCCCGTGAACTCCAGGACCGTGTCCTTCGGTGGGGGCGGGGTCTGGGTCCACTGGCTCGGTAGCAACCCGCGTAGCCAGAAACACTCGGTGGCGTCCGTCTGGGCCAGCGCGGCTGGAACCAAAGACTCTGAGCGAGTATAGGGCGTGGCCGACACGTTCTTGCTGCACTGCCAGAATCTGTGCTTGGCCGTTTCTGGTGCTTCTCGGCAGCGGTCACACATGTTGCTGCCCTTATAACCCTTCAGTTCATCATAGCGCCTCTGTCGCGTCCAATATCCACCAGTAGCAATATTGATCATCAACTCAGTGAGGCGCACGCCGTGAGGGAGTTGCCCAACTTGTTTGAGCAACAGCCGAAATGACCGATTGTCAACTCCATGCTCGACTCCACCTCCGCAGTAGTGTTTGGCTGCCGTGGTCCACACCACCTGGGCTGCCGACTGACGTACATCCTTCAACAATTCACGGTGTGTGTCCAGAAACTTATTGCCCGTATATATGGCGTCTGGGAATTGCCATTCCTCCGACCCCGTGGGCGTGGTGTACGACCACGTGTCCACATCCTCAGGGTTCCAATTGATGCGGAGGAGGGTGAGGATCACTGCTGACACAGGGCCACGAACTGCACGCACCTGGTGTTGGGGGTCCAGCTGTGACAGATGGTCTCGGACATGATGCCAGACTTGTCGTACTCGTTGGCGCAGACCTGGCTGTTGCTGCCAGACGCTAAGCCACATGTCCACGGTCCTGGCTGGTATCGCCACTGCAGGGTCCCCTCCTGGCGCTCTCAGGTCCAGAAGGGTAGTGAGGCATCGGCCTCTCGTAGCAGCTGCGCAGATCTGACCGAGTCGACGGCGGTGGGTGGTCAGCTGGTGGCCGAACATCCCGTGCACCTCGAAGCCGTAAGAGCCCGCAGGTTGGCAGCCGTTGCGCTCCAGCCGCGTCGTGATCCCGTACCGCCGAGTAGCTCGGCTGAATATCTTCACCTTCTCGTTCATCGCTCCGTGTTTGATCTGTCTCTGCGTCCTGGTAGCACGGCCCTGCTTGCCGCAGCTGAAGTCCACCCCCAGGTACGGCGCTTGCGCCATAGCCCTGACTGGGAAACCCTTGAGCTTGGCAGCCCGAGCTACAGCACGAGCGTCAGCGGCGTTCGTGCACATGACGACTGACTTCTTGGCCAACTTGAGGCCTACCTTGGCTAGTTCTTGGCCCGCCTTCACAACTCCGCGTATGAGGTTAGCCCTTACTGCCTGGCGTGAGCCCGTGATCTTCTGGCAGATATCGTCTATCCAAACGCGGTGGTTCATCCTGGGTGTCGCCGTAACCACCACCTGCATCACAAAGTGGGTGAGGATCTTGGCGAATCTGGTTCCCCCTCGCAGCCCCTGGATGACTGACTGGCAGGGCTCGAAGGGGGTGCACACTGCTCCCTCCTGGGATAACGTCCGCATCGTGATGCACTGAAGAAGCTCCAAATATAAAATGACTGGTGGGAAATGGAGCCTCAAGGCCGCCTTCGCCAGGGGCAGCCAAGGTATTGAATCATAAAATTCCTGAATGTCAAGCAGTCCTTGACCAAATTCCATTCGCATTCAGTGCGCTACCTCTTCATCAATGGCATGAAGATATGCTTCGCGTAAACAACTGTTCCCAGAGACTGCGGCATCCCATGCCTGTTCTTCATCTTTGCTCCATTGCTTAACTATAGGTTCCCGAACGTGTGACCAAAGGCGGCCTATCATAGGTATCATACCTATGCCTCTGTCGCCCTGGGATTTCTTGGGAGTCAAGAAGGTCACGATGAGCTGTGTCTGAGCTGGCCAAGCGAGCAAGGCTTCTGCATTCTTCAAAATGTCAGTAAATTCCTCCATGGCCTCACGAGGGAGGCGTTGGAAGTCGACTGGGCTCAGAACATCCACCCCCAGCCCTGCCTTAGCCTTCATGGCCTTGGCGCTGGCGTAGACCAGGTCTGGGATAAGCTCAGGGAGATCGTCACCCTGGGCCGCTTCTCGAATGAGTCGAAACACTTCCGTAATCTCGCTGACGTCAGGGGGCCGTGGAGCCCACATCCGCTTGAAGGTCACCGCTTTATGCTCCATGATGTCGGCTGGATGAACGAGGGTGCGATCCCCCACCTCCAGCTCGCTCGGTGGTAGTGGGTTCACCTTCAGCGACTTGTGGAGGATGCCCACGGCCTCTGGCTGCATCACAAAGGTCTTAAAGTTGGAGATCGACTCGTGAACTGCCGCGCGCTGAGCTCT
This sequence comes from Prorocentrum cordatum, assembly GCA_963575745.1. Taxonomy (NCBI): domain Eukaryota; class Dinophyceae; order Prorocentrales; family Prorocentraceae; genus Prorocentrum; species Prorocentrum cordatum. The sequence goes on from CAUYUJ010019067.1 coordinate 86,223, forward strand.
GCTGGCCACACGCTTTGCTGCAATGACATAGTTCTCCAGCGCTGGGGTCCGACTCGGGTCACCGAGGACTGCCAGCCACTGGCCCCACGGGGCCTCGCGACCCGCATTCAGTAGATTGTGCACCCCTTCAGGCCTGGACTGCCGAAGGAGGGTACTAGCCTTGCCGTACTCCTGCTGCTGGCGCTGGCCGTTGTCCCTGCGCTGGTGCCTGAGGACTCCAGCGAGCACCGTGTGGACGCGCGTCCACCACTGGCTACGTTGATCATGAAGGGCGAGTTCCCGAACATGGGCAGTGACCCTCATGGGCTTCTCATGGATCCTGGGCCCCACGGCGCGCGTGGGCCCAGCAGGGGGCCTGACATGATGGTGTGTATGGAAAGCCTGCTCGACCGCCGTCACCCAAGTTGCGTACTGCCCCGTGAGGAGCTTTCCGCGCGCTGGTTCAAGCGAAAAGGCTACGGAGGAGGAAAGGAAAGGGGAGAGACTCGCCACGGCATCCGCTCCCGACCGAAAGCCCACCTGCTGTCGGGCCTCGGCCCACGTGGACGCAGGAATTTCAAACGGAGGGTCGGGCACATCTTCGACCACGGGGCACGAGGGGGCATCCTGCTGGAAGGGGTCGGGGCGATGCGACTGAACATTGCTACTACCTACGTTGCTGCTAACTAAGGGGTTACTTGAAACCGCCGAGGGGGGAAGGGGTTGGGCCTCGCATACCGACGAATTGACACTCACATTGACTGCATCGAGCTTTTTGTCTCCGACGGCCGATGCGCCGACCGCACCCGATCCATCAGACGACAGCTCGCTCCCAAGGCGTGAGTCAGTACAAAAATTAAACTCGTGGGCCCAGGGGTCCTCCTCCTCCTCAGGGAAGGCCAAAAAATCGTGGTCCAGATCAGGGTCCTGATCGGCCTCCTCAGCCACCTGGGAACGTGATGTCCCAAGTTGCACAGGGGGCTCCAAAACATCCCCGACGGCCTCCTGAAAACCCTCGACCCTCTTGGCGTGAGCCTCCTGGCGCTTAACAGCCGCAGCGGACCTGGCCTGGCTGGACTTGGATCCAGGAGTGGGCTCACACCGGGGCCTCGGGAGTTGGGGCAACTTCGGGGGCAGGGAAATCTCACGCGTCCTAAGGGTCTGGCCCGAAGCTCGTAGGCTCAAGGCTAGACCGAGATGAGGCTTCCACGGGACGCTTCTGACTACTTCCAGACTCTGGATGAATGAGGACGCGGCCGCGCTCATATAAACAAAGTCGATCATTGTGTCTGGTCCTTTCTTCTGGGCGCATGTGCCCTCAACTCCAGCTGGGACACGCACATGGCCCCCCGTCACTCTGTGGAAGGCCGTGCGCTTGAGCTCGTCTGGCGTCATGTTGAAGTCGCCGATGACCAGCCACGGGACTCGGAGTGAACGGAGTAGTCCACCGAGTCGGTTGAATCTCTCGATGTTCCTGCCCGTCATCTTGATGGACGGCAGCGCGTACAGGGCGACCACCGCGATCGCGTAGCTGTGCTGCTGCAGTATCACTGGGCAGAATCCGTCGTACGCCGACTGCTTCGGCGCCTTGAGGTACTTGGCCGCTGCCCTCGCCTCGGGCAGCTGTTGGCTCTGTAAGTGCTTGCGGGAGAAAAACACCTCACCTCCCTCGTTCGAGTGCGCCTCCTTGGCCTTAGACACTACCTTCGAGGTGCGGCGGGCCGAATTCATGATCATGCGAAGGTTGAGAGCCCTGCTTGCCTTGGTCCACTTCTTGACGTCCGACTCGCGGTGAATGTGAGTCTCAGTCACGATCCAGTGGTCATAGGCTCCCACGTGCTCCTGTACGTACTTCCACACCTTGTCCGTTAGGCAGGTGACGTTCGAATAGAATAGCCTAGTGCATTCCCCTTCGTCACTGCCTGCCCCCTCGGTCTTGTGGGTCCGAGGGGCCCCCGTCCGACGCCGTCAAGCTGAGGTATCTGCAGGCGCCCCAGTGCCCTCACCACTGGCGGTGCCCTTGCCCTTCGCCTTCGTCGCCGCCTGCTGCGCCAGGAACTTGGCCGCGGACAGCCTCTCCGCCTCCGCCTTAACGGCGTCTGAGGGGTCAGCTGCCGCCGCCGCGCCGCCGCCGCCGCCTGGGGTGGTCCCCGCCGCCGATGCCGCCGCCGCAGGAGGGGCCCCCTGGCCCCCGCCGCCAGCCGCCACTGTGGCCGCCTCCTCAGGTGCGCCGTCAGTAGGCGCGCGTCTCTTCTTCTTCGCCCGCTCCTCGATGGTGCGCCGATGCTGCTGCGTGGCCTCCAACCACTTCTGGATCTCGGCCTCCTTGCCCGTGAGGGTCTCCTTGGCGCCCTGCAACTGGCCTCGGAGCTCCTCTAGGGCCTTCTTCTCCGCGTCCGTGGCGCCCAGCGCCGCCAGGTTCGTGAAGAAGCTGTCGTCCCACTCCAGCGTGATGATCTTCTTCTCGCCGTCGGGACTAGGCTTGGCCTCGGTGACCCCTTCGGCCTTAGCCAAGGCCGTAGCTGCTGCTCGCTTGGCCTCGGTGGTCTCGGCCAAGTGGACGGCTGCCGCCCTCTCTTTCGCCTCCGCAGCTGCCAGATTGCTGCGAAGGCGAATGACATTGCTGACCGCCTGACTGTGGAGGTGCTCCGCGTTCCTCCACGCCCCATCGGCCCTGCGCAGGGCCTCCGCGGGCGTGATCTTGGCTGCCTCCCGCCCGCTCTCCTCCTTGGCGAGCTTGTCCAGCTGCGCCTGGAGGTCCACCTTGAGTGTGGAGTCGGTGGCGGCTGCCAGGGCCTGCTCCAGGAGGCTCTTCACTGACTTGCCCCCCTTGCCGCCCTTGCCGCCTCCGAGCCCGCTCCCCACAGGGCCCTTCAAGATGCCTGGGCGCCGTGGTTGCGGGCGCTCGCTCTCGCTGCCGCTGGTGGCGTCGTAGAAGCCGTCGGCGTCGCTGTCGCCGTACTCGTCCACGAACTGAACTCGCCTCGGTTTCCTCTTCCTCTCGAATGGCTTGACCTCGTTGCCGCAGCCGCTGCAGATGTTGTGGCGGCGGGCCAATACTCCGTTCCACTCGCACGTCTGACATTGCATGCATCTGGTCCACAGCTGGTGGACGCCCGCCATTGCGTCTGTCCCTGTGTTGGTCGGTGCCTCTTCTTGGCTGGCACGCAGAAAAGACACAGTCCCTCAAGCGCTGCTGGGAAGCCCAGGGACGAACTCAAGAGGGCAAGTGGGCCTCCTGGGGCCCCTCACCCGCTCGAGCCCAAGTTGCTTGAGAAGGGAGGAGGAGGGGAGGAGGAAGAGGAGGAGGAGGAGGAGGAGGAGGAGGAGGAGGAGGAGGAGGAGTAAAGAGGAGGAGAAGGCAGGACTGCGGAGGAGGAGGAAGAAGGAAGGAGAAGGAGGAGGGGGAGGAGGAGGAGGAGGAGGAAGAGCAAGGAGGAACGAGGAAAACAAAAAGACGAAAGGGGAAATGGGGCAGGAGGGCGGATGATGGAGGACGGAGGATGCAGGATGGAAGGAGGCACCAGGAGGGAGGAGGGAAGAGGGAGGAGGATGGAGGAGGGAGGAGGAAGGAAACATGATGATAGCGGATGGAGGAAGGAGGGAGGAGAAAGGAGACAAAGGCTGACTATGGTGTCGCCGTCGCGTGCCGTCGCCACCCAGTCGCCGCCTCGTCGCGCGTCGTCTGGGCCGTTGTGGAGGTCTGGCGGCTACGTTGTCGCCGTCGGTCTCGTCGCCGCCAATCTTCTGGGCCGGTGTGGCGGTCTGGCGGCTGCGTTGTCGCCATCGCCGCCTCGTCGCCGCCGTAGGTTCTATCCCTCCCACCCCCCTGGGATGGTTCGTTCCCTTTTTCGTTGTGCAGTTTACATGTGTTTCTGCCCCATCGTCCATCCGGCGGAGGAGGAGGAGGAGGAGGAGGACGAGGAGGACGAGGAGGACGAGGAGGACGAGGAGGACGAGGAGGACGAGGAGGACGAGGAGGAGGAGGGGGACGGGAAGGAGGAGGAGGAGGAGGCGGAGGAGGAGGAGGAGGAGGAGGGCGAGGAGGAGGAGGAGGAGGAGGAGGAGGAGGAGGAGGAGGAGGAGGGGAGGAGGGAGGAGGGAGGAGGGAGAGAAGGGAGGAGGGAGGAGGGAGGAGGGAGGAGGAGGAGAGGAGGAGGAGGAGGAGGAGGAGGAGGAGAGAGGAGGAGGAGGAGGAGGAGGAGGAGGAGGAGGAGGAGGAGAGGAGGAGGAGGAGGAGGAGGAGGAGGGAGGAGGAGGAGGAGGAGGAGGAGGAGGAGAGGAGGAGGAGGGGAGGAGGAGGAGGAGGAGGAGGAGGAGGAGGAGGAGGAGGAGGAGGAGGAGGATGAGGAGGAGGAGGAGAGGAGGAGGAGGAGGAGAGGAGGAGGAGGAGGAGGAGGAGGAGAGGAGGAGGGGGAAGAGGAGGAGGGACAGGAGGGGGAAGAGGGGGAAAAGTGGTGGAGGAGGGAGGAGGAGGAGGAGGAGGAGAGGAGGAGGAGGAGAGGAGGAGGACGATGAGGATGAGGACGAGGGAGGAGAGGAGGAGGAGGAGGAGGAGGAGGAGGAGGAGGAGGAGGAGGAGATGGAAGAGGAGGGGAGGAGGGAGGAGGAGGGAGGGAGGGAGGGAGGGAGGAGGGAGGGAGGGAGGGAGGGAGGGAGGGAGGGAGGGAGGAGGAGGAGGAGGAGGAGGAGGAGGAGGAGGAGGAGGAGGAGGAGGAGGAGGAGGAAGGAGGAGGAAGGAAGGAAGGAAGGAAGGAAGAAGAGGACGGAAGGAAGGAAGGACGGAAGGAGGAAGGAAGGAAGAGGAGGAGGAGGAGGAGGAGGAGGAGCAGGAGGACGCGGAGGAGGCGGAGGAGGAGGAAAAGGAGGAGAATGAGGAGGAACACGACGACGATTACAAGGACGAGGACGAGGAGGAGGAGGAGGAGGAGAAGGAGGAGGAGGAGTGGGAGGGGGAAGAGGAGGAGGGGGAAGAGGAGGAGGGGGAAGAGGGGGAGAAACAGGAGGAGGAGGAGGGGGAGGAGGAGGAGGAGGAGGAGGAGGAGGAGGAGGAGGAGGAGGAGGAGGAGGAGGGGGAGGAATCGGAACACGAAGGCTCACTGCACCGGCCTGACAGACGAGCTGCGGCGGATTTCTATGTGGATTTGCCCGAAGCGGCGAGCGCAAAAAAGAAGTGCATTTCGCGTGGATTATTTTTGGTCTTACTTCCTGGCCAAGACAAACCCGCACTAAATTCACCTCGAAATCCGGAACGAAATTCTGGGTTCTGGGTTTCCGGAGTTCGCCCTGGCGTCGTTCGTCGGTGCCCTCGCGAGGAGGTTTTGAGAAGCCGATGAAATCGACGTCGACCTGGAGGCGCGGGCGGGGGCTCCGCACTCGCGCAGCCTGGTTCGGGACGAGCGAGATGGGTACGGAGAGAACGCGTACGACGCCCAACGGCAGTCCAGGTTCCTTTTGAACAGGAGCTGCTGTTCGCGCCGCCGCAGACGTTATTCCAAGGAAGGCGGACAGCCGCTTGCCCAGCAGCGGCCGCTGTCAGTTTGGGACGGCATGTGCTGTTTGGCAGTGGACCCCATTTTTCCCGTGCCCATTTCTCCACGCGCGCACAGACACGAGGAGTCGTCGACCCCCTCGGAAAATGTGGTATAATATAGGAAGTGGGGGGGGGGGGGAACGGCGAACCTCGAGAAAAGGCGAAGGTCATGGGGGGGGGGTCCTTTGAACCTGTGCCCAGTTCTTGGTGTGTCCCAGGGCCCCTCCACTCTCGGGCGGCCAGGCCGCTGGCCGCGCGCCGCTGTCAGTTTGGGACGACATGTGCTGTTCGGCATTGGACCCATTTTCCCGTGCCCATGTTTACCAGCCTCGACCGTAGCCCTATCCCTAAGATTGGCACGCCCAAAGGCGATGACAATCTTAGGGATTCGCCATCAAAAAATACGGGAATTCCTAAGATTGGCGTCGTGATGAGGAGGTGCCCAGCATAGGGATAGGGTTATGTTCCAGGCTGGTAACATTTCTCCACGCGCGCACAGACACGAGCAGTCGTCTACCCCCTCGGAAGGTGTTGTGTAATATGTAATATAGGAATTGTGGGGGGGGGGAAGACGACAATCGAGAAAAAGGCGAAGGTCATGGGGGGGGGGGTCCTTTGAACCTGTGCCCAGTTCTTGGTGTGTCCCAGGGCCCCTCCACGCTCGGGCGTCCAGGCCGCTGGCCGCGCGCCGCCCGGACCCGGCCGTGCAGCCCTCCCGCGAACGCGGGCGCGGCCCCGGCCACGGCTCCTCCTCCTCCTCCTCCTCCTCCTCCTCCTCCTCCTCCTCCTCCTCCTCCTCCTCCTCCTCCTCCTCCTCCTCCTCCTCCTCCTCCTCCTCCCGCACGGCCGCCCCCGCAGGACGTACGTGAACCCGTTCGTGCGCTGGGAGGACTGGGCGGCGAGCGAGGGGGGGGACGTGCGAAGCGGGGCCTGTCCCTCTGCAGGAGGAGTATTCGAGAACAGTCCATCAATATCGGGTCGGGCGAAAGGGGGGGGGGGGAAAGGGGGGGTTACGAAATCTGCTGCATGTAGCTGGTTTCGGCCCCACCGAGGGGCCCGTTTCTCGATACATAGCCGCCTCCGGCGCCGGGAGGCGCCGGGAGAATCAGCTACGTGAGCTGATTCTCAAACCCCCCCTTTGCTATCCCCCCCTTTCGCCCGGCCCGACAATAGGCTGGGGACTATTTGTTTGGCCATGTTTGAGTAGTCTGTGGATCTTTTGGGGGGGTATGTCTTATTTCTCGTCCAGAATCCGCCTGTAGGGGGACATGCCCGACTCAAGGGAGGTGAGAAGGAGGAGGCCTTCTCAGAAGGCCAGGCCTCGAAGATTCGCAGATGGGGTCCGAGTAGATGGGGTCGGAGGGCAGGCCTTGCAGGATCTTGCAAGGTCCTGCAGGATCCTGCGGGATCCTGCACCCAAGCCCGAGTCAATGCGCACCTCGCCCTGCAGGATCCTGCAAGCTGGCGCTCTGGCTGACCCCCGTTTGAAGTGACCCCCGTGTCCATGATTTTCTCATGACGTGGACACCAAGCCCTTTCAACCATTCCCAAGCACCGGTTTTTCATCCCGAGTCGTTTTCTGACGGCCCCGAGGCCCGGCGAGGGCCCCCAGAAGCCGAACATTACGAAAAGCCTCCCGCCCCGAATCCTTCACGACTCGAGGGGTCTGGGCCAAGGGCGGGCCTGGCCAGGGGGCAGCGGATACGTATAGATTTCGTCGCCCCAGGACAAGGGCCGCAGGTGGACCTGCAACCTGTGCGGCGCCTCGCAGGTCGGCCCCCCGCGAGCGCCTCGCTGGCCGCTATCGTCGCCGCCGCTGCGCCGCCGCGCGCGCGGCGGAGAGGGAGATAGGACATAGGGGGAGTTGGGGAGGAGAGGGAGTGGGGGGAGAGGAGGAGGGGGAGGAGGAGGAGGAGGAGGGGGGGAGGAGGAGGAGGAGGAGGAGGAGGAGAGGAGGAGGAGGAGGAGGAGGAGAGGAGGAAGGAGAGGAGGAGGAGGAGGGGAGGAGGAGGAGGAGGAGGAGGAGGAGGAGGAGGAGGAGGAGGAGGAGGGAGGAGGAGGAGGAGGAGGATAGGAGGAGGATAGGAGGAGGAGCGGGGAGGAGGATGTGATGGAGGTGGAAGAGGAGGAGTAGTAGAGGAGGAGGAAGGAGGAGGAGGAGGAGGAGAGGAGAGGAGGAGGAGAGGAGGGGGACGAGGGGGACGAGGGGGGAGGAGGAGGAGGAGGAGGAGGAGGAGGAGGAGGAGGAGGAGGAGGAGGAGGAGGAGGAGGAGGAGAAGGAGGATAGGAGGAGGATAGGTGGAGGATAGGAGGAGGAGGGGGAGGAGGATGTGATGGAGGTGGAGGAGGAGGAGTAGAAAGAGGAGGAGGAGGAGGGAGGAGGAGGAGGAGGAGGAGAGGGGGACGAGGGGGGGGAGGAGGAAGAGGAGGAGGAGGAGGAGGAGGAGGAGGAGGAGGAGGCGGATAGGAGGAGGATAGGAGGAGGATAGGAGGAGGAGGGGAGGATGATGTGATGGAGGTGGAGGAGGAGGAGTATAAGAGGAGGAGGAGGAAGAGGAGGAGGAGAGGGAGGGGGACGAGGGGGGGAGGGGGGGGAGGAGGAGGAGGAGGAGGAGGAGGAGGAGGAGGAGGAGGAGGAGGAGGAGGAGGAGGAGGAGGAGGCGGCGGAGGAGGAGGAGGACGACCAGTGTAAACCCAAGAGTCACCAATGATATTGGGATAAATCCTCCCTCCAAGCTCCCTCATCATAGGTTTTGTAACGGTTCATTTCCACTGAGGGAACTGCCTCGTTTGAAGACAACCGTTTGAAGAACCTGAAGCATTCACAAACATAGTTTTCGGGATTCCATCTCCACGGATCAATCTCACTGTTGCGCCTTGACGGTCCTGAATGGTGCCAGAACACCATTCCTGGGACTTCAACACCGTCTATTCACGTAACTGCTGCACCCGCATAATCCTGAACCCTTCAAACAAACATGTCTGGTACGCTGGTCATGGGGATCCGTGAAACTCTTGCAAAGTTTAAAAATGAATGTGCGCGACGCTCAGGCGAGAGCCACATTTTGAAAAGGAACCGCCCTCAATTCGTGAAATTCTGGCAAATACTTGAAACGAATGTGCGCGGCGCTCAGGCGAGAGCCACATTTTGAAAAGGAACCGCCTTCAATCGGTGAAACCCGTGCGAATGTTTGAAACGAAAGTGCGCAGCGCTCAGGCGAGAACCACATGTTGAAAACCGCTCGCCCTCAGTCCGTGAAACCATTGCCCATGTTCAAAACGAATGCGTGCGGCGCTAAGGCGAGAGCCACTTTTTGCAACCACTCGCCCTCAATCCGTGACACTCGTGAAATTTCTGGGACGAATGTACGCGGCGCTAAGGCGAGAGCCACATGTTGAAAACGGCTCGCCTTCAGCCCGTGACACTTTAGCACATGTCTGGAACGAGTGTACGCGGCGTCTTAGGCGAGAGCCACATTTTGAAAACGACCTGCCCTCTATCTGTGAACCTGTTGTCAACTTTTAAGCTTCAGAGCCATACATGGTGAGGAAGTCTCGGGCGAAACGCCCAGCCCGTCCTAAAAAGTGGCCTGGGGGTGCAACCGGGATAAGTAAATCATAAGGAAAGGGAATGGAGGAGGAGGAGGAGGAGGATGAGGAGGCGAAAGAGGAGGGGGAACAGGAGCAGGAGGAGGAAGAGGAGGGGCCTCGATCCTCCTCCCTCCTCTTCTCCTCCTCCCTCACACACCCTCCTCTTTTCTCCTTCTCACCCCGCCTTCCTTCTTTATTATCCACCCTCCCTCCTCCACCCCCCCTCCTCCACTTCCTGGACGTCCTCCCTCTCCCCTCTCCTCTGCCTCTTCCCCCCCCCCACCCCCCCAGCCTGCGACGCCTGGCAGGTGACGCCCGACGAGTATTTCGCCAACCTGGACGAGACTGGCAAGAGGATGGATCGCTACCAGAGGCCCTGGGGAGAACGTCGAAGGAGTGGGAAGAGGAGGAGGAGGAGGCGAGCGGTGGGAAGAGGGGGGAAAGCAGGAGGAGGGAGGAGGTGGTTTTGGAAAGAGGAGAGTCGGCGGGCCTCCTGGTGGAGCAGCCGCCCGATGCACCACGACAGCTTTCATGGGACTCCGAAAAGTGAGGCTGCTCGGGACGGGGACGGAGAGGAAAGAGCAGGATTCGCATGGTCGGGAGAAACATCAGGTGCGGGAGCAAGTACGCGCGGACCCGCCGCCACCCCGCCGATTTCGCAGGTGGCTGGGTCATGACTCTGCCCTCCGGGGGCCGGCCGGTGCGCCTCGGGCACCCCACGAACGCTTGCGGCGAGGCGCAGCCGCCGAAGGCACCCCGAGGCTAGAATTAAGTCGGGCCTGTCCCCCTACAGGGGAGTTTTCCACGAAAAGTAAAACATACCCAAACAATAGTCAAACAATCATCTAAAAATAGTCCAGGGACAATTTTTTGGTATTGTTCGACCTTTTTGGGGTATTTTCGGGGATTTTTTGATTTTCGTCGAAAATCCCTCTGTAGGGGGACACGCCCGACATAAGGCTCGAAACCTTCTGAGCACCAGCGAGACCGTCGGGAAGCCTCGACTGGCCTTTTTGGACTGCTCCCGCACGGCTCCTGATATGCAGGACTGGGCGAGCCCTCCTCCTCCTCCTCCTCCTCCTCCTCCTCCTCCTCCTCCTGCTCCTGCTCCTCCTCCTCCTGCTTCTCCTCCTCCTCCTCCTCCTCCTCCTCCTCCTCCTCCTCCTTCTCCTCCTCCTTCATGCGTAATGCACCCACTCGCGCCGACACGCGCGGACCCGCCGCCATCCCCCGCGGCGCTCGGGGACAGGCGCCTGGGTCTGCCGGCAGAGCCGAAGGTGCCGTCTGGGGACGAGACGTGGCATCGACCACGCCGCTGCGCCCGCCAGCTGGCGAGCGCCATTAGATTTCAGTCGGGCGTGTTCCTCTACAGGGGAAATATTCTATAACAATAAGAGATACTCTGGGGGCGACTTTGTTTCACTATTTTTGATTCGAGCCGTGCAATTTCCCGCACTCTGAAATTTTCGCCCAACGTCCGCCTGTAGGGGGACATGCCCGACCCAGCCTTAGATCCGAAAGCTCCAAGGAGGAACCGCCAACTGCCCCTGCCGCTTCCCTCCCCTCGCCTTTGCCCCCCGCTCGGCCACCTGCAGGGGGGGTGGGGCCTCCGCCGCCACCGCCGGCGGGCCGCCTGGACGGTCTGGCCGCGGCGCCCCCCCCGGGAGGGGGGCGCGGAGCGGCGGCAGGGGCACCCCGTGGCGGGCGCCGCCCGCCTGCCCCTCCCCCCCCGCGCCGCCTGCCCCTCCCCCGCCCTGCCCTGCCGCTCCCTCCCCCTCCCCTCCTTTTCGCGCCCTCCCGCCCTGCCCCCCCCCCCCACGCACGCACGCACGTGCACCACCACCCACTACGCACGCGCGCGCGGAGCCACAGGTCCGCTACGACACGCGTCCGCGGATAGAGAAAATCAGCGCCATGGTAAGGGATGGGAGGGAGGGGTAGGACGTCAGATATGACGCGAGCGCACCTAGCTTGCCCCCCCCCCCCCTCCCTCCACTCCCCTCTTGCCTGGCCCCCCCCCCCTCCCCTGCGCCGCCGCCCGTCGCCCCGTCCGTCGGCCGTCGCTCGTCGCCGTGTGGGTGCCACTGGGCCCCGTCTGCGCTGGTGACAAACAGGGTGCGGGCCCGGGAGGCAAGGGTGGCCCTGGCATAAAGTCGGGCCTGTCCCTCTGCAGGGGACATGTTCAAAAGTAGTGAACACTGTCCGGGGACGATGTTTTACTATGTTTGATCCTTTTTGGGCGCACTGTTGGGGTATTTTTCATTTTTCGTTCCAAATCCGCCTGTAGGGGGACATGCCCGACCTGATCCTGGCAAGGGCGTGTGGTTCCCTGAGATCTCGGCGTCGCGCTCGTTTCACAACTGGCGGCCTCGCCTCGTCTCGGGCACGAGGGCCCTGTCACGGACGGATTCGGCTCGGGGAGGTGCCGCAGAAAGGGTGGGTCCAGAGCTCCGGTCGAGCTTGTTCTACGATGCAGGCTTGTTCCCGACGTCGGATCTCAGGGTGCCCGCTGGCCCATCGTGAAATCGGGCCTGTCCCTCTACAGGAGGATTGTTGTTCAAAAATTGCCCAAAAATAGTGTGGGGACGATGTTTTACAGTTCTTGAGCGTTTGGGGGGTATCTGTTCGACTCTCTTCCCTGTTTCGTCTGAAATCGTCTCGTAGGGGGGCAGGCCCAACTTGAGCCCATCGGCGGAACCTGGGCGGCGGAGGACGACGACGAGAAGGAGGAGGAAGAGGAGGAGCTGGCGGAGGAGGAGGAGGAGGAAGAGGAGGAGGAGGAGGAGCAGGAGGAGGAGGAGGAGGAGGAAGAGGAGGAGGAGGAGTAGGTGGAGCGGGATCGGGGGGGGGGGGGCGCCACGGAGAAGGCAAGCACGCATTGGAATGTCCTGTGGCTTTTCCCGACTACCCTCGCCCTCGTTCTTCCAGACCTTCCGTGCTGACCTTCCACACTCTTGCGCTTCGTCAGATGCCGAGCTGTCTGGCGCTCCCCGAGGCTTTCAATAGGTTCAATGCATCACCTTCCGCGCCTTCCGCAGAGGTCCGAAGGTATGGAAGAGGGAGGTGGAGGGCGCCCCAGCAAACATTTCATGCCTCGACGTCGGGAGCATCACGGCCAGGCCGGCGGCCGGCCCGCTCGCGGGCGCCGCCTGGGGCTCCCTGCCGCCGCGCGGGTTCCGAGAGCCTGCGGGCGGCGGTGGGCCGTGCCCCGCCGCGCGAAGGGGGGGGGGGGCGCCCCCTGCCAGCGCGGATATGGGGGGGGCGTGGATGGGCGCATGTCGGGCGTGTCCCCCTACAGGGGGATTGTCGACGACAAATAAAAAGCACCCCAACAATACCCCCAAAAAGGCATGAATAAAAAACAACAAAAAACAAACACAAAAAACAACAAAAAAAATCCCCTGATTATTGTTGGATCATGTTTTGATTATTGTTGGGGTATGTTTTGGTTTTCGTCGAAGATCCCCCTTTACGGGGACAGGCCCGACTGAAGATTAGCTACGGGTCCCGGTTCCAGGGGAGGTCGCGGATTTCCTCCGCCGAGCGGGGCGGCACCAGCCGCATGCCGGGGAGGCGCCAAATCCATGGATCGCGAATCCACGCTGGCGCGCTCCCGATGTATGATCCAGGTCCGCCGCCCCCCTCTCCACACCGTGCTGATGGCATCGCCCCCCCCCCCCCCCCCCCTACGATGGACCCCCCAGTGGCTGGCTGGTTATCAATCCCGGGACTTTGTGAGGGTCGGGGAGGACGCCGGGGTGGTGTGGTGTATACTTGTTCCCCCGTCGTCCCAGGGAAACACCGAAAAGTGTAAACACCAGGATCCCGTATATACACCAGGATCCGCTTTCTTGTGCGAGTTTCAGTGCGGGGCCGGAAAAGCATCGGTATATAGAGTTCGTTTTCTTATTTGGAGGCCTCGCGCGGCGCGCAATGGTGGTGTCGTCTAGCCCACATGTTCGCCCCGTCAGATATGGAGCGACGTTCGCGCGGTGAGGTTCTGGCGTGAATCTGACAGCCGGATGTGGGCCCGACGTCATTTGTGTATCAAGTTACCGCTCGAAGACTTCAGGATTTCCCTGCTCAGAAGTCTCTAGAAAAAGTTGCATGGGCCCTAAATGCCGCTTGCGAGCATCAAGATTCTGGACTTGGCCCTGGGCGTTTTCTTTCACTTTTTTTTTCTTTGCAGAGCTCTCACACGCCTGGACTTGGGCTGCTGCTTAAGAAAACGCCTCGAGTGAAGTTCATGTTGTTGACGTGCAAACTCTCCTTCACTCTAAGCAAGGGTGTAACCTGCCCCCCTGAGTAAAGTCAACGCGCATAGTAAGGACGAACGATTTTTTCAAGGGTACCCTTGGGTCCTTGCCTGCCTCAGCCTCTGCGGCCCGCCCCGAGCAATTTTCGCAGGCCAGTTTCTCAGCTTCCCTGGGGGTTTGGCCGCCTGCCGCCCAGAATACTTCAGCTTCGGCCTCCAAGGGTCTTGCGTCCTCACCACGCGTCCTTACTACTATACGTTTTCACTGCAAAGGCTCCTTCCTCCCTCCTCCAACCGGGAGTCTAGACCTCCGGCGAGGGGCCCTGGGGAGGAGCGGACTCGTGTCCCGAAGAGGATGTGTGTGTGTGTGGGGGGGGGGGGGGACGCACCTGGCCCGCGGCACCGCGCACGCCCCGAGGGTTCTTCGCCGCTGCTTCGACGCGCCCGCCAGAAGGCGAACCGCGAGCTGTTACCAGCCTGGAACAGATCCCGCTCCCTACAGTGAGCGGCCTGAATAAGGAGCACTTGCTAGTCGAAAGGGGCTCGGTCGTTCCTCAGGTTCGCATGCTTCATGGGTCGTTCCCTGTGCGTTACTCCTTGGAAACAAGGGGCTTCGTTCCTTATGTATCGTTCCTCAGGTCAGGCCGATGACTGTATGCTGGGCATCGCCTCATCACGATGCCAATCTCAGGGATTCCCTCAGTTTTTGAAGGCGCATCCCTGAGATTGTCATCGCCTTCTGGCGTGTCAATCTCAGGGATAGGGATATGTTCGAGGCTGGTAAAGCTGGGGACCCAGACATGATCGCGGGGTGAACGAAAAATCACGAGGGAAGGCGTGTGGCCATGTGCGGCCTCCGGGAGCCCTCGCCGGGCCCCGGGACAGTGAAACAACGATTCGGGAGGAGAAACGGGTCCCAGGGAAAGGGTCGCTCCCAGGCGCTCCCAGGCGCTCCCCGCACGCTCCCAAGCTCCCAAGCGCTCCCAGGCGCTCCCAGGCTCTCCCAGGCGCTCCCAGGCGCTCCCAGGCGCTCCCAGGCGTCCAGCATTCCCACGCGCTCCTCAGCGCCCACAAGCGCTCCGAGGCGGGACTTCTAGGGGCCGCGCATTGAAACATTCAGGACGTTGCATATTTGGTGGTGGGGGGTTCGAGCATGCACAGGTTTACCGGCGGTCTTGCCCTCCATCATGTGTTGGACTGCGCCGACGTCTCTGCGTGCGCGCAGTGGTGTCGGCGTCGGTCGCAGGTGCTGCTTGAGCACTGCGAGGGACAGCGAGGCCCTGATGGGCAGCTTCGAGCGCCAGTGTAAGGGCGAGCGCAGTTACAGTCAAAATCCATGGCAGGAGTGCGCTGCTGCATCAAAAAGCTGTGCTTGCATCCCTGCTTCTTCGGCCCATCCTGAGCCAATGTTGACGCCCGAGGAGCTATTCAATGGCACGTGGGACGACTTCCAAGGGTCGTGCAGATTTACCCTGTGCCCTGACCATGGACGTTGACTGTACATCTATCCTTCCTCCCCCTCCTCCTCCTCCTCCTCCTCCTCCTCCTCCTCCTCCTCCTCCTCCTCCTCCTTCTCCTCCCTCCTTCCGCACGCGCGCTGCAAGCTATGTGAGGTCGATGTTCCCAGCGCGCCGAGGTAGTTAACTCACGTGCTATGCTTGTTTCGGTTTCGCGCTGGACAGTTGCGTCCAGGACGGTCTCAGCCTTCGAGGGGGAGCACAACTTTTGCGCATGCCTCTCGGGGGACTCTTGGAGGGCTCTTGGGGCTTCTGACGGGGTTTCTTGGGGCGTCTTGGGGGCCTCTTGGGGACCTCTTGGGGCGTCTTGGTGGGGCCGCGGGAGCCTTCTGGGGGCCTCTTAGGGCCCTCTGGAGGCGGAAGGCTCGACATGCCTGTTCGTGTTCCCGCTCTTGGGCTCTTCTTTGGGCCCTCTTGGGTGCCTTTTGGCCCACCCTGATGGCCTCTTGGGCAGTCTTGGGGCCCTCTTGGGGCCTCTTGGGCTGGGTGCGTTTGGAAGCTTCCTGGACCGTCTTGGAGCGTCGGGAGATGAAAACGGCGAGAAGGCTTGATCCTACAAAAATCTACGAAAAATAAATGGTTTGGGGATATTTGGGCCCTCTTGGGGGTGTTCTTGGAGTTCCCTTGGAGCTTCCCAGGGGCCTCTTCCACCGCCTTGAGGCCATCTCTTGGGCGTTTAGGGGGCGACCTCGGGGCGACTCGGGGTCCCCCCTTGGACCGTTTTTGGGGGCATCTTGGACTTGGAGACACCTAGGCCCGTTGTGGGGGCCTCCTGGGCCGGGCTGCCGTCCCGGAGGCCCACTCGGAACAGCCTTCAGGCGGGTGGTAATGGAGGTGACCCAGAGGGGGGATGAAGAAAAATTGGGAGGGGAAAAAACACACAGACACAATGAATCGTCGATCTCCAGGAAAATATGGGAAAAGATGGGAAGGGGGGGGAAGAGAGAACCCCGAAAATATAGGAAAAGCATGGGGAATCCTTTTTATTCGTGTGTATCTAGTTGTGTGTCCTGGTGCCCCTTTCAAAAAAAAGGACCTAAAAGGAGCCGGCTCGAAGTGCCCCATTCGGGGCCTTTTCTCTGCTCTGCCCATGTGGGCCACCCCCAGTAGCATTGTGTCGGGCGTGTCCCCCTACAGGGGGATTTTCGACGAAAACTGCAAAATACCCGACAAACGCCCCCAAAAGATCACCTAATGCTCCAAAAATAGTCCCCTGATTATTTTTGGGTTATTTTTGGGGTATATTTTATAGTTCGACGAGAATCCCCCTGTAGGGGGACAGGCCCGACTTAACCCCAGTAGCACTCGCCCGACCCCCCTGGGCTGCAGCACATGAGTTCAGATGCTGTCTTGTTGAAGCGGACGCAAGGTTTGCGTCCGATCCTCGAGTTCAGATCGGTTCACTCTATTCGAGCTGTCTTCGGACAAATCGTATCAGTATGCAACCGCTGTACCACTGCCGATCAGTCAGCGTTCGACCTAAATCTCGAGATCCACAGTGGGAGCAGAGCCCTGCCTGTTCGTGCGCGAGGGTATGCGAGAAGCTTCGCCCCTCCCCGAGAGACCCAGGACAACCCCCGGAGTCGCCAAGAACGCCCAAGAACGCATGGGAAACCTGGGCCCTTCAGAAATTCACAAACACCGTAATTGGCATCGCTCGGACGTGGGCGTTTTTTTTCTCGGCGTGGAGCACCGAGGATCATGTTGTGCCATCTTGCGACAAATACGCGCGCGAAGCCTGCAAATGCAGTGGCAATGGACGCCCCAGCGACGGCAAGTGCACCGCTCGGGTCTGCACGAGCCTTGGGACAGTCCCCCGCGTGCCTCCATCGAGGCACGGTGCCGCATGCATGATCCTGGGCTCCGGGCCCACGCCCCCCCCCAGATGGGATGGGTCTCAGGGTCCCTCGGGCTCCCCCCCCCCTAATGGGATGGGGGGGGGACGACGACGGCGGCGACGACGACAAAGACAAAGACGGCAAAAACAGAGGCGACGACAAAGACGACGACGACAAAGCCGACGACGGCGACGGCGACGACGACAACGACGACGGCGGCGGCGGCGACAACGACGGGGACGACGACGACGGCGGCGACGGCGACGACGACGACAAAGACCACGACAGCGACGGCAACTGTGACGACGAGGACGACGACGACGACGAAGGCGGCCACGACGGCGGCGACGACGACGACGGCGACGACGACGACGGCGACGACGACGACGACGGCGACGGCGACGACGACGGCGACGGCGACGGCGACGAGGACGACGGCGACGAGGACGAAGGCGACGACGACGACGACGACGACGACGGCGACGATGACGGCGACGACGACGACGGCGACGAAAACGACGGCGACGACGACGGCGGCGACGACGGCGACGACGGCGACGACGACGGCGACGACGGCAGCGGCGCCGGCGGCGGCGGCGCCGCCGACCTCCGGAGCCCTCCTCCGACGACGGCGGCGACGACGACGACCTCCAGAGCTCTCCTGGAGCAGCACAGTAAGTACCACGCCACACACGTCACACCCACACAGCGCCACATCACACTCATCGCGCGGAGGGGGGGTGGGCCGATGGCATCATCATGAGGGGGGAAGAGGCAGTCCCTGGACCATGTATGCGCCGACGGCCCTCATCGCGCGGGGGAGGGGGGGAGGGGGGCGATGGCATCAGCATGAGGGGGGGGGCAGACCCAGGACCATCTATATATATATATATATATATATATACGCCGACGCCCCCCAGCGGTGGATGGCTCCTTAGACCTCATGGGCAGGCTGGCGGCGTTTCAAATCACCAATGGCCGCTCGGCCCCCTTACTCTGATATCTGATGTGTGTGTGTGTGTGTGTGTGTGTGTGTGTGTGTGTGTGTGTGTGTGTGTGTGTGTGTGTGTGTGTGTGTGTGTGTGTGTGTGTGTGTGTGTGTGTGTGTGTGTGTGTGTGTGTGTGTGTGTGTGTGTGTGTGTGTGTGTGTGTGTGTGTGTGTGTGTGTGTGTGTGTGTGTGTGTGTGTGCGCGCGGCGAGAACAAAGGAGTCTCAGCGACTCCGCGTGTCAGGATGAGGAGGAAGAGAAGGAGGAGGAGGAGGAGGAGGAGGAGGCGAGGGCGATTCGCTGCGTGGACCTCTCCGCCCGAAGAGGCCCGAGCTCTGCAGAGGCGCCATCGAGTACATCGCCCCTGGAGAGTACATGGTGAGGCCGCCCCAGCCGCCGGTGTTCGTGTTCGCCATCGACGTGTCGTACACCGCCGTGGTCACCGGCATGCTCGACTCCGTGGTGGGCAGCATCAAGGAGGCCATCCTGTCGGGCAATATGCCCGGCGGCAGCAGGGCGCAGATGGGCATCATCACTTTCGACACGTCCCTCTCGGGGGTTGCTAAATGTGCCCCTGGTCCAAGGTGCCCCCAGCTTTTCACCCAATTTGAGCCCCTGGGGCCCTCTGGGCCTCGTGAGGGGTGCGCTGGTGGCCGTGGGGGCCTCCTTGGGGGCACCTCGGGCCAGGGGCACTTCTAGCAGCACCCGACCCTCCACTTCTACAACCTCAGCTCGAGCCTGAGCCAGCCGCAGATGTTGGTCGTCGCGGACCTGGAGGACGTCTTCGTGCCCCTGCCCGACGACGTCCTCGTCCCGATCCAGGAGCGCGGGCTGCGAAAGCAGCACGTGAGCCCAACCAGATGCCATGAGGCCGAGGCGTTCCAGAAAGGGCCTCGCCTTCGAGGGTCGAAGGAGTTGCCATCTCTTCCTCGGCGGGAGGCCGTGGAAGATCGGCGGAAGGCGGCGGAAGTGAAACGAGGGCGGTTCCGCTGGCGGAAGGCTGGCGGAAGCAGGCGGAAGCAAGCACCGATTTCCCAAGAGATGACATTGTTTGGGGCTTAGGGTTTCTGGAGTCCGCCGCTTGAGGCCAACCAGATGCGATCAGCAAGGGACGGAGGACGCGCGCATTTGATTGGACGGCATGCAGGCACGCAGCCGCATTGTGCACTCACGTTGATGGTATTGTCACAGTTGCCTTTCCAGAGTGAACAGCTTCGAGCGTATGGCGCGCACCAGCAGGCACATAAGTTCAGAGCGCGCGTGATCGCTAGAAGAATTGAGCACGGCACGAGTGGACAACAACACTACAGGGTCCAATCCGATCCACCCGATACGACATCTATTCTGGAAGGTTCGATTTATGATGTTCCAACCTACTTGATCCTGGACCACCCGGAAGAATGTCGGGCACCAAGAAAGTGCCGAAACCGAATGGCGTTCACGTGTCGGGCCCTGGGAGGCGATGCTCGTTCCACACTGTTTCGATATGTTCCTGGGTGCTCGGATTTCTCTCTGGGATGTCGTCCTCAAGCACGATGGGAGCAACGTGAGGCTCGATCCGATTCGATACGGGTGGTCTGAAAACCCGATGCGGCCCGAGGCTTTCGGGGGTGGACAGACCTCCCACTCTGACACGTCGATTAGCGCATTGGCCGCTTTCGCTTCGCGAGAGGGCGTCGCGGCCGTCCTTTTTGCGGGTCCAGGTCCGTCGGGTTTCGGTCCCAGGCCGTTTTCACCAAGGGGAGGTTCACTATAGGGAGGTCTGTCCACCGCCGAGGCTCGCGTGCCGCTGCTGTGCACAGCCTGGCGCGGCCGAGTCGCTTCGGCTCCGCCCTCGCGCGGGCTGCGGCCCGAGCCCGCGCACCTCCCGAGTTGATGCGGTGTGCCGGGTTCGACGCCGACTGACTCTGGGGGGCCCTTCCCCGAGGGCTCGTCGACTTGTTGCCAATGGGCTTGTGGGGATCGGGCCCGAGGAGGCCAGGTCAATGGCAGATACGTCGAGGCAGCTCCAGGTGAATCGTGATGCATCCGGGTAAGTCCAGGTACATCCAGAGATCTCCAGGGAAAGCTGGAGCAACTCGCGGCCGCTCCAGCGCGAGTCGAAGGACGGCAGAAGTCGTTAAGCCTTTAACGAGTCTTGGACCCCATCTTCATGCGGAACTTCTCGAGAGGATCGATCCGTGAGGATCATGGGGCCCAAACGAGTCTCAAGATCGCCCGTTGTGGAACAAAGGCGACGCCAGAATTTCGGGGGAGGCGGAGGAGGTGGAGGAGAAGGAGGAAAAGGAGGAGGAGGAGGAGGCGAAGCACGAGGGGGAGGGGGAGGGGGAGCAGGAGGCGGAGATGGAGGGGGGGGGAAGGGGGAGGGCAAGCTAGGTGCGCAAGCGTCTTATCTGACGTCCTACCCCTTCCTCCCATCACTTGCCATGGCGTAGATCTCCTCTCTATTCGCGCAGTCGGATGTCGTTGCATGGTATAGCATTACATGACATATCATGGCGTTGAAGATCAACGCGTAGCATGACATAGCATGGCGTGGCATTGCGTAGTCAAGTACTGCATATCATAGCATTGCAGCTGAAGGCATGGTATCGCACAACGGAACACACCATATCATTGTATTGCATGCCATGGCATGGCAATGGAAATGAGGCCAGCGCTGCAGCGGGAGCACGATTCGGAACGAGCAGAAGCGCGGAAATGAGGCCAGCGCTGCAGCGGGAGCACGATTCCTACCAATTCGCCCAGATCCAGTGTGTAAAAATACCCTGGCGGCGTATCCAACCCCTGCGCAAACGCGGGGCGCAAATAGTAGAGGACACTTTATAAGGGGGTCGATGACGGAGCGAGGGTTACATATGTCTGCAGACGGAATTCGGGAGACTGCAGGACATTGGCTACAGGACAAGGACTAGATAAAGCTGATTAGTTACAATCCGTGAGCAACCGTAGCCACTTCGAAAGCGGGGATCTCATATCGCAGCCCCCCCAGGGATGGCGAGGTCTAATTTGGGTCCGCGCGTGGCGTCACTGTGCTGGGCCCCCCCAGCAGGCTTCGAAAGTGGCGACGGTTTCACAGATCGCTCCCCCCTTGGCGATGTCTAATTTGGGTCCGCCCGTGGCGTCACTGTGCTGGGCCCCCCAGCAGGCCTCGAAAGTGGCGACAGTTTCACAGATCGCAGCCCCCCAGGGATGGCGAGGTCTAATTTGGGTCCGCGCGTGGCGTCACTGTGCTGGGCCCCCCAGCAGGCTTCGAAAGCGGCGACAGTTTCACAGATCACACCCCCCAGGGATGGCGAGGTCTAGTTTGGATCCGCCCGTGCCGTCACTGTGCTGGGCCCCCCAGCAGGCCTCGAAAGTGGCGACAGTTTCGCAGATCGCAGCGCCCCAGGGATGGCGAGGTCTAATTTGAATCCACCGTGGCGTCACTGTGCTGGGCCCCCCAGCAGGCCTCGAAACTGGCGACAGTTTCACAGATCGCAGCCCCCCAGGGATGGCGAGGTCTAATTTGAATCTGCGTGTGGCGTCATTGTGCTGGGCCCCCCAGCAGGCTTCGAACTTGGCGACAGTTTCACAGATCGCAGCCCCCCAGGGATGGCGAGGTCTAATTTGAATCTGCGTGTGGCGTCACTGTGCTGGGCCCCCCAGCAGGCCTCGAAAGTGGCGACAGTTTCACAGATCGCAGCCCCCCAGGGATGGCGAGGTCTAATTTGGGTCCGCCCGTGGCGTCACTGTGCTGGGCCCCCCAGCAGGCCTCGAAAGTGGCGACAGTTTCACAGATCGCAGCCCCCCAGGGATGGCGAGGTCTAATTTGAATCCGCGCGTGGCGTCACTGTGCTGGGCCCCCCAGCAGGCCTCGAAAGTGGCGACAGTTTCACAGATCGCAGCCCCCCAGGGATGGCGAGGTCTAATTTGAATCCGCCCGTGGCACTGTGCTGGGCCCCCCAGCAGGCCTCGAAAGTGGCGACAGTTTCACAGATCGCAGCCCCCCAGGGATGGCGAGGTCTAATTTGAATCCGCCCGTGGCGTCACTGTGCTGGGCCCCCCAGCAGGCCTCGAAAGTGGCGACAGTTTCACAGATCGCAGCCACCCAGGGATGGCGAGGTCTAATTTGAATCTGCGTGTGGCGTCACTGTGCTGGGCCCCCCAGCAGGCTTCGAACTTGGCGACAGTTTCACAGATCGCAGCCCCCCAGGGATGGCGAGGTCTAAGTTGAATCTGCGTGTGGCGTTACTGTGCTGGGCCCCCCAGCAGGCCTCGAAAGTGGCGACAGTTTCACAGATCGCAGCCCCCCGCAGGCAAGACAGGAGGAGGCAAGAGGGAGGCGGGACGGGAAGAAAGGAGTGGAGAACACACTGCTCTATTCAAAACGAATACCCAACCAAGGAGGGTTGGGAAAAATTGTACGCGGAGGGGGGCCGAACATCGTCCGGACAGAGTCAGGGGAAAGAGGAGAGTAGTATTCATATTGTGTAATTGTGGAGGGGGGGGAGAGGGAGGACGAGGGAGGATGAGGGAGAAGGAGCGGGAGGAGAAGGGGGAGGAGGAGGACGAGGAGGACGAGGAGGAGGATTGAGCAGGAGTTGGAACAGGAGGACGAGGAGGACGGAGGAAGAGGAGCGAAGGTCAGGAGGAGGAGGGCCAAGAGGAGGAGAAGAGCAGGATGAGGAGAAGAGGGGGAGGAAGAGGAGGAGGAGCCGGGGGAGAAGCAGGAGTGGGATCAGGAGGAGGAGGAGGAGGAGGAGGAGGAGGAGGAGGAGGAGGAGGAGGAGGAGGAGGCCTCAAGTGACAGACAGGCCGCCCGCACCGAACATCGAGGAGGAGCAGGAGGAGGAGGAGCAGGAGGAGGAGGAGGAGGAGGAGGAGGAGGAGCAGGAGGAGGAGGAGGAGGGGCAGGAGGAGGAGCAGGAGCAGGAGGAGGAGGAGGCAGGTAGGTGGGTAGATAGGCAGGTATAGGTTGGAGTCGGGAGAACGACGCACAGGGAGGAGGGAGCAGGGAGGGTGGACGAGGTAGGAGAGGGGAGGGAGGGGCGGCAGCAGAAGGCGGAGGGGGGGAAGAGGGAAAGACTCGGGCGCGTCCCTCTACAGGGGAAAGATCCAGAGATAGTAGAAAACAATAGTCTGGGGAGGTTTTTTTTTATAAACAGAAACAACTATAGTTCAGCATTGTTGTAACATGTTGGGGGTCATATTCTCGGTTTTTCGTCCACCATTCGCCCGTAGGGGGGACATGCTCGACCTGAGGTTGGAGGTGCAGAGTCGCTGTCGCACTTGGGAGGTCGTGTGCATTCGGAGGCGCGGCTTGTCTGGAACGCCAGATCACAGCGGGGCCTCACGCCTCTCCGCACGCGAGAAGGCTGGGGCCCGCAAGAGCAGGCCGAGGGGCCCGCTCTGCGAGGGCCCCGCCACGTGGAAGCCGCTCAGGCGGGGGCCCCTGCCCGGCGCTGCGGGGCCGGAGGGCCACCGGTGCTGTGCTGCGTGCGCGAGGTGCGCGAAGTGTGTGGCCCATCGACGGAGCACCGCCCGGCCGAGGCACGAGATCGAGGTCGGCTCGGGGAGGGTGCCCGCATGTGTTCCGTGCCTGTGGGATGTTCCTGTGCATCCTGGGGGAGGGCACCCTCGACTGATCTCGAGGTCTGGGGGGCTGTGGCCAGCGGAGGTCCTCGTGTGTGTCGAAGGATGTTTTTTTTTCTGGACTGTAGCTGACTTCTGAAAGCAGACGGTGAGCCGCCGCGGGTTCCTCTTACGTTGCGGTGTGGCGCAGACAGAGGGCACAAGACCACGAGGGTCTTCGAGCAGTCACGCAGGGGCAGTGTGCCGTCCGGCAGGAGAGCGAGTCGTCGATACTGGCTCTGCTCGACGCCCTGCCGCAGATGTTCCGGGACACGAGGGTGAACGAGTCGTGCATGGGCTCCGCGGTGCAGGGGGCGTACGCCGCCATGAAGCACATCGGCGGGAAGCTCCTGGTCTCCTGGAGCCAGAAACTGCTCCCGTTGCGAGCTGGGCGTCGGCTGCGCGGGGTTCCGAACGGCCCAGGGGAGAAGACGAGAAGGGCGATCTGCGAGGGGGAAGGGAAACGATGGGCCAGCGGATAGAGATGGATCGCAAGACGCCGCGAACCCACCACATGCACACACAAGGTGCCACATCCGCAGCTACACGTATACGTATACGCGCAGAACGCCTACATGTATTACCTCACACACCTCCCCATCCTTCCTGGCTGCTGATCCTACCCGCTCCCTCGCGCCCATGTCCTCCTCCTCCTCCTCCCCTCCCTCCCTCCGAGTCTCCCTCGCTGGCTGCTCGTCGCGGCTTTCGGTACCTCGCCTGTCCCAGCCATTCGCAGCCCGTCACGACCCGGAGAGCCGACGTCACGTGCAGAACACAGCATTCCGAGACTCGTCCGGAGCCCTGTGCCCCAAAGTGTTGCTGCATCTTCGAAGTGAACGGATCCTCGAGGGCCCTGGGGCCCCCAGCCTTGGGGCCGAAACGAGGCAAAATGGCCCTTTTACACAAAGATGCAGCACCAGGATGGAGTCGGGCCTGTCCCTCTACAGAAGGAAAAGCCTGGGGACGATTTTTCAGGTGTTTTGACTATTTGGGGGGATTGTATGACGATTCACAACTTTTCGTTCACAACCCGCATGTAGGGGGACATGCCCGACCCAAGGCCAGGATCCTGGGGCAGAGCGTTTCCTGTTCCCTCTGTTGTTCTCGTGCCCCTGCTCGCCTTCGACACCCTCTCCTCGCTCCTCGTCTGCCGTCCTCCACCTTGCCCTGCGACCGCCACGTGCAGCGCTTCTGGCCATATCCACCCCTCGCCTCCCGGAGCCTGTTGCTGCTGTTCACTATCATCCTCCTCCTTCCGCCTGCAGTCGGACCGAGGTATACAATGGAGGTCGGTTCGGGGAAGGTGCCCTCGGGTTCTTCGTGCTTGTTGGGTGCAGGTGTGCATCCTGGGGAGGGTAGCCCTCCATGTTTTGTTCGCTTTGGCCCGCGGAGGGTATCAGATTCTTGGAGGATGTTTTTCTTCTGGCCCAGGTCCGACTGTACTCCTCCTGCTCATCCTGCTCATCCGCGACCTCCTTCTCCTCGAATGTACACAGCTCCCCCTTTCTGATTGCACATAGCATCAAAGCGTCATCTTGAGGGGTCCAGGTCCGCTATGGCACCCGTTGGTTGATAGAGGAACATCTCAGCACCATGGCGAGGGATTAGCGGGAGGATTCTGGGTGTCAGGTATGGCGCGTGCGAACCTAGCTTGCCTCACGCCCTGTCCCCTTACCACCTGTCCCCTCACACCCTGTCCTCCCGCCATCCGTTCCCTGTATCACGCTTCTTGTTTGCTGCTACTCCCTGCTGCTTTCATTTTCTCGAACCTGGTCGTACTTTCAAATCGTAGCCCCGTTTTTCGTTGCTCGCGTGTTCGTCCTTCGTACCCCACATATGACTGCAGTTCCGCTGGGATCCCGCTGCGAGCCAGTAGCATCGTGGTTGTATGTTGCATCCTGTTGCTTTTGCACACGATGGTTCACTTGGAGGAGGAGGAGGAGGAGAAGCAGTAGTAGTAGTAGTAGTAGTAGCAGCAGCAGCAGCAGTAGTAGTAGTAGTAGTAGTAGTAGTAGTAGTAGTAGGAGGAGGAGGAGGAGGAGGAGGAGGAGGAGGAGGAGGAGGAGGAGCAGGAGGAGGAGGAGGAGGAGTAGTAGTAGTAGTAGTAGTAGTAGCAGCTGTTACTCGTGCTTGTTCGTACCACCAGCAACCCGCAGCCTCGCGCGTGCTCTATCATGGTTGATATCGGAGTTTGGGGGGTCGCAGTGGAACGGAGACCCCCAACCGGGGCATCGGTTCGTTTCGCTCGTGCCGTGCGTGCGGGCGAGGCGAAGGTGCGTGGGCGCGCGAGAGGAATGGACCCGCTGCTGCTAGGGGCGACGTCAAGACAGATGATTCTCCCCCTCCCGCCCGTCCGGCGGTGGCCCGCGGTGTCCCGTGGCGTCCTGTGGTGTCAGCTGTTGCTAGGGCGAAGTCAAGACAAGTTATTATCCCCCGCCCGCCCGTCCGTCCGTCCGTCTGGCGGTGTTCCGTGGTGTCCCGTAATGTCCCGTGGTGTCCCGTTGAGTGAAATCGATATTGAGATCGATACTGAGATCGATGTGGTGCCCCGAGGTGTCCCGTGGTGTCCCAAATAGTGAGATCGATAGAGGGATCGTCAGGTCGCCCGTGGTGTCCTGTGGTGTCCCGTGGTGTCCCCCTGAGTGAGATCGATCCTGAGATCGATACTGAGATCGATGTGGGGCCCCGAGATGTCCCGTGGTGTCCCAAAAAGTGAGATCGATAGTGAGATTGACAGGTGTCCCGTGGTGTCCCGTGGTGCCCGGTTGGGTGAGATCGATAGTAAGATCGATAGTGAGATTGATAGTGAGATCGATGTGGTGTCCCGAGGTGTTCCGTGGTGTCCCGTGGTGTCCCATGGTGTCCCGTTGAGTGGGATCGATAGTGAGACCGATAGTGATACCGATGGTGTGATCGAGAGGTGTCCCGCGGTGTCCCGTGGTGTCCCGTGGTGGCCCGTGGTGTCCCGTGGTGTCTCGTGGAGTGAGATCGATGGTGAGATTGAGAGTGAGATCGACAAGTGTCCCGTGGTGTCCCATGGTGTTCCGTGGTGTCCCCGGGTGTCCCGTTGAGTGAGATCGATAGTGAGATCGATTGAGTCAGATGTTGGTTCCCCCCCCCTCTCCCCCCCACAACTTCCTTATCACCCGAAGAGTGGTCGTTTAGATACTCCTCCATGCGAACGCGTAGTCATAGCACACATACCTCTGACATCACATATAGCACGAACAGTGTATACGTGACCGGCATATGCTACATAAATCACTTGTTGTGGATTCATCCATCGTAGGTTGAGGGCTGAGATCGCAGTGGAACGGAGAGCCCCCCCCGCGAAATCGGACTCGGTTTCGTGTTCGTGTCGTGCGTGCCGGCGAGGCAGAGCCGCGTGGGCGCGCGAGAGGACGGACCACTCCGTGGCTGGGGCGATTCCGATGCAGTGGACCGCCCTTCTTCACACAGTGGGCGCGCGGTAGCCTGGGGTGTCCCGCTGTGGTGCCCTGCTGGTGTCCCGTGGGCTTCCCGTGGGTGTTCCGTCGGTGCTCCCTCGGCCGTGGGCGGGCGGTGGCCGGGGGTGTCCCGCCTTGGTGCCGATGGTGAAGTCGATAGTGAAGTCGATGATGAGATCGCTCGAACGTCGGGGGTGGAAAAGAGGGGGGTGACGACTAGGGGGGGGTGGATATCATGGCGGGGGCCATGATATTTCCCCAGATTTCATGGCACCTCTTCTTATTTCATTACGTCCCTGGCCCCCCCGCTGGGCCGCGCACATGCCGCCGGTCATGATTTGCACCCCCCCCTCTTGGACACCCCCATCGTGGCCGCTCCCGATGAAGTCATTAATGAGATCGCTAGAATGGGATGGATCGTGATTCCAAAAGTGAGATCGACCGTGAGGTTGATTGTGACATTGGTTGTGATGTCGATGGTGAGATCGACGGTGGGATCGATCGAGACATCGAGAATGATATCGATGGTGAGATCGGTTGTACGATCGAAAGCGAGATCTAGAGTGAGATCTATAGTGATACTGATCGAGTGGGATCGATCCTGTGACGTCGATAGTGGGATCGATCGAGTGAGATCGAACGCAGGGGACGATGGTGATAGTACATCGCAGCGCAACATCGTGATCACGCGTCGTCGCTAACTCGAGGGCGCGTCACCAGCATCGCCATCATCACCACACCCATCGTATGTGCTAGCAGTTGGTTCTTTCTCCCCCACCCCCCAACCTCGGTATCACCAGAGTGGTGGTCGCATGGGTATTGGCACTCGAATAGCATTACATGCGTCACATCGAACCATACACGCCACTTGCCTGGCGTACGATACACGCGCGCCCTCCCCACACGCAAAGAAGGAGACGGAGCATGAGGAGGAAGCGGGGGAGGAGGACGAGGAGGAGGAGGAGGAGGAGGAGGAGGAGGAGGAGGAGGAGGAGGGAGAGGGGGAGGGGCAGGAGGGAGGAGGAGGAGGAGGAGGAGGAGGAGGAGGAGGAGGAGGAGGAGGAGGGCCAGCAGCGAGCTCTGGGCAGTCCCAGGGGCCCCCCATGGGGCGTCCTGGGTGCCTCTGGGGGCGCCTCTCCTGGGCCTCCCAGGGGATCTCTCTCGGGGGCCTCGCCCGTGGCGCTCCCTCGGGCCGCCGCGCCCCGCCGGTCCGCAGGGCCCGCTCTCGCCGCTCCTGTGGGGCTCCTCCTCCTCCTCCTCCTCCTCCTCCTCCTCCTCCTCCTCCTCCTCCTCCTCCTCCTCCTCCTCCTCCTCCTCCTCCTCCTCCTCCTCCTCCTCTTTTCCTCCTCCTCCTCCTCCTCCTCCTCCTCCTCCTCCTCCTGCTTTTTTCCGTTTCCTTTCCCGGCCCTCTTTGGACGCCCGACATGGGTACGGAAAGAATGGGTACAATGCCCAACAGCAGTTCCTGTTCATTCTGGACAGGATTCGCTGTCCACGCCGCTGCGGCCTGTGTCCATTCGAGACAGAGGGCCGCCCGCCCAACAGCGGCCGCTGCTGGCCTGGGACAACATTGGTTGTTGGGCATCGTGCCCATTGTTTCGGTACCCATGTCGGGTGTCCAAAAGCCTGTGGGGCTGGCTTCCTCCTCCTCCTCCTCCTTCTCCTCCTCCTCCTCCTCCTTCTCCTCGTCTCCTCCTCGCCCGCGCCTCCGCTGTCCACCGCCACTCCTCCGCGGCGGTTGGCCCGCTCTCGCCGCTCCTGTGGGGCTGGCTTCCCTGGCAGCGGGCAGACGCTCCGCGACGCCGTCCAGCACTGGCCGGGGCGCGCGTCGCCCCTCCGCAGCTCCGGCACGCCGCGCTGCGGCGGGGCACTCGCTGTCGTCTCCGGGGCCCTCGGGGGGGGCCATCGTGGGGCCATTTGGGAGGTGATGGATCAAGCAAGGGCGATGGATCAAAGAGGTGATGGATCAAAGAGGGGCGATGGATCAAAGAAGGGCGCTGGATCTTGGGGGCCATCTCGGGGGTGATGGATCCAAGGGGGGGGAGGTTCCGAGTATCAGCGCCCCCCCCTCTCCGGGAGGCGAAGATGTGGCCAAAGCCGTGGCACGATAAAGAGCAGCAGCTTTGCCGTCCTCGCCGAGACCATCTTGGACGCTCCAACTACCCGCGAACCGCCGCCCCGTCCAGGTCCAGGGGGAGGGGGCACGGAGATGGGTTAAGACACCCCCTCCGCCCGCAAGCCGTCTTGCTCACTCCCACCCGCCCTCCCAACACAAAAGTAGCACCCCGCAGCGTGTTCGGCGGTCGTCTTTGGATGGGCAGCTAGTGGGAACCACATCAGACACAATGTGCGCAATGCTGGGGCGAGGTGTGCCAAGCGCGCCACGCGCGCCAGGTGCGCCAGGCACCTCTGTGGCGCAAGCGTGCCGGGCACGCCTGGTGCGCCAGATGCGCCACGTGATCCTCGTGCGCCATGTTTTCCGCATGCTCCAGCCGCGCCAGGTGCACCACGTTCGGGGCACGCGCAGAATGTGCCAGGTGCGCCTGCGAACGTGGCAGTACACATCGGGAAGAGTGTCGGCCCCCACCACCCGTGTCGAAAGCCAGTGCGCAATCGCGGCGGGGTGGCCATCATAGCGTCTGTTGGGCCTGCACACAGCAGGCAGGATGCCAGCATCCAATCCGTCCCAGTCAAAGGCCAATGCGCGTTGATCGCGGGTACCCGGGGCCCCCCAGCAGGTCTTCGGCGCTTGCATCCCCAGCGTGGGGCAGCTGCCGCTCAAGTCCACGCGCGACAACCCGAGGCTGCTGGGGACCGAGAAGGACCGGCAGCGCGCAGAAGAGCAGGGACCAGGCATCGAGCAGTGGGGGTGCGATACGCCCAGACCATTATGGGTCCTGAAAAAATCAGGACGGGAGGTGTTGCGCCACGTTCGGTCTTTGGGAGCCTTGTGGCGGCCCTCGGCACCGTCAAAGTGCGACTCGGGATGAAACACTGGTCCCGGGGAATGGGTCGGGACCTTTGGGGGTGGGCGTTCTAGAAAAATCATGATGTCAGGGGTCTGGGCACTCCAGCCTGCCCTTGTTCCATTCATTCTCCCACCTCATGTGTGCGCTACTGTACAGGCCGACTCACTACAGCGGATTCACAGAACCACCCGGTGTCAGTCTGCAGACCCCGTGCCGCCGCTTGCAATCGCCTTCAACCTTGTTCTTTTTGTTCTCTGTCGCAGTCACCTCAGCCACGCTTTACTTCGGCGGCGAGCGAGGGGGGGAAGTGAGAAGGAGGAGGCCCTCTTAGAAGGCGGCGGGGCTTCCCAGAAGCCCTCGAGCATTCTGAGAAGTGTTGTGCGTCTTCGGTGCGAACGGCGTTTGGGGGCCCTGGCCGGGCCTCGGGGGGGCCGTCAGAAAACGACTCGGGATGAAAAAAGCAGTCCTGGGGAATGGGTTGAAGCGGCTGGGGGTCCTCGCCACGAGGAGCTCATGACGTCGAGGGTCTGGACACGGGGGTCCATTCGAGCAGGGGTCGGCCAGAGCGCGGAAGCTCGCAGGGCCCTGCCAAGCCAGGGGCGCACTGACCCGGGCTCGGGTGCCGGCTCCCACAGAATCGTGCAGGATCTTGCAAGACCTTGCACAGCTCGGGGATGGACAGACCTCCTACCCTGACACGTCGATTGAGGACTTGGCCGTTTTCGGTTCGCGAGAGGGCGTCGCGGCGGTCCTTTTTGCGGGTCCAGGTCCGTCGGTTTCGGTCCCAGGCCGTTTTCACTAAGGGGAGGTCAATTAAAGGGAGGTTTGTCCACTGCCGAATGATCCTCGCAACGTGCGTTGGCCCAATGTGTGCTGACCCCGTTCAGCCCTGCAGAGGTAGATCATTGCATCGCCTGCGTTGTGTTGAGGGGCCTCACGGGGTAGGCACACGCTGGCGCTGACACACACACACACACACACTCGGAGGATCGTCGAAACACGACGGACCGAAACCGATGTTGTCCACCACCGAATAGCCTGACCGGCCTGGGTCTGGACTGACCGGGGCCGGCAGCTTCCCGAAGTTGGTGGTCACGGGGGGGGGGCGGTCGAGCCCGCTTCTTGTGTTATATCGGGCGTGTCCCCCTACATGGGGATTTTCTACGAAAAAATAAGAATACCCCAAAAATATGCCGAAAAGGTCAAAAACTATTCAAGAAATAGTCCCCAGACTATTTTTGCAGCATTTTTGGATTATTGTTGGGGTACTTTTTATTTTTCGTCGAAAATACCCCTCTAGGGGGACAGGCCCGACATTATTCTTGCGGGGCGGAACTTTTGCGTGCAGACCCGCCGCGCAGGAGGTGGAGCTCCTGCGGCCCGTCAGCGACGGCTACAAGGACCTGTCCACCGAGCTGACGAGGGCACAGGCGGTCGGCGGCGCGCCGAGGGGGGATCGCTTGGGAGTCTTGAAGGTTCGAGGCTCGGGGTCTTCGGGCATCCTCGCCGGTTTCGACCATTGTCCAGCTTCGGGCGGCGCGCCGAGGGGGAAGGCTTGGGAGTTTTGAAGGTTCGAGGCTCGGGGTCTTCGGGCATCCTCGTCGGCTTCGACCATTGTCCAGCTTCGGGCGGCGCGCCGAGCTGGAACGTTTGGGAGTTTTGAAGGTTCGAGGCTCGGGGTCTTCGGGCATCCTCGCCAGTTTCGACCATTGTCCAGCTTAGGGCGGCGCGCCGAGGGGGAATCGCTCGGGAGTTGAAGGTTTGAGGCTCGGGGTTTTCGGGCATCCTCGCCTGCTTCGACGATTGTCCAGCTTCGGGGTGCGTTCCAGCGTTCCTCGGCGGTGCGCCGAGGGGGAATCGCTTGGGAGTGGAAGGTTCGAGGCTCGGGGTTTTCGGGCAGCCTCGTCGGCTTCGACCATTGTCCAGCTTCGGGGTGCGTTCCAGCGTTCCTCGGCGGCGCGCCGAGGGGGAATCGCTTGGGAGTTGAAGGTTCGAGGCTCGGGGTTTTCGGGCATCCTCGTCGGCTTCGACCATTTGCCAGCTTCGGGGTGCGCTCCAGCCGCTCCGCCTCGCCGAAGGGCGTCTGGGGGTGCCCAGGTGGTCCCAAACGGCCTCCGGATGCAGGAGATGTGAGGGGATCTGAGAGGGGGGCAGGCTTTGTCTCAGAACGCGGTATAAGCCCGTTGGCATTCTGAGAGGCCTTCTGTGGTTTCGGAGAAGGTTCGCTCCCTTCTGCTTCCCCCCTTTGGCGCTCCGCCGACAGGTGTCTGTGGAGCTGTTCCTGGCGCCGCAGGCTTACGTCGACCTCGCCTCCATCGCGCCCCTCGCGAAGTTCACCGGCGGAGACGTCCGCTACTACCCCGGCTTCCAGCTGGCGACGTCGGGCGTGAAGTTGAGAAAGGAGCTGTATCACGTGCTCACGCGCTACATGGGCTGGGAGGCGGTCATGCGGATCCGCGTCAGCCGCGGCTGGAAGATCACCAAGTTTTACGGGCATCTCTTTATCCGAGGCCATCAGGGGCAACCGTAGGGGGGAAAAGTAACGCACTGACCCCAATCGCCCATCGATCACCGATAGGGGCCTGATAGCCCATTCCTCGCTCAGGAACGTGCGGACTCGATATCGGGGGCTTATCGCGGATCTATCTGCTATGCATCGCCGGTTCCAGCCCGATGGTTCTCCCCTGAGCAGGTCCCCTGGTGGTTTCGTGTCACACCTCGTCCATCCAGCGGCCGTTCGGAACGAATCAGGCACACCTGGAACGCTCTCGGCGAGGCGCAGCAGCTGGAAGGCGTCCCGAGGCTGGAGAACGTCCTGGAACCAGCGAGAGCGTTCGAACACCTCGGGACTCGAACCGTCGAGTCCCCCCCGGACCAAAGTCCGCTCGAAAGCCGCTCGGTGTTTCCCCCCTCTGAGCTGGTGCCTTCCTCACGTTGCCCCTCAGGCCAGGACCTGCTGGTCGTTCCCAACTGCCACGCGGACCAGACGTTCGCAGTGTCCATCGACGTCGATGCGGAGCAGACGCCCGAGCCCGTCTGCTGCCTCCAGAGCGCGCTGCTCTACACCAACTCCAACGGCGACCGAGAAAACATACATGGCGTAAGCAAGAAGTTTCAGCGCTCCGCGCGCACCTCTTGTCAGGAGGGGAAGAAAACCACAGACACAATTAATCGTAGATTCCCCGAAGACATGGGATAATATGGGAAGTGGGGGGCAAGACAGAAACCCAGAACATATGGGACAATAGGGGGAATCCTGGTATTTGTGTGTATTTATGTGTGTGTGTGTGTCCCTGGGCCCCTTCATCTTGGATCGGCGCTGGACCCCCTCCCAGAGGCGCCGCCAGGGGGGTCCAGTGCGGAGCTCCGAAAGTTTAGGTTCCTGTAGTTGTTCTTCCTCTAGGCGAGCGCCGCATACGCGTGAACACCTGGGCCGCGCTCACCACGCCGACGTATACTGACATCTACGGCTCCATTGACGTGCAGGCCATGATCACCATGCTGTCGCACCAGGCGCTGGAGCACTCGTTGGCGGTCAACCTCGCCGAGGGACGCAACAAGTTGCAAATGCTGTGCCAGCAGGTCATTCAGGCTGGCTCGGTGTGCCCCACTTCGGAGGCGCTCCAGTTCTTGCCATTGTACATCATGGGAATGCTGAAGTCGGAGGCCTCCCCCCCTCATCTCTCTCTGCTCCTCCTCTACCTCCTCATCCTCCTCCTCATCCAAATCATCCGTGTCCTCCCATCTACTCGTACCTCGGCTCATTCACGGAGGCCTTCAAGCCGACAAACGACATATCTTTTGACAGGCGCGTCTACATTTGGATGCGATTGGAGACGTTGTGCGTCTCCCAGCTTGCGGCGTACTACTATCCGCGGATGATGGCGCTGCACAATGCCCCCGATAGTTGCGCCACGCTCGATGAGAATGGCCACTGCACGCTCCCGGAGATGATGAACCTCACTAGCGAGAGCATGACTCAGGACGGGGTCTTCCTGTTGGAGGACGGCGACATGATGATGATGTGGATTGGCGCAAACGTGGACGCCGCTTTCTTGCAGGGCCTCTTCGGAATTGGTTCCTCCCCCTCCTCATCCACTTTCCCCCTCCTCCTACGGTCAGGAACTTGGGCTCATCGCGTCGCGCCGCCAGTTCTGGCCCACCACGCTGCGGCGCAACACGCAATCCACGGCCTGGTCCCCGAGCGTGAACGTCACCAGTCTTCCCCAGCCTCCCGCCCCGCGGAGCGGAGCGACACGCGATCCGCTTGCAAGGCGTAGCATGTCAACAAAGGGCCGCCGCCGCGACACGCTGTCCAAAAGTTCCCGACAGTACACCGCGGGGAGGAGGAAGAGGAGGAGGAGGAGGAGGAGGAGGAGGAGGAGGAGGAGAGGAGGAGGAGGAGGAGGAGGAGGAGGAGGAGGAGGAGGAGGAGGAGGAGGAGGAGGAGGAGGAGGAGGAGGAGGGAGGAGGAGGAGGAGGAGGAGGAGGAGAGGAGGAGGAGGAGGAGGAGGAGGAGGAGGGGAGGAGGAGAGGGGGAGGAGGAGGAGGAGGAGGATGAGGAGGAGGAGGAGGAGGAGGAGGGAGGAGGAGGGAGGAGGAGCAAGAGGAGCAGGAGGAGGAGAAGGAGGAGAAGAAGGAGGAGAAGAAGGAGGAGGAGCTGTCTTGGGGGCCTCAGAAGCCCTCTTGGAGCCACCCTGAAAGGGCTCGAGCAAAGAAAGGGGGTTCTTTGAGGAGGAGGAAGAGGAGGTGGAGGAGGAGGAGGAGGAGGAGGAGGAGGAGGAGGACCAGTATAAACCCAGGATTCATCAACGATGTTGGAAGGCACCCTCCCTCCGAACTCCCTCTTCAGAGGCCCCCTCAAGGGTTCATTTCTCTACAGAGGGAGAGTTGCTCCGTTGGGGGAACACCGTGTGAACACCTGGAGGCGTCCCCAACATTTATTTAATCGCTTCGCTCATTCCGCCGGCCCTGGAGCCCTCTTTAGGGCCTCTTGGGGGCCTCTTGGGGACCTCTTGGGAGTCTCTTGGGGCTCCTTGGCGGCGTCTTGGGGGCCCCTGCAGCCTCTTGGGGGGCTCTTGGGGACCTCTTGGGTCAGGAGGAGGGGTAGTCGATTGCGCCCTTCCCCTCGGAGGCCACGACTTGTGAGGGGTGTCGAAAAATTGCCCGGTCTGGCATCTCTGATCCGAGTGTCCCAGGGGGCTCTTGGGGGTCTCCCAGGGTACTTTTCGTCCGGGGACCCCCAGGGGCGGCCCCGCTCGCGCGAAGTAGTATATTGTTAACCAGTTACCGGAGATCTTAGCACGCCCTTGGCCCGTTGGGCCGGCGAATTCTCAATACGGCAACGCCACGAGTTGACCTGATTGGCACGTCTTGGCGATCCTGAATCGCGCCAGAACGCCTCTCCCGGATTTTCAACACCGCGAATCCGCGAAACTGTTGCGCCCTGACAGTCTTGGATCTGTCCAGAAGCACGATTTCTGTTGCGGTAACGATGAGGAGCAGTAGGACTTTTCCGAATGTTCAAGACGAGTGTGCGCGGCGCTAAGGCAAGAGCCACATTTGAACAGGAACCGCCCTCAATGTGTGAAACACTTGCGGATGTTTGAAACCAATGTGCGCGGCGCTGAGGCGAGAGCCAATCCGTGAAATATTTGCATATATGTCAAACCAATATGCGCGGCGCTAAGGCGAAAACCACATGTTAATAACCGCACGCCCTCAACCCGTGAAACATTACACACCTTTCAAACGAATTTGCGTGGCGCTATGGCGAAGGTCACAGTTTGAAAGTAACCCGAAGCTCTTCCAATTGTTTAAGAACGAATGTACGCGGCGCTGAGACAATAGCCACGGTTTGAAATCTTCCCGCCCTCAATCCGCGAAGCTCTTGCAATTTGTGCCCCGCATCCTAAGGGGCGGTTCTTGTGTTGTCTGCACACCTCCGCGCAGTCCTCCTCCTACTCTCCCCTCCTCCCCACACACTTACGCATAATCATCATCGCCACCGTCAGCACACACACATTCTCATTCATAATCATCGGGACGCGCACACACTCAATCATCAACACCTTCGTCATCATCATCATATTCGCAAACCTCATCATCAGCGCCGCTACCACCAACTCACCAATACTACCACCACACATTCATCACTATCACCATCCCATCGTGATTATCGACCAAGAGGGAGCTTTGTGTGTGAGCGGATCGCAGGGAAGTCTTGAGCGGGAGCCTCCGCCCTATGGGGTCCGCACATCACGTTGGTAATCCAAGCGGTCATCGCATCCCGTAGTTGTCATCACGGGTCGGTTCCTGTGAACTGAGAATGGAGGAAGTCTCGAGCGGGAGCTTCGTTTGTGTTTGAATTGCGAGAAAGTCTCAAGCGAGAGCCCCCTCCTTATGATGCCTGCATTTCATGTTGGCAATCCGAGCGGGTCATCGGAAACTTGGAAGTGTCGTCACTTTTCGGCCCCGACGGTTTCGCGATTTTGCCATCGGAGAACGCGCCCTTGCAGGGCGCGGCGGCGAGGGCGCCGAGGAAAATCGGTATGTGCCCCCCTGCTGGGAGGAAGGAGAGGTGCATGAAGAGAACAGGCGGGATGGAGACGAGGGGGGGGAAGGAGCAGGAGGAGGAGGAGGAGAAGGAGGAGGAGGAGGAGGAAAACATCGAAAAGGATGGAAAGAACACGAGAAATTGAACAAGGGGGGCGAGCAGGAGGAGGAGACGGAGGACGAGGAAGACAAGGATGATGAGGAGGACGCGCAACAGAAGGCGAGACGGGGGGCTTCGGCCAGGGCGAAGAAGAGAAAACGAAGGGCAATCGAAATAGCTTATCATGCGGGGTCCTGCCGCCGGAGTAAGTGAAACGCATGTTCCGGGCGCTAAAGGCGAGGGCAAATTTTGAAAACGGCCCGCCCCAAATCTGGGAAATGCTTGCAATTTGTTTGAGAGAATGCGCGCGGCGCTAAGGCGAGAGCTACATTTTGAAAACGGCTCGCCCTCCATTTTCGAAGCTGTCACATGTTTCAGGGTCGTAAATTGTGACAAAGTCTCAGGGGGAACGCCCGGCCCACCCTTTCGACCGGCCTCGGGGCGCGGCAAGGAGGGGTGATCTGTCAGGACAAGGAATGGAGGAGGAGGAGGAGGAAGAGGAGGAGGAGGAGGAGGACGAGGAGGAGGAGGAGGAATTGGGAGGAGGAGGGAGAGAAGAAGAAAAAGGAGGAGGAAAAGGAGGCGGAGCAGGAGGAGGAAGGCTTCCTGTCTTCCCCATCCCCCCCCTGTCCCCCTGGCCCCCTGCCGTCCCTCCCCATCCCCGGCGGAGGCTCTTGACGGACATCCGTCGGAGGCCACCTCGTGGCTAGGCAAAGGGAGGAGGAATTCCCCCGCCGCTCCCGTTCCTTTTTTTTGTATGTGAGGAAGAGCCCCAAGAGCGTGCCGAGGAGGGCCCCAAGAGGCCACCAATAGGGTTCTCCGAGTGTCTCAGGAAAGCCGTTGGACGGCCAAAGATTCCGACGACGGCCCAAGAGAGCCACAAGTGTGCGAGGAGTTACTCCAAGTGTGCAGGGGGTCACGCCAAGCGTGCCGAGATGTACTCCAAATGGGCCCGAAGAGTTCCCCATGAGGCTGACATGTCTGATTAACGTTGGGTTGATCAGCGGTTTTCGTTTTCCAGCCGCACAACACTACGGTGACGTAGCAAGGTCTTCACAAGGCTCACCAAAGAGAGCAGTGCCGTAACATGTTTTTATCGCCAAGACTTCTGACTCCGGAGAGGGAGAGAGAGAGAGAGAGAGAGAGAGAGAGAGAAAGAGACCGTTAGTGGGCCTGTTGGGGCCTTCGGGGGGCTTCTTGGGGGCCTCTTGGGGCCTCTTGGGGGCATCTTGGGGGCTTCTTGGGGTTTCCTCGGCGCCTTTTGAGGCCTCCTGGGGACCTCTTGGGACGGAAGGCTCGGATTTTTGGTTCGTGCTCCCTCTTTTGCCCTCCTTGCGGTGCCGTCTCGGGTGCCTCCCGGGCCGCCTGGGGGCCACCTCGAGCAAATCCTGGGGCGCTCGCTCGGCGACCCGAGGCCCTCTTTGGACCGTCCTGGGGTTCCTTGGGGCCCTCGTGGCCCGCCTTGGGGCGTTCTTTCTGAGAGGAGGAGGAGGAGGAAGGAAGAGGAGGAGGAAGCGGAGGAGGAGGAGAAGGAGGAGGAGGAGGAGGAGGAGGAGGAGGAGGGGGCCCCAAGAACTCCTGCGCCAACGCTCGGGGGAGCGCAGGGTCACGCGCGGCGCCCGCAGGGAGTCGGGCCTCGAGGGGCTCCGAACCCCTCAAGCAGCTCCCCGGCGGCGAGGACGGAGGCTTCGGAGGGCAGTGGGAGGGCCAGAGGACACGCCCGCTCCGTGCCCGGCGGCACTGTAGCGGATCCACACACATGTATATGTATATATGTATGTTTGTATATATATATATATATATATATATATATATATATGCGTGCATACCTATACATGTGTATGCGCGTGTGTGTGTGTTGTGTGTGTGCGTGTGTGTGTGTGTGTGTGTGTGTGTGTGTGTGTGTTATGCGCCGTGTGCCGTGTGTTGTGTGCTGTGTGCTGTGTGCTTTGTGTGTTGGTTGTGGTTTGGTGATGTGGTGGTTGTGGTAGGTCGTCGTGTGTTATGCTATGTTGTGTTGTGGTGTGTTGTTGTTGATGTCGTTGTTGTTGTTGTTGTTGCTGTGCTGTGCTGTGCTGTGCTGTGCTGTGCTGTGTTTTGTTGTGTTGTGTTGTGTTGTGTTGTGTTGTGTTGTGTTGTGTTGTGTTGTGTTGTGTTGTGTTGTGTTGTGTTGTGTTGTGTTGTGTTGTGTGAAATTGTGCTGTGGTGTGTTATGTTGTGTTGTGAGTGTGTATGCGTGCGTGCGTGTATAGGGGTAGAAACGCTCGGTTTGAGCCTCGACCCCATCTTTCTGCGGCATCTGCCAGGCGTTCTGAGGCACGAAACAAGGCAACGCCGCCCGTTGTCAGAAAAATGCGGCGCCAGGATCTCAGGAGGGATGGGTGAGGGAGGGAGGTCTGCGATGCGGAGCGACTAGGGAGGGCGAGGACGAGTGGAGGAAATGGAGGTAGGGCGGGGAGGAACGGGGAGAGACGAGGAGGAACGATGAGCAGGAGGAGGAGGCGGGAGAGGAAGGACGGAGCAGGAGGAGGAGGAGGAGGAGGAGGAGGAGGAGGAGAAGCGAGGCGAGGCGAGGCGAGGCGAGGCGAGGCGAAGAGGATGGAAGGAGCGGGAGGCAGCGAGAGTGCGATCCGGACCTCCGACGTCGCGAGGTTGTCCACAGCGTGGACCCCCAGAGGTCTAGAGTCCTTCCCCGGGACTGGTTTTCGTCCCGAATCCTTTTTTTCGGTCACAGGTCCTTGTGAGGGCCACCCAAGTTCAGGGGTGGACAGACCTCCTAACAGTGACACGTCGATTAGTGAATTGTCCGTTTTCGGTTCTCGAGAGGGCGCCGCGGCCGTTATTTTCCAGGCTTGCGCCCGCCAGGTTTGGGCCCGAGGTCGTTTTCACTAAACCACGTTTTACTGAAGGGAGGTCTGTCCATCCCCGACAAGCCCGAACGTTGCAGACAACCTCACGTCGCAATTTCTCCACCCCGAGAACGGGCGCGGGCAGGAGGAGCGAGGAGGACGAGGACAAGGAGGGTGGGCCCGGGACCCCCCTAGGCTCTTTCGGCGAGCTGAACTCCGATGCGGCTTGCGCCATCGAGGAGCACCTCGAGCAACGATCCGACGCCCTGTCCAGCAGGATAAGGAACATCCTCCGAGAGGTCCCACAGGGGGTGGAAAGGGAGGAGGATCGGAGGAGAAGTTGGTGGAGGAGGAGGAGGAGGAGGAGGAGGGGGACCGGTGTAAACCCAAGACGCATCAACCGTGTCGCAATCTATTTTACTTCCAAGTTCCTCCGTGCCCCCTACAGAAATAGATGTTCATTGTGCAGGTGCCGAATTGAGAAACAACCATTTTCGAATCCTTAATGGCGCCAAGACGCCGTACTTGGGACTTCAACGCCGCGAAGCAATCAGTCCTCAGTCGTGCCAGATCACCATTCTGGGGCATTCAACACCGCGAATCAAGTACCACGAATCAAGTGAACTGTTGCGCCCAGACGATCTTACTTCGCATCAGGACACCACTCACAGGACCTCGACCATAGGAATCCTTGACACTGCAGCAAACCGTTGAAGCGAATGCGCGCGGCGTCATGTCGAGATCCACAGATTGAAAAGGAATCGCCCCCCTGGATTCCCTTCGGTGACCATCCGTTAAGATCGGAACGATACGTTCCTTCGGGGATCATCCGTCAAACAAAAAGGAATCGCCCCC
This sequence comes from Prorocentrum cordatum, assembly GCA_963575745.1. Taxonomy (NCBI): domain Eukaryota; class Dinophyceae; order Prorocentrales; family Prorocentraceae; genus Prorocentrum; species Prorocentrum cordatum. The sequence continues at coordinate 126,311 of CAUYUJ010019067.1, forward strand.
CTGGATTCCCTTCGGGGATCATCCGTTAAATTCGTAACGATACAGCCCTTCGGGGATCATCCGCAAAAAAAAGGAATCGCCCCCCGCCGCTCTTCGCAAGGGGGGGCGCGGGGACGGCGGCTTGTGGGGCCCCTTGCGGGAAGGGGAGGAGGAGGAGGAGGAGGAGGAGGAGGAGGAGGAGGAGGAGACGAGAACGACGGCGAGGACGAGGACGAGGGCGAGGACGAGGACGTTTGAAATTGCGGCAACGTTTGAGACGACTGCGCTCGGCGTGGAGGCGCGACGGCCACACGTTGCAGAGGGCCCGCCCTCCGTGTCCAAAAGGTTGCCGCGATGCGACTGTGTGGAGCGACTGCGTTCGGCGCCAGGGCGAGAGCCACGTGCTGAAAACACCCAGCCCTTCTCTCCCTCCTCCTCCTCCTCAGCCTCCTCACTCTCCTCTGCCTCCTCTCCTCCTCCTCCTCCTCCTCCTCCTCCCCCTCATCTCCTGCTGATCCTCCCCGCCCCCTCCTCCTCCTTCCTCCTCCCTCCTCATCCTCCCCTCCTCCTCCTCCTCCTCCTACCTCCCTCCTCCTCCTCATCCTCCTCATACTCCTCCTCCCTCCTCCATCTCCTCCTCCTCTCCTCCTCCTCCTCCCTCCTCCTCCTCCTCCTCCTCCTCCCCCCTCCTCCCCCATCTCCTGAGGATCCTCCCCGGCCTCCTCCTACTCCTCCTTCCTATCCATCCTCATCTCCTCCTCCCTCATCCATCTCCTCCTCATCCTCCTCATCTCCCCTCCCTCCTCCTCCTCCTCCGCTCCCTATGCTCCTCCTCCTCTTCCTCCTCCTCCTCCTCCTCCTCCTCCTCCCTCTCCTCTCCTCCTCCTCATCATCTCCTCCTCCATCATTACTCCTCCTCCTCCTTTCCTCCTCCTCCTCCTCCTTTCCTCCTCCTCCTCCTCCTCCTCCTCCTCCTCCTCCTCCTCCTCCTCCTCCTCCTCCTCCTCCCCCTCCCCCACTGCTGCCCACGTTCGAGGCGAACGTGCGCGGCCCCAGGGCGAGAGCCACGCTCTGACATCACCCTTTTTTCAGGGGCGCGCAGCAGGGGCGCGGAGGGGGGCCTCGCCTCGCGCGTCGCGGAGGCGCTGGCCCTGGAAAGCAGTCGAGGAGGAGGAGGAGGAGGAGACAGAGGAGGAGGAGGAGGAGGAGGG
>CAUYUJ010019067.1:135000-188229 GCA_963575745.1 Prorocentrum cordatum
GGAAGGTCAGCGCGGAAGGTCTGGATAAATCAGGGCGAGGGAAAACGGAGCTCCGGGGAGCTGCTTTTTTTTCTGCCGGGAAGCAGCCCGCTTACTATTCAGTGCGCTGAGCTTGATCCCGGGAATATGTTTTTTATTTCTTCCGGGAAGGCCGTTAGGGGGCCACATGCGAACCCTACCCCTACCCCCCACGATTTCTGAGGGGGAGGGTGGGGTCCACGAACGAAGTGAACCCCACCCTCCCCTTCAGAAATCGTGGGGGGTAGGGATAGGGTTCGCATGTGGCCCCCTAGCCGGTCCAGCAGCCACGGATGTGCCAGCCCTCGCCCAGCTGCCACGGGCTGGAGGGTCCTTCTGGTGGTTGGCTCTGCCAGCCCTACGTGGGGGGTCGGGAGGTCCCCGGAGAAGGCCGTTTACTATTCAGTGCGCTGAACCCTAAACCCTAAACCCTAGAATCTGTTTATTTCTTCCGGGAAGGCCGTTCCAGCAGCCACGGATGTGCCAGCCCTCGCCCAGCTTCCACGGCTTGGAGGGTCCTTATGGTTGGTTCTGCCAGCCCTACTCAGCCACGCGCAGAGGGGGGTGGGAGGAGGGGGGAGGGCTTCTTAGAAGCACCCTTGCTTCTTCGAAGGCGCGGGCCTTATCTACAGATGCATGGCCGGCGCCTTCTAAGAAGCAGCCTCCTTCTAAGAAGCCCTCCCCCCTCCCTCCACCCCCTTGTGCGCGCCGCCAACCTACAGGGGGGTCGGGAGGTCCCCGGAGGAGGCCGCGAGAGGGGGGGCCGAGGAGCGCGCGCGCGCGGGGCCGGCGGTGATCCCAAGGGGCGGCTCCACGAGGACCTCGGGACGGGAGAGCGTGGCATCGTTCGTTACCAGCCTGGAACATATCCCTATCCCTATGCTGGGCACCTCCTCATCACGATGCCAATCTTAGGGATTCCCTTATTTTTTGAGGGCGAATCCCTAAGATTGTCATCGCCTTTTGGCGTGTCAATCTTAGGGACAGGGATGCGTTCGAGGCTGGTAAGCTCGGGCGTGTGCATTTCTGTCTCGGCGAGGCCCATCGACGAGCATGTTGGGTCGTTGTTCCTGGAAAGTGCACGGGCGAGATCGAACAAGCAGGCACGGAGAGTGGACGTCCGGGCGAGGGCGATGGAAGAGGCGGGGAACAGCGTGCCACCTCTGTGTCAAGCAGTTGCGAAGCGTCCTGGCTCGCCTGTGGACCCATCACAGAATGTTCTAAGAACCGTTTGTGGTCCGCACGAAACGTTCTCAGAACATCTCTGGCTGGGAATGTTTTCTTTTCACACATCGGGTTTACTAGGAACCTTGTTTTTGTTCTCGGAACATCTTTGGGCTCTAAGACTCTAAGAGCGTGCCGTGGTAGGCCCATAGGAATGCCGGGACGGTCGGTCCCTTCTCAACGACAGTCGACCCGAATAGCAAGAATGGGCAACCGTCCCAAGGGTGCCCTCTTGTCGCAGGCCCAGAGGTTGACACCAACACCAAAATCGGCGGTGTGCCTCCACCGAGGGAGGAAGATCCCAATCTCGGCGATGGTGGTAATAATCCGGCTTCCAAGGTGACCGAAATGTTACCACCAACACCGAAATCCGGGATCATCTTCCCCCTGTGGAGGCAACCCCCTGTTTTGGTGTTGGTGCCCACTTCCAGGCCTCCAATCTTGCATCCTTGCCGCCCCGGCCCATCCTCGGCCACCCTCGTCGGCCGCTCCCCGCTCGAGAAGCCTCGGCGTGGCCCTCCGAGGCCCCTGCACCCTTGGCGCGCAGCCTGCCGCCGGAGGCCACGGCAAGTATACAAGAGCAGCAGCGCCGGGGACGCGCGCGCACGCCCAGCAGGCCCGTGCATCCTCGGCCTGCATCCCTCGCGCACATCCTCAGTGCGCAAGTACGATGGGCAGCGGGCCCGTGCATCCTCAGCGCGCATCCTCACAGTCCTCGATCCTCCTCCTCCTCCTCCTCCTCCTCCTCCTCCTCCTCCTCCTCCTCCTCCTCCTCCTCCTCGATCCTCCTCCTCGATCCTCCTTCTCGATCGACGCTCCTCCGCCTCGGGGCGTGACCCCCCCGAGCGCGTATACTGGTTGACTCTGCGTCGTGGCCGTCGGCCCATCTCGCCACCGCGCCCGGGGTCGGGGGCCCGAGGCCCTCGTTGGCCATCGGGGGGGGCAAGCCACCCGGGCCCGATGCCTGGCGCTGAGCGAATAGCCCTGGGCGTTCACTAGACATGGAGGGTTTCTCCGAAGGGCTTGGGCGGCCCGTCCTCCTCCTCCTCCTCCTCCTCCTCCTCCTCCTCCTTCCTCCTCCTCCTCTCCTCCTCCTCCTCCTCCCCTCCTCCCTTCCTCCCTCCTCCCTCCTCCCTCCTCCCTCCTCCCTCCTCCCTCCTCCTCCTCCCTGCTCCCTGTCCTGCTCCCTCCCCTCCTCCCTCCTCCCCCCCCTCCCCTCACTCCTCACTCCTCCCTCCTCCTCCCTCCTCCTCCTCCTCCCCCTCCCCTCCCCTCCCCCTCCTCCTCCTCCTCTTTCTCCTCCATCTCCTCCTCCCCCTCCTCCACCTCCTCCTCCTCCTCGGGTCGCCTACGGCCCCGGGGGGAACCGTGCAACTGAACAGCCCTGCCCTGTTCGATTGCCTTCTGTGGGTGCGTTTGCTGCACGGCGGCGCGTGCCGGGGTGCTTACTATGGGGGTGGATGTGTTGTGCTCTCTATGTGGAATTGCACACCGGGGGGGGGCGAATCTCAGCGGGGGGGGGCTCTGGGGCCTCCTCTGGGGCCCTGGAGGGGCACGCGCGTCGCTGAGGCGCGCCAGTGGGAACGCCCCCCGCTGGCACGCTCGACGGCGCGACGGTTGCGCGCGCAAGACGCCTCGGACAGGAGGAGGAGGGGGAGGAGGGGGAGGAGGAGGGGGAGGGGGAGGGGGGGAGAGCGAAGATGGAGGGGGGGAGGGAGTTGGAGGTGGAGGTGCATGACGAGAAGGGCGAGGGGGGATAGAAACGAGGGCGAGGCCGCAGGATGGGAGGGACGAGGAGCGGAACGGTTCGAGGGGGCAGGTCCGCATCGAGCGCCCGCTGCCATGGATGCAGCTCCACGTCATTAAGCAGGGCGAGCCCAAGGCCTGGCTTGGGGCAAACGGCGATCATCCATGTCCCTCCTCGCTCGCCCTTCTCCTCACCACGGTGCTCCTTCTCCTCGTCCTTCCTCCTCCTCCTCCTCCTCCTCCTCCTCCTCCTCCTCCTCCTCCTCCCGACCTCCCGACTTCCCGACCTGCACTTTTTGTTTCGCTCCTTCATCCTATCTCTCCCCCTCTCTCCCTCTCTCTCTCTCGCTCTCGCTTCTCTCTTTCTCTCTCTCTCTCTCTCTCTCTTTCTTTCTCTGTATCACTCCCTCTCTCTATCACTCTCTCTCTATATATATATATCCGTCTCCCTCTCCCTCTCCCTCTCTCTCTCTCTCGCTCTCTGTCGCTCGTTCTCATTTCTCCACTATCCATCACTTGTCTGCCCCCTCCGTCCTGTCTTCCCCTTCGCTCCCCGTAGTCCTCCCCGCTCCCCGCTCCCTGTCACAGCTCGTTCCGTCTCCACTTCGCTCCTCTCTCGTCGCTCTTGGTCATCCTCCGTGCCCCCCTCGCCTCGGCCTCCTGCCCTTCGCTCATCCATCCTCCTAGGAGTCCTTGCTCCTGCGCTGCCTCGTCATTACCCTTCCTCGTCGCCCTCCCCTCTTCCCTCCGAATCACCGTCAACATATCATCGTCACCCCAGCTTCACGTTTCCCCCTATCATGTTGTTGATGATGATGATGATGATGACGATGGTGTTGATGATGATGATGATGATGCTGGTGATGATGATGATGATGATGATGATGATGATGATGATGATGCTGATGCTGATGATGATGATGATGATGATGATGATGATGATTTTTGGTAATGATGCAAATCATGGTGGTGGTGCTTGTGATGGTGATGATGCTGGTGATGATGATGAGGAGGAGCATTATGGCGGTAATGATGATAATGCAATAGTGATGTTGATCATGGTGATGATGCTGCTGCTGGTGCTGATGATGTTGATGATGATGATAATGATGATGATTGGTGGTGGTGATGATAATGCGAACATGGTGTTGATGATGCTGTTGATGATGCTGATGATGATGTTGATGACGGTGATGACGATCATGATGCTGATGACGACGGTGATGATGATGGGAGCGGTGGCTCCGTCCGGCGAGATGGAGGGCTCTGCCGCTCCAGGCGCATGTCACAGGGCTCCTGCCCCGATGGCGCTTTCTCCCGCCGGTGTCGGGAGGGCGAGGACAGAGAGAATCGTCTCCCTGGTCCTGGTCCGCATTCTTCTGCCTACTCCAGCCACGCGCAGAGGGGGGCTCTGTCTCCGTTTTTGTTGCTGGTTGTGTCTCCTTTTTTTACCCAATTAGTGCTTTGCGCGCCCCGCCTAGCTCTTAACCGGAAGAGGCCCGCTCTCGACCCGCAGACCAAAAAAAAGTGCCTCCGTTTTTTGTTTTAGCCCGTGCCGCTTCCGGCTCCAATTCTGCAGCCTGCTCTTTTTGCCATCTTTGGCCTCCTCAGCCACGCGCAGATGGGGGTGGGGGGAAGGGGAAGAGGGCTTCTTAGAGGCAGCCCTGCTTCTTAGAAGGTGCGGGCCTCAGCTATCGATATAGGCCCGGCGCCTTATACGAAGCAGCCTCCTTCTAAGAAGCCCTCCCCCTTCCCTCCACCCCCTTGTGGGCGCCGCCAGAGGAGGGCGAGGCCAGAGATCACCATCTCTACTGTCGTGGTCAGCATCCTTCTGCCTACAGGGTCTGGCTCGAATGAGGAACACTTGCTCGTCACAAGGGGCTCGGTCGTTCCCTTGGGTTGCATGCGTGCCGCCACCTTCTTGGCGGCGAGCCCCCCTGGTGTTCCTTCGGACTTCCTGGACTTGCTTGTAAAAGCAAGGGGTTTCGTTTCTTATTTCATCGCTTCGCTCATTCCGCCGGCCTTGTAGCGCTATTTGGGGCCTCTCGGGGCCGTCTTGGGGGCCTCTTCGGGGCTTCTTGGGAGCGTCTGAGGGCTCCTTGGCGGCGTCTTGGGCTCCCCTGGGGCCTCTTGGGGGGCTCTTGGGGGCCTCTTGGGGCGGGGTAGTCGAGTGCACCCCCCTCGGAGGCCACGATCCTCGTGAGGGGTGTCAGGAAACGGCCCTCAAAACCATCTCTGGGTGGACTTGGTCGGGCTGAGGTCGGGAAAGTTTTCGCCGGGGGACCCCTGGGGGCCGCCCCGCGCGCGCGCGAACTAGAAATATTGTTAACCAGTCACCGGAGATCTGAGCACGCCTCTGACCCGTTGGGCCGGCGAATTTGCCGCTCCTCGGGTCACGCCGGATACTGTGCTCCCTCCTCCCTCTGCGGGCCAGTGGTGGGCGACAGCGTGAAGACCCCGGGCGGCACCTCGCGCGTGCGGCGGGTTCGCGCCGCGTCGGCGTGCGGCGGCGATCCCAGCGCGGGCGCTCGAGGTGAAAGCTTACGTCGGGCACGTCCCTCCACAGGAGGAATATTCGAGAATAGTCAAACAACAGTCAGGGGACGATTGTTTTTACCATGTTTGAGCATTTGGGGAAGATGTGTTGGGTATTTCTTTCGCCCTAAATCCGCCTGTAGGGGGACGCGCCCGACCTAAGGTTAAACTCGGCGGCGAGCGAGGGGGTGGGGGGATGAGAAGGAGAAGGCCTTCTCAGAAGGCGGCGGGACTTCTCAGAAGCCCTCGCGCCGTCTGGTTTTGGGCATCGTACGTTCTTCCAGCTGCTCCCCAAGGAGAGGAGGTTCTTCGATTCGCTGATCGAGGACAGGACCTCTGGTGTCCAGTCTACGTACACCGAGTTCCTGCAGCGGCAGCGGGGTGGGCGAAACTGGCAGCCGCTGCCAGTCCCGATCAGAGCAGGAGGAGGAGGAGGAGGAGGAGGAGGAGGAGGAATGTGGGGAGGAGGGCGAGAAGGAGAGGGGGAGCAGGAGGACGATGAGGAGGAGCAGGGAGGAGGAAGGAGGAGGAATGCGAGAAGAAGTAGGAGGACGAGAAGGGCATCGATAGGAGGAGGGAGGAGGATGAGGAGGAGAGGAGACCGAGGGAAGGAGATAAGAGGGGGGGGAGGGAGGAGGAGGAGGGAGGAATGAGGAGGAGCTGGGGGAGAGGAGGATCGAGGAGGAGGAGCAGGAGGAGGAGGAGGAGGAGGAGGAGGAGGAGGAGGAGGAGGAGAGGAGGAGGAGGGCGAGGAATATCAGGCAGGAGCAGGGACCGGCCCCAGCAGGCCGAGGAGGGAGCAGGCGAGGAGGGCCCCCGACCCTGGACGGCATGCGCCTTCTGCACCCCGGAGGCCTTGACCATTCTCATGGGAGACTTTGTTCACCTGTCCTCCTCCTCTTCCTCCTCCTCCTCCTCCGCCTCCTCCTCCGCCTCCTCCTCCTCCTCCTCCTCCTCCTCATCATCATCATCATCATCATCATCATCATCATCATCATCATCATCATCATCATCATCATCATCATCATCATCCTTTTCCTCCTCCTCCTCCTCCTCCTCCTCGTCCTCCTCCTCCTCCTCCTCCCCCTCCTCCTCCTCTCGCTCGTTCCTCCTCTCGCTATCCCGGAGGCTTTGTCGATGTCTCCGCGGGGCCCGGCAATGGCCTGGAGGCAGGCAGCAGCAAGAGATCTCCAGCTGGGCCTCCGCCCACACCGCGGGGGGGTGTACGGGGAGGGAGGGGGATGCTCGAGGATCGAGGCTCTTGGGCACCCCGCTCACCCGTCTCTTCCTCTTTGGCCCTTTGCCTGTCCACCCCGCTCACGCGCCTTCTCTCCGCCGTCCAGACGCACCCCGATCTAGCACAGACGCCCCCCCCCCCGCATCGTACATCCCCGAACTGGATCCCAGATTCCAGTCCAGGGTCCCTCGGAGTCGGGTCGGGGATTGGTGTCGCGGAGACCCTTCTTGCTTGCATGTCGCTCCCCTCCTCGCCCCCCCGCCAGGCAATGCCAAGCGGGGCCACCACCAGGGGGGTCGCCGCCCCCCCCTCCCCCAGGAAGCGAACCCCGCAGGACCCCCCAAAGACGCCTGAGGGCGCCCTGAGAACCTCCTCGATCCGCGATTGCTCCCTCCCTCCTCGACCCTCGACCTCGAGCCCACCCCCCCCGCTCGATTGCTCCATCCGTCCTCCTCGATTCTCGACCCTCCCCCCTCCTCGATCCTCGACCCCTCCCTCCCTCCCCTCCTCGATCCTCGACCCTCCCGTTCCTTCCAGAGGAGCCGGTGCCCCCCCGCCCCCCGCGGGCCCCCCGCCCCCCTGGGGGGTGACCCCCCCCCCGTGGGGCCCGGGCCACCCGCGCGCCTGCGCCGAAGTTCGCCGCGCTTGTTCCCCCGCCGCGGCCTGGGCGAGAGCGGCCGCCCCTCCTCCCTCCTCCTCCTCCTCCTCCTCCTCCTCCTCCTCCTCCTCCTCCTCCTCCTCCTCCTCCTCCTCCTCCTCCTCCTCCTCCTCCTCCTCCTCTCTCCTCCTCCTCCTCCTCCTCCTCCTCCTCCTCCTCCTCCTCCTCCTCCTCCTCCTCCTCCTCCTCCGCCCCTCCCCCCCTCCTCCTCCTCCCTCCTCCTCCCTCCGCCTCCTCCTCCGCCTCTCCTCCTCCTCCCTCCTCCTCCTCCTCCGCCTCCTTCGTCCTCCCCTCCTTCGTCCTCCCCTCCTCCTCCGCCTCCACCTCCTCCTCCTCCTCCTCCTCCTCCTCCTCCTCCTCTCCTCCTCCTCCTCCTCCTCCTCCTCCGGCGATGAGGAGCCTCCACCAAAGCTTACTCCTCAGTATGTCAGGTTTGCTGCCAGAACTTTCAGCTGCAAAACTGCCTCGGGCACTGACCGAATACGGCCTCGTTCGATGGCGATGCTTTCGGATGAGTGCCTCACGGCATTTGCTGAAGTGATGCATCAAGCGGAATGCCTCGGCAAGTTACCTGAGCATTTACGTAACACTCTGTTGCCTCAGTTACCCAAGCCCGACGGGGGGCATCGCCTGATAGGTTTGCTCCCCGACGCGCTGCGCGTATACAATAAAGCCCGCAAGCCACAACAGGACAGATGGAATGCAGGGCATAAGAGACATTATGAATATGCCAGTGCTGGCCGCAGCACGGAACAAGCAGTTTGGAGGCAAGCCCTGATGGTGGAGACCACAAAGTCCATGGGTAAACACACAGCAGCGGTCCTAATAGACTTGGCCAAAGCGTTCGAGACCATCGATCATGATCTTCTCTGGGACTCTGCTGTGCGTCACGGATTCCCACGACGCAGAATGGCCATGCTGTTACATTGTTATGGGGGTAGAAGGTCCATCAAATTTGGATCCCACATGAGCAATGTTATCATGACCAACCGTGGAGTGATTGCAGGATGTGGTTTCGCTGTAAGCGTCATGAAATGTTTTACCATGGACATATATGACAGAATGTATTACCTATGGCCTAGTATCGACCTCTCGGTGGTAGTCGACGACTCCACCGTGCAGGCTGGAGGACAAACAAAGGACGTAGTCAAAACTGTAACTCAGGCAGCTCAGTTTGCTTGCGAACAATTCAAGCAGCGTAGAATGAAAGTTAGCCTGGACAAAGGTCAAGTAGTTGCTAGCCACGACAAAATTGCCAGGCAGATTGCGGTGCAGCTTTCATCTTATCGATTTCAGCCCAAAAGGATCGTCAAGCAGCTCGGGGTTGACAGACGAATGATGAGAGCTGGAAGGCCTGTTCAGAGCAAACGGGCCTTTAAAATGAAAGTTCGTATTACACGCTTTCGCAGGCTCGCGTGTGGAGGACGATCAGTGTGTCGGCTTTACAGAGCGGGAGGACTACCAGCTGTTACTTATGGGATGCGTGTGCATGGCGTTCCTGATGCGCAACTTGCTAGTCTTCGAGCCACCGCTGCCTTTGCTATCTTCGGGCCACCTCGTGGGCGATCTCGGACAGTCGAGTTTATGTTGTCTGACGACCGAAGTGCGACCCGACTTATGACGCCAACGCGCTGCCTCTGGTTACCTGGCTGAAAGCATTATGGCTTGGATGGGCCACGCCAAACCAGATGAAGATGGCCCACAGCTACGCGGTGAGCAGGCCGGCCAACTGGGGAGCAGTACTTGGACCAGCTGGAGCCGTACTCCTTACTCTTAAACGGCTGGGGTGGGAAGCCATCAGTTGGGACAAATGGTACATACCCAGTAATATGGCCAGCCTTATAACAGCACAGGGTTCGAGGCAGACTGCGATGCAGTCTGTCTCACCCCAAGGTCTGCTCATAGACTTGCATGAGATATGGGGTTCACACGCTGAGGAAGTTGGTGGACCAAGCCACTACTGCAAAGATCTTAAGCGAGTGCCGACTAAAAGGTTTCGAGGGAGTACCTCTACTTGAACCCGCTGCCAAATTGGTGAAAGAGCTCAGGGAAAAAGAAGATTACCAAGGTGCGGGTTTGATTCGGACATGGGTTGCAGGAGGGTTTTGGACGCAGGATCGCCTCTTCCGACATGGGGCGGCACCAAATCCCATGTGTGTCTTATGTAAACATGAAGAAGGTACCCCGTCACATCGCTTATATCGTTGTCTTTATCATGCAGCAGAAAGGCAAGATTGGCGCGGTGACGAACGTAGGCTACTCGCACAAGGGCGTGTGGAGCACGGTGACAATCACCCCATGACGTACATTACGTGCAAGGGCCTCTTCCCTGACCCAGCTTACGACCCGAATTACGGCTTCCCACCTCCACATCAGTATGACCGTGTTGTCTGGTTCCGCGAACCGCCCAATGGAGGGTTCGAAGGGCTGGTGTGCACTGACGGATCGGGGAAGCAAGCTCACCATCCTCTTCTGGCGCGTGCCGGCTGGGCAGCCGTCATGATCGATGATCGGGGCGGGGTGCTTGGGGCTGCATATGGCCCAGTACGTTTCCCATGGACGTGCTCGGGGGCAGGCGAACTGTGGGCAGCGATCATAGCGCTCCGACACAAGGGGCCGAGAAACATCGTCATAGTCACCGACTACCTGGAACTCAAGAAAGCATGGGATCGTGGCGATGGTTCAGGTGCTCACGTTCGAAATCACCTTGGGGAACTCTGGCGTGAATTCTGGCGCCTGGTGCACGACGTTGGGCGTGAAGGCATTGATGTGATCTGGATACCCAGCCACCGCAGCGATAGTCAGAGAATTCGTGATGCGATACCTCTGGCAATGTGGTTGGGCAATCAAGCAGCTGACGAGTTTGCCAAACAGGGCGCTTTGATGCGTCCCAAAAATGGGTATGCCGAAGCGCTTCGCCACGCAAGAGAGTGCTCTGCCGTTTTCACACTGCGCATGGCCCTGAGGATACTCAGGCGCTGCGCGAGCTGCGACTTCGCCGACGCTGACCCTGTTCCCTATGAAGGGCCCACTCGTGCAAGACCACTGCTGATTGACACGAGAGGGCACACTATAATAAAGCGTGGCATGAAATACTACTGCGACACCTGCGGTAGAAATCGACACACGCGCAGAGGTCTGCTGGCACAACCGTGTCAGGGGCTTCCGATGGGAGTGCGTGCTGCCCATAGCTCTCATAGACTATGGCGCAACGGGCTTCTTGTTTTCTGTGCCCAATGCGCTGCGCGATGCGAGACGCGCGCGCATCTAATCGCTAAGCCATGTATAGGACTTCCTGTACCTGGCACTAGCCGATTCTACAAACGCCGCTACCTGTTACAGGGCAAGGGCCCCAACGGGGAGCGGCTCGCCAACAGCGAGCGACCAACGCCTGTACGCCGCTGATGCTTTGGGCACCTGCCGTAGCTACTAATAGTGGCTGAGGTGCGTGCAGCGTTGCTGTTTTGGCCGCCCTGGCCGAAAGGGCGGGCCGCCTAGAGCACTTCGTTGCGACGCCGTCTCGCACCATAGACTGACTCCTGGAGGCCATCGTAGATCACATAATCTGTCGTGGTCTGCCGCCAGTGGGTTGTACAGTGGGTTGTACGTTGCAACTCTTACCATCCTCCTCCCACCTCCAGTGCACAGATCGGGCACCGTGATGGCTGTCACGGAGTCTGCGCTTGAAGCCTTTTGGCCCGAGAGGCTTTACAGAGAGACAGAGATCAGAACACACAGCGCCATGCCCCCCCAAGCCCAGCTCTAAGCATGCTGGGTTCGCTGAAAAGGGCTACACTGGCTCCTGTCGCCAGCTGGCCGCCGCTCTCGATCTCTCGCGGCAGCTGCACCAGTAATGATGTGTTGCATGGAGTGCAGGAGTGATCAATGCCACAAAGTGTGATAGCGCATAGACTCTATTAACTTTAAAGTTGTTGCATTGGCTTTTCACCCAGCTTGCCTGCGTGAATCGTCGTCATCGCCGAACCTCGCCGAACCTCCTCCTCCTCCTCCTCCTCCTCCTCCTCCTCCTATGCCTCCTCCTCCTCCTCCTCCTCCTCCTCTCCTCCTCCTCCTCCTCCTCCTCCGCCTCCTCCTCCGCCTCCTCCTCCTCCTCCCTCCCTCGCCTCCTTCGTCCTCCCCCTCCTCCTCGTCCTCCCCCTCCTCCTCCTCCTCCTCCTCCTCCTCCTCCTCCTCCCCTCCTCCTCCTCCTCCTCCTCCTCCTCCTCCTCCTCCCCCTCCCTCCTCCGCTCCACCTCCTCCCTCCTCCCCCTCCTCCTCCCCTCCTCCTCCTCCTCCTCCTCTCCTCCTCCTCCTCCTCCTCTCCTCCTCCCCTCCTCCTCTCCTCCTCCTCCTCCTCCCCCTCCTCTCCTCCCCCTCCTCCTCCTCCTCCTCCTCCGCCTCCTCCTCCTCCTCCGCCTCCTCCGCCTTCTCCTTCCTACCTGGGGGGGGGGCGCGCGAGGGCGCGCAGGTGATCGCGCGAGGCGCACCGCGGGGAGACTCCTCAGCCTTTCCTGAGATCCTGGCGACTCAATTGTTTCCAGCCCTGCGTTGTCGCCTCTTTTCTTGAGTCGGGCGGGCCTGTCCCTCTACAGGGGGAAGATTCCCAGATAGTCACAAAATAGTCCAGGGACGGTGTGTCGACAATTGCTGTGCATGTTTGGGTTATGTTTCGGGTATTTGTTTTTTTCCGTCCAAATCCGCCTGTATGGGGGACACGCCCGACCTAACTCTTTTCGGTCGGGCCCTGGGGCCCTCGCGGATCGATGCAGAACGAAAATGGACGCAGGAAGATGGTGTCTAGGGCTCCGGGCGTGATTCTGCACGATGCTGCAGTGCTTTCGCCACGCCGGATCTCACGGCTGGCGGGCCCTGGAAGCGACAGGGCGGTTTTTTGTTGCCGGTTCCGTTTCGCCGTTTTCTGTTATTGGTTCCGTCGTTGTTTTTGTTGTTGGTGTTGTCTCCGTGTTTGTTTCGCCGCTTGCGGTTCCGGCTCCAATTCTGGAGCTTGTCTTTTTTCTTGCCGTTTTTGGTCGTTTTGTTTACCGCTTCCATAGTTCAAGAGACATGACACCAGAGATAAACCCCAAGCAGTGGATGTTTTGAAATGGAATCGATCAAGAGATCGATAAGGAGATCGGTCGGGAACCCGGGAACCCCGAACCCACCGAAGTCGGCTTGGAACCACTCACCAGGAACCCGGGAGCTTGTCACCCAGCTGGCTACCAACATCGGCGGGAATCTGTTTTGCAAAATCTTCCCATTTCCGCTAGGACCCCGTCAGGGCAAGCCCTGATTGGGGAACTTTGCCAAGAACGGTGAAGGAAAGGGGCCCTGCCGTCGCCGGGGCCCCCGTGTAGGTCAGGAGTGGAAGCAACACATGGACACAAGTGATCGTCGATCCCCCAGAAAATGGGGGAAGATGTGGGAAGATGTGGGAAGGGGGGGGGGGGAAGACGAAAACCCAGCAAATATATGAGAAGATATGGGGAATCCTTTTCTTGTGTCTATTTTTATCTCGGGCCTGTCCCCCTACAGGGGGATTTTCTACGGAAAATGCAAAACACAAAGGCCAAAACATATTTTTTAAAATAGTCCCCCGACTATTTTGGACTATTGTTTGATTATTTGTGGGGTATGTTTCATTTTTCGTCGAAACTCCCCCTGCAGGGGGACAGGCCCGACTTAAGTGTACTTCTTTGTGTGCCCGCAGGGCCCCCGTGCAAAGGCGGGGAGGGCCCTCCTCTCCCACTGGGAGGGGAGCGGGGGACGCGCCGAGGAGAGGCGCCCGGGCCGAGGAGCACAGGCCAAAAAGGCGAGGAGGGGCGGCAACAAACACCCAGGAGGAAACGAAACACACGCCCAAGCCTGCGAGGAAACAAACACAACGCGCCCAAGGCGAAGAGGAAGCCACAAGAGGAGACCGAGGAGGGAGCGCCCAAGCCGAAGAGGAGGAAGCAACACACCGAGGAGGAGAGGAAGCAACACACCGAGGAGGAAACAAAAAAAAACGCCCACACCAAAGAGGAAACAGCAAGAGGAGACCGAAGATCAGAGGAGGAAAAAGGTACCCATACCTCTACCCTTCGCCCGTTTTCCCCTTTTTGGGCCTCCTCGGAGGCCCTCGTCGCCACCGTCGGATTCACCTCGCAATTCTGGTCAGAACGCACCCCGGGAGAGGTCCGGGGAGTAGAGGTATCGGTACGTACCTTTTGCTCTCCCCGGAAGAGGGAGCGCCCAAGCCGAAGAGGAGAAACGCCCAAGCCGAGAAGGGAGCGCCCAAGCCGAAGAGGAGGCCAAGGCAGAGGAGGAACGCCCAAGGCGAGGAGGAAGCAGGGCAGGAGAAGCGAGGGCTGCTCCTCGGTGTGGCTTCTGCTCCTCGGTCAGGGGGGGTCTCCTTCCCCCTCCTCCTCCTCCTCCTTCTCCTCCTGCTCCTCCTCCTCCTCCTCTCTCCTCCTGCTCCTCCTCCTGCTCTTCCTCCTCCTCCTGCTCTTCCTCCTCCTCCTCCTCCTCCGCAGGTCTCTCATGGCGCTTCCGCGGGTTGTCGGGAGTTCTTGTTGGCGCCTGGACGCTTGCTCGCCTCGCGGCGCGCTCTCTAGCGGCTGGGCGCGAGCGCGCAGAGTCGTGCGACCTGGTTTGGTCAAGCTTTCTTTGTTTAGGATTACGTCGGGCCTGTCCCTCTTCAGGAGGAGCATTCAAAAATAGTCCAAACAAATAGTCTGGGGACGATGCTTGAATAGTATTGTTTGACTAGTTGGGAATATGTGGTGACCATTTTTGATTTTCGCCCAAAATCCGCCTGTAGGGGGACATGCCCGACCCAAGTCCAGGAAGCTTGTCAATGACGCCAAACACGTTTTCTTGCGCTGCGCGGCGTCTGGCGGCGAACATTGGTGGGTGATGGATCCACAGTTGGCGTGGGGCGTGCGCCGTCATTTGCTGCCAGCCGTCTGCAGCTGGTTGTCGCTGTATGCCGCCATTTGCCGGTGGTCCGCCCCCTGGCTTGGCTTGGCATGGGGGTGGAGCGCCGACGCCGACGCCGAAGCTTTATCCCCCCCAGGTTCGAGCCCAGAAGGGGGCGGCGACGACGACGACGAGGACAACGCCGACGACGACGGCGACGACGACCGACGACGACGACGACGACGACGACGACGACGACGACGACGACGACGACACGACAGCGGCGGCGCCGACGGTGGACAACAGCGACAAGGACGACGACGACGAAGACGACGACGACGACGACGACGACGACGACGAGGACGAGGACGAGGACGAGGACGAGGACGAGGACGGCGACGAGGACGGCGACGACGAACTACGACGACACCTTGATTGAGATGGGCTTGCATATCAAAAACGAAAGCAATTTTACAAGCGTGTGAAGGATGTGCCAAATTGGGTTTGCGGGACGCATGCGGGCGGTCCCACTGGGGGGCTTCGGTGGAGCTCCCTATGGGGCCATGAAGCGTGTGCGGGGTGTGCCAAACTGGGTCTGGGGGCCGCATGCGGGCGGTCCCGCTGGGACTTTCGGTGGAGCTCCCTGTGGGGCCACGGAGCTATGTACCGGGCGAGTGAAACGCAGGGAGGAGGGGGAGGAGGGAGGAGGGGGAGGGAGGAGGGGGGAGGGAGGAGGGGGAGGAAGGATGCTGAGGAAGAACGCGGGGACCGTCTCTTCCAAACCAGGACCCAACGCCACAGGATGGCTGGGAAAAAAAAAACACGGCTCAGCCAGCCCCCGGGCCCTCGCCCAGGCTGGGCTATCGCGCCCCGTCGGCCGCGCCCCCGGCGCAGCCGGGCGGGGCCCTGGGCGCCCCAGGCGCCGCCGCCGCGGTCGGTCGCCTGCAGCTGCTGCCCTCGAGGGTGCTCCACGACTGCCGCCGTGCCGCCTCGGGCCGCGCGGCCTCCTCGCCCCCTCCTCTCTCGCACGTCCTCGTGCTCGGCCTCGTCCTCGTCCTTCTCCTCGGCCTCGGCCTCGGCGTCGCCCTCGCCTTGTGCTCCTTCGTCCTCGGCCGCGGCCTCGGCCTCGGCCTGCTCCTCGCCCTCAGCCTCGCCCTCGCCTCGTGCTCCTCGTCCTCGGCTTCGTTCTCGCCTTCAGTCGGGCCTGTCCCTCTACAGGGGCAATTTTCAAACATAGTCAGTTTTCATGTTTTTTGTTTTGAATACTATTGTTGAACATGTTGGAGTATTGCTTTACTATGTTTTGACTTCTCGTCCCAAATCCGTCTGTAGGGGGACATGCCCGACCTAATTCTCTCCCTGACACGCGTCCTCAGCCTCGCCCTCAGCCTCGCCCTCGTCCTTCTCCTCGCCCTGAGCCTCGCCCTCGCCTCGTGCTCCTCGTCCTCAGCCTCGACCTCGGCCTCGTCCTTCTCCTCGGCCTCGGCCTCGCCCTCGCCTCGTGCTCCTCGCCCTCGGCTTCGTTCTCGCCCTGACCCGGGTCCTCAGCCTCGCCCGCGTCCTCTTGCGCCCTCCGCCCTCGAGCCCCGTGGCCCACGCTGGCTGGGCCTCCGAAGGCTCCTCGGCGGCTTCCACCGTCTCGTCGCCTGCGGTTTTCGGGCGGCTTCGCCGCTGTCATTATATCGGGCCTGTCCCTCTACAGGGGGAACATTCAAAAATAGTAAAAAAAAAATCGGGGGACGATTTTCCTTGCATTTTTCCCAACCATCCTGTGGTGTTGGGTCCTCGTTTTGAAGAGACGGTGCCCCGCGTTCCTCTCCTTCCTCCTCCTCCCCCTCCTCCCTCCTCCCCCTCCTTGCCTCTGCTCTCGGCACACCTCTCACACGTTTCGTAGCCCCATAGGGAACTCCACCGAAGGCCCCAGTGGGGGTGTCCACATGCGGTTCCCCCACCCAGGGCAGCGTTTCGTAGCCCCAGAGGGAGCTCCACCGAAGGCCCCAGTGGGGGTGTCCACATGCGGTTCCCCCACCCAGGGCAGCGTTTCGTGGCCCCATAGGGAGCTCCACCGAAGGCCCCAGTGGGGGTGTCCACATGCGGTTCCCCCACCCAGGGCAGCGTTTCGTGGCCCCATAGGGAGCTCCACCGAAGGCCCCAGTGGGGGTGTCCACATGCGGTTCCCCCACCCAGGGCAGCGCTTCGTGGCCCCATAGGGAGCTCCACCGAAGGCCCCAGTGGGGGTGTCCACATGCGGTTCCCCCACCCAGGGCAGCGTTTCGTAGCCCCAGAGGGAGCTCCACCGAAGGCCCCAGTGGGGGTGTCCACATGCGGTTCCCCCACCCAGGGCAGCGTTTCGTAGCCCCAGAGGGAGCTCCACCGAAGGCCCCAGTGGGGGTGTCCACATGCGGTTCCCCCACCCAGGGCAGCGTTTCGTAGCCCCAGAGGGAGCTCCACCGAAGGCCCCAGTGGGGGTGTCCGCATGCGGTTCCCCCACCCAGGGCAGCGTTTCGTAGCCCCAGAGGGAGCTCCACCGAAGGCCCCAGTGGGGGTGTCCACATGCGGTTCCCCCACCCAGGGCAGCGTTTCGTAGCCCCATAGGGAGCTCCACCGAAGGCCCCAGTGGGGGTGTCCACATGCGGTTCCCCCACCCAGGGCAGCGTTTCGTAGCCCCAGAGGGAGCTCCACCGAAGGCCCCAGTGGGGGTGTCCACATGCGGTTCCCCCACCCAGGGCAGCGTTTCGTAGCCCCAGAGGGAGCTCCACCGAAGGCCCCAGTGGGGGTGTCCACATGCGGTTCCCCCACCCAGGGCAGCGTTTCGTAGCCCCATAGGGAGCTCCACCGAAGGCCCCAGTGGGGGTGTCCACATGCGGTTCCCCCACCCAGGGCAGCGTTTCGTGGCCCCATAGGGAGCTCCACCGAAGGCCCCAGTGGGGGTGTCCACATGCGGTTCCCCCACCCAGGGCAGCGTTTCGTGGCCCCATAGGGAGCTCCACCGAAGGCCCCAGTGGGGGTGTTGCGGTTCCCCCATGCGGTTTCCCCCACCGTGGGGGTGTGCGTTCGTGGCCCAGGGGGAGCTTTAGGGAGCTCCACCGAAGGCCCCAGTGGGGGTGTCGCATGCGGTTCCCCACCCAGGGCAGCGTTTCGTAGCCCCATAGGGAGCTCCACCGAAGGCCCCAGTGGGGGTGTCCACATGCGGTTCCCCCACCCAGGGCAGCGTTTCGTAGCCCCATAGGGAGCTCCACCGAAGGCCCCAGTGGGGGTGTCCACATGCGGTTCCCCCACCCAGGGCAGCGTTTCGTAGCCCCAGAGGGAGCTCCACCGAAGGCCCCAGTGGGGGTGTCCACATGCGGTTCCCCCACCCAGGGCAGCGTTTCGTAGCCCCATAGGGAGCTCCACCGTAGGCCCCAGTGGGGCTGCCCTCATGCGGTTCCCCCACCCAGGGCAGCGTTTCGTAGCCCCAGAGGGAGCTCCACCGTAGGCCCCAGTGGGGGTGCCCGCATGCGGTTCCCCCACCCAGGGCAGCGTTTCGTGGCCTCACAGGGAGCTCCACCGAAGGCCCCAGTGGGGCTGCCTGCATGCGGTTCCCCCACCCAGGGCAGCGTTTCGTAGCCCCAGAGGGAGCCCCACCGAAGGCCCCAGTGGGGGTGTTCGCATGCGTCTCCACTACCCAGAGGTAGCGCCGCCGAAAACGATATTCACACTTGCGGTATTCACAGTTGCATATGGTTGGGTCCTTCGCCAGGCTAATTTATTTTTTTATCGCTTCGCTCATTCCGCCGGCCCTGGAGCCCTCTTTGGGGCCTCTTGGGGCCTCTAGGGGACCTCTTGGGAGTCTCTTGGGGCTCCTTGGCGGCGTGTTGGGGGCCCCCAGGGCCTCTGGGGGGGCGCTGGGGGGCCTCTTGGGGCCGAAGGGGGGGTAGTCGATTGCGGCTCCCCCCTCGGAGGCCACGATCTTCGTGAGGGGTGTCGACAATTGGCCCTCCCTTTGAACGCTCTGGGGACCTTGACGGGGTACTTTTGGTCCGGGTCCCCCAGGGGCCGCTCCGCGCGCGTGAACTAGAAATATTGTTAACTAGTTACCGGAGATCTTAGCACGCCTCTGGCCCGTTGGGGCGGCGAATTTGCTGCAGTGTTTGACTATTTATAATTTTCCGTCCAAGATCCGCCTGTAGGGGGGCATGCCCGACCTAACGCCATCACTTGGCATCGCCCGCACGTGTGCATCTTCAGAGCCCCAAATCATCAGGGGTAAGTCGGGTCAGGGCTAACTCGGGTTCGTTTTCCAGGAATCCAAACCCGAGTTATCCCGGTTCCGAGTTACCCCGGATAACTCGGGCGCCGAATCTTTTCTCGGCAAGGACCATCGAGGAGCGTCCTGTCCCTCCACAGGGGGAATAATCAAAACTAGTCAAACCAAATAGTCTGGGGACGATGGTTTGACAAGTGTTGAGCACGTTTGGGTATTGTTTTTCGCCCGAACTCCCCCTGCAAGGGGACAGGCCCGACCTAAAGATAGGTCTATCGGTCTGGAGGGCTCTTGTTTGGCATTCTGGCAGGTCAGGATCGGTGGTTCGGCGGTCTGCCAGCCTCGGGGGGATCTCCGGCAGCCGCGCCTCGCAGAGAGGCGCCCCGGGGGAGCCTGGATCGTATCGAAGGGCCGCCGGAGACACGAGTTACGGTCGACCCGCATGGTAAGGATGGTCTAGGCCTCCTCTCTGGACGCCCGAAATGGGCACGGAAAGAACGGGTACGATGCCCAACAGCAGTTCTTGTTCATTCTGAACAGGATTCGCTGTCCACGCCGCCGCGGCCTGTGTCCATTCGAGACAGGAGGTCGCCCGCCCAACAGCGGCCGCTGTTGGTTTGGGACAACATTTGCTGTTGGGCATTGTGCCCATTCTTTCCGTACCCATTTTGGGCGTCCAAATCCTCGATGGGATCCGAGTAGAGGGGGTCGGAGGATCGCGCCGCATCGCCGACACATCGGCGACGTGGCTCGGTGCGGAGCCCGATTTTCTCCACGCTGGAGTCGCCGATGCATCGCCGAGGCATCGGCGGTGTATCGCCGATGCGTCGGCGATGCGGTGCGATCCTCTGACCCCATCTATTCCAACCCCATCTAGGAGGCCTCCAGATGGGCAGCCTTCCCAAGGGTACCTTACCTTCGCCAGCAAATCATGGGAGCCTGGGGTATCCTTTTCATGTTGTCTTATAGCTTATAGCGTCGATTACGTCGATAAGTGTTTGGGAGTCGATGGGACAGCGCCGAATCAGCGTCGTTTGGCGCCAACTAGCGTCGATTAGCGTCAATGTAGCGTCAATTAGCGTCGATTCGCAAGAGCCGACGAGATGGTATGGGAGCCTCCCATGAATTGCCACCGAACGTTGGGGAGAGGTTCAAGGATGAAATTGTGGTCAGGCGGGCGGCGACGGCCATGGCAGCGGCGGCGATCTTCGGCGAAGTTCTACGCCGGCCTCGTCTTTCCGTCGATGTTCGACGATTGTCACCGTCTTCATCGCGTCTGCCAGTTTCTATGATTTTTGGCGATTTCCTCCGTCGTCGTCGTTGCCGCCTTCAACGCCGTCGATCTTCTGTCATCTTCGCTGCCGTCATAGGCTTCGTTGGCTTCCAACGATATCCCATGATTTCTGATGATTTTCGCCCTGGTCGTTGCCGCGGTGTTCGCCGTCGATTTTCGGCGACGCTCGTCGCCGTCGTCGTCGTCGTCGTCGTCCGCGTCCGCGTCCGCGTCCGCGTCCGCGTCCGCGTCCGCGTCCGCGTCGTCGCGACGCGGATGGCACTCCACAGAGGAGCGTGGTGGATTTCGGGGAGACGCTGTAGGAGCTGCTGAAGCTGCTGGAGAGGGAGGAGGAGGAGGCACGCCAGGCAGAGGCGAAGCCTTCGAGCGAGGCGCCCGCGCGGAAGCAGGGAAGGGTGCAGCTCCGGGCTGGAGCTCGGCGGGGGCTCGGAGCAGGAGCCGCCCGGAGGCAGGGGGCGAGGCCGCGGAGGCGGTGCCTGCCAAAGAGCGGCTCGAGGGAGCAGAGGAGAGCGCTGCGATGCGGCAGGGAGGTGCGGCTCCGTCCGCCCGCGGACGTGGCCGGGGGCCTGCGGGGCCGCCGAGGATAAGCTCTGCTGGAGCTGGGCGCCGAGGCGGAGGCCACGGCGGCGCTGAGGGCTCGCGAGGCAGGCGAGAGGAGGGAGGCCCCTTGGTCGGGACCCAGCTGTACACCCAGGCCTCCGCAGACCCGATCTTCTCGAATCACGGGCCTCCTCCTCCTCCCTCCTCCTCCTCCTCCTCCTCCTCCTCCTCCTCCTCCTCCTCCTCCTCCTCCTCCTCCTCCTCCTCTCCCTCCTCCTCCTCCTCCTCCTCCTCCTCCTCCTCCTCCTCCTCCTCCTCCTCCTCCTCCTCCTCCTCCTCCTCCTCCTCCTCCTCCTCCTCTCCTCCTCCTGGGCCAGGGAAGAGGAGGAGGGGTGCGCAGCCCGAGGAGAGGAGGGCCTGCGGCCTGCGAGCAGGCAGCTGAGGCCCAGCGCGGCGGCGCGAGGGGGCCACGGGGCCGCTTCCACGCGGGGAGGCAGCGAGGTGGGGCAGGCCGCCGAGACTTGGAGGACGCCAGCTCCCGAGGAGGCTTAGGAGGCTGAGGAGGAGGAGGTTGAGGAGGAGGAGGAGGAGGAGGAGGAGGAGGAGGAGGAGGAAGAGGAAGGGGAGGAGGAGGAGGTGGAGGAGGAGGAGGAGGAGGAAGAGGAGGAGGAGGGAGGAGGAGGAGGAGGACGAGGAGGAGGAGGGGGCGAGGAGGAGGAGGAGGAGGAGGAGGAGGAGGAGGAGGAGGAGGAGGAGGAGGAGGAGGGGCGAGGAGGGCCCGCGAGGAGCGGGGCCTCGCGCGAGGCGCGTTGGCGGCCTCCGAGGGAGCCCCGAGGAGGCGGGCGGGGCAGCAGCGCCTGGACCTCGCGTGCGCGGCCGCGCGCGTTCCGCGCCCGGGCGCCCGGCGGACGGAGGACCGACCGCTTGCCAGCATCCCATGTTGCTTCAACAGGTACTCCGCCACCGGGTTCATGGAAAAGGCGCTCCTTTTCGGGGGAGCGTAAGACCCGGGTTTGCCAGGACCCGGGTTCGCCCTCGTTTTTTTTGACGACCGCGACTCGGATTTTGACGAGTAGGAGTTTCGTGGGATGTCTGCAGCGGGAGGCCTCGTCAAAATGCAGGCTCGGCCTCGTCATTTTTATGAGGGCCCCGTCGGGGATTTCCGAGTCCCCCGTACCCGGGTCTTACGTCTCCCCGACCTTTGCAAGTGCGTCGGCTACGGCACCGCCTGTTCCCGAGGCTTTGCCTCCTCCCGGCCTCGTTCTGAGGCTGCGCCCCCCGTTTCCTCCCCCATCTCCGGTTGATTCAAGCTTCGCGCGGCCCGCTTAGCTTCGACCGGAAGAGGTGCGCTCTCGACCCGCGAGTCAAAAAACCGTTTGCCGGAATCCGCAACTTCGTCGCCGTCGCCCGACGATTCTCGACGGCCGTCGCCGCCGTCGCCGGGCTTCGACGACGTTCGGCGAGAGGGGCCACCAGTGGCCCCAAATTGCCACTCTCAGGGCCACTGTTGGGATCGAAGGCACCGCCAGGACGGCATATAGTGGCCCATGCCGTTCTGGGACGATCCCAGGGTGGAGTCAAGAGATCACAACATGGGTCAAGAGATGCTACAGGTGCCCCAGGACCCCCACCCGACGTCCCAACTCTGCAAAGCCATACGTCGGGTATTCAGCGTTTTGTGTTGTCAGTCGGTTGTTCTATGTCACGTTGCCGTTGGATGAGGGAACCAGGGATGTGTTGGAGGAGGGGCAGCAGCGGCGACGAAGAGGGGGATGACAAGCAGGAGGAGGAGAGAAGAGGAGCAAGCGGGGGGAGAAGGAATGGTGGAGGGGGATGAGATGGAGGAGGGGGAGGGGCAGGGAGAAGGAGGACGAGGGAAGGGGCAGAGGAGGAGGGAGGAGGAAACAGAATGAGGGTGAGGGCTGTCGGCAAGATGGTAAGGAGGAGACAGAGGAGGCAAGGGAGGAGCAGGAGGAGGGGGGGGAGACAAAAACGACGCGAAAGGAACATATGACGACGGCGAGGGGAGGAGGACGACGGGCCCCCGGAGTACAGGTGCCGTGCAGGTGCCCGGAGGCCAAAAAAGACTGACGACGCCCGAAGGCCCTAATCTTCAAAGACGACGACAGCCACCACTACCACCATCACCACCACCACTTCGACGACGACGACGACGCCGACGGCGACGATGGCAACGAGAGTCCTCGCCGACGGCGACGGTACCGACGACGAGCACCCCCCCCAGGCGCAATGGCGCCCCCGATGGGGATGGCCGCCCCAGGCGCGATGGCGCCCCCGATGATGCGGCGCTGAGGGCTCTCGCGCGCGGCTCGGGCGTGGTCGTCGTCGCCGTTTTTGTCGTCGTTGTCAGAGGTGGAGGAGGAGCGGGAGGAGGATGTGGAGGAGGAGGAGGAGGAGGAGGAGGAGGAGGAGGAGAAAGAGGAGGAGGAGGAGGAGGAGGAGGAGGAGAAGGAGGTGGTGGTGGTGGAGGAGAGGGGCGAGGGGAGCGTAAGACCCGGGTTTGCCAGGACGCGGGTTCGCCCTCGTTTTTTTTTGACGACCGCGACTCGGATTTTGAGAGGAGTTTCGTGGGATGGCTGCAGCGGGAGGCCTCGTCAAAGTGCAGGCTCGGCCTCGTCATTTTTTTGACGACCTCGTCGGGGATTTCCGAGTCCCCTGTACCCGAGTCTTACAGGGGGAGGAGTGGGGCTGGATGACGGGGTAGGGGGGGGAGCAAGCTGGGTGCGCGTGCGCCATATCTGACATCCCACCCCTCCCACCCAGCCCTTGTCATTGCGCTGTGGGTTTGCTACTAGCCGACGCGTGTCAGAATGGATCTGAAACTCCAGCAAAGACCCCTATCGTGTTATGCGCAATCGGAAGAAAAGGAGCTGCGTACAGAGAAAGAGGAGGCGGCTGATGAGCAGGAGCAATACAGGAAGGGGGATTATGAAGATGGGAGACGAGGATGAACAGCAGCAAGAGTTGGAGTGGAAGGAGCGGGAGGAACAGGAAGACCAGGGGAAGGCGGAGGAGGGGAATGAGGGGGGCGACAACGATGAAAACGGGCACGGGTCCATAACAAGAGCATCGTTGGGGCGCAAGCGCCATCGTGAACGACGGGAGCAAAGAGCCGATCCGACAATGAGGCCCATGCTGCAGCGGATGGGAGCACCATTTCGAAACACAGCAAGCCGTAGAACAAACATCGGGGGGAAACAAACACGACAACATGTTGGAAGTTCTGCGTGTAGGGAACCGGAGAGGGCCGAATATCTTCCGACAAGGTCAGAGGAGAGAGGAGAGCAGTCTGATTGACTCTTCGCTTGACCCCATCAGCCCATCCAGCAACGATGCCCCTGCGACTTTCCGCCTCGGGTCAGCCTGAGCAAGCCCGTCAAGCCTTCGCGGAGTTTTCGCTCCGCGAGCCTCTTGGAAGTTTCTCAGAGTCCTGTTGGCAGCGATTTGGGCCCGTCTGGAGACGCTTTTGGGGCCTCTGATGGAGGGGGGGTATTGGAGCCCTTTGGGGGCGATCTTGCAAGCGTTGGTTCAAAATGGATGCTGTTTTCGGCGTCCCCACCCCATGGGAGACTGACAAATCGCTTCTTGGGGCGCTCTGCGGGCGCTCTTGAGCGCCTTTTGGGCGCTTCGGGGGCCGTACGGGAAGCCCCTTTGAATCATGTTGGGGCTCTCGTGGGCCATCTTTGGGCCACATTGAGGCCTCAAAGGCCCATCGGAAGCGAAAAGGCGAGGATGCAAGTTCTGAAAGAGTTCGGCCTCTGGGGAAGGGTCCTTGGAGGGCTCCGGGAGCACCACTAACCGCCTTGGGGGCGTCTTGGAGCCTCTTGGAGGTTTGTCGGAGACTATATTGAATCATGTCCAGCTATCTGGCACCATCTTGGGCCGTCTTGGGCGCTCTAAAATTTCGCGCCCACCCCCGTCCAGACCTAGGGAGGGGTGGCGGGGACGTCCAACCGCCCCGAGTAGGGGAAAGGAGGATCTGGAAAAGGAATCGCGCTAGACTACCTGCGCCCAGAGGGCTGGTGGGATTCATAATGCGGTATAATGGAGAGGGAGGAAAGAGGAGGAACAGGAAGAAGAGGAGGAGGGGGGAGGAGAAACTATTCCCCGATAGCTCTTGAGAGCTAAGAGCTTCTCAGATTAAGAAGCCAGAGCCGCAGTGTAGCCCAGAAGCTCGTTCGGGCTTCCGGCAGGACACTTCGGCGGGGCTCCTGCGAGCTTGCAGCGTGTCCCTGCAGGCATTGCCTAAGCGCTTCCCAATACGTATGCCTCGAAGTTCTCCAGAAGCTCTTTCGGAAGCTCCTTCCAGTGCTGCGACAGCTCCGTCGTGCTGGCGCTCCACTATCTGGGCTTGGACTCTACAAGTGAGGAGCAGGAATGCGTAGGAGGAGAGGAGGGCCGGGGACGTCAACCGCCCCGAATAGGGGAAGGGATGACTTGGAAAAGGAATCGCGCTAGACCACCTGCGCCCAGGGGGCTGGTGGGATTCATAATGCGATATTGTGGAGGGGGGAAGAGACGGAGCAGGAAGAAGAGGAGGAGGAGGAGGAGGAGGAGGAGGGGGGAAGAGGAATATGAGGAGCAGGAATGCGTAGGAGGCGGCGGGGGAGGAGGAGGACGGTGTTCTTCCTGCTCGGTACCCTACTCTCCCATCCTCTCGCTCGTTCTTCTCTTGTCCATCCCCTTTCTCTCTCCGCCCCCCCTCCGCATCCCCACCCTTGGGGAAGACGTAGGAGGACGAGAAGGAGGAGGAGGAGGAGGAGGAGGAGGAGGAGAAGGAGGAGGAGGAGGAGAAGGAAGAAGAGGAGGAGGAGGAGGAAGAGGAGGGGAGGAGGAGGAGGATGAGGATGAGGAGGAACGGGGCGAGTATGATAACATAGACGGAGAGGATAGGGGGGGGGGGGGTCAGTTAGGGGGGGGGGGGCGCGCAAGGGGGGGAGTTGCGGTCTCGATGTGTTCTGTGGAGTTCTGCTTCCTGCCTTTGCACTCGGACACCGCCTGCACCCGTCGCGGAAGACGATCGTTGCGGTGTGGGGGGGGGTGAGGGGGGGCAGGGGCGGAGGAAGGGGGAGGGGGAGGGGGAGGAAGAGGGGGCGAGGGAGGCGCAGAAGGGCGAAGGAGATTGAGGAGGGGGAGGAATCGGACGGAGCAGATGGGGCGTTCACGCGGCTTGCCCTGCGTGTCTGGCCGTCCTCCATGTCGCACCGTCGCGCCATGCCGTGACGTCAGCATCATGGCGGGACGCTTGGGCTACTTGCCCCCCAGGGGGAGAATGAGGACGAAGACGGGGAGGAGGAGGAGCAGGAAGAATACGAAAGGGGAGGAGACGGGGAACACGGAGAGAAGGAGAAGGAGGACGACGAGGAGGAGGAGGAGGAGAGGAGGAGACGGAGGAGGAGGAGGAGTGGGCATTCGCTGTGTGAGGACAGGGACAGGGACGGACAAAAAGGCGAATAAGGAAGAGTGGCAGAAGGAAAGGCAGGGGGAAGAAGGGGGAGAAGGACAAGAGGGAATGGGAGAGAAGCGAAGGAGGAGGGAGGAGCGGGAGGAGGTAGGAGGGGGGTGGGGAGAAGGGAGCGGAGAAGGGGGCAGTAGGGAAACGGAAGGACGGAAGAGAGAGAGCAGAGAGGAAAAATGGGGTAGTGTGGTCAACGAGGAGGGAGGAGTAGGAAGAGGAGAGGGAGGGGCGAGGAGGGTTGGAGGCAACCGCCAGGAGGGAGGTGGAGGAGGAGGAGGAGGATGAGAAGGAGGAGGAGGAGAACTACGAGGTGGTGGAGGAGGAGGAGGAGAACTAGGAGGTGGACCATGAGGAGGACGAGGAGGAGGAGGGGAACTACGAGGAGGAGGAGGAGGAGGAGGAGGAGGAGGAGGAGAACTAGGAGGTGGACCATGAGAAGGACGACCGCAGCCCGCGGCCCGCGGCCCGCGGCCCACGCCCACGGCCACCACCACAGCTTACCGCTTACCACCCCCACGTCGGCCGCGACCGCCACCGCGACCACCAGACGACGAACGACGACGACGACGACGACGACGACGACGACGACGACGACGACGACGCCGACGCCGACGCCGACGCCGACGCCGACGCCGACGCCGACGCCGACGCCGACGCCGACGCCGACGCCGACGACGACGACGACGACCGCGGTGCGGCTGCTGGCCCCCGAGCGTTACGGAGGCGCTGCTGCCCCCGGCTGCTGCCGGCCCCCGGCTGCTGCCCAGCGGAGGCGCTGCTCGCGGCGGCCTGGCGGGGGATGCCGTACCTCCCGACAGCGCGTTGTCGCGAGGAGCCGCCGCGCACGTCGCGCACCTGCGCAGGAGTGGGCCACCGAGGAAAGCGCAGTGCGCTACGTGACGTTCCGCGCCCTGCGCTCTGTGATGCAGCACCGTCGCGCGCAACATGGCACGACGACGCCGCGCGCGATGTGGGCACGCGCCATGTGGGTGCCCTGCATTCCGCCGCACCTCCCGGGAGACCACGAGACTGGCGCCGCTTCTGTTCGCGGCCCCCGCCGGCTTTCACTCGGCTGCAGGCGCGTTCGAATGTTGCACGCCTCGCGTATCCCCACCAGTTTGCTTGCCTCCTGTTTGTTCCTCTCCCCGCTTTCTCCTTCGTTTCTTTCTTGTCCCCTCTCTGTGCGCGTGCTTCAGGCCGCCGCTTGCTCGTTGCGCCCTTGGCGCCGCCCGACTTCTCTCGACGCGGTCGCGATCAAAAAAGTACCCCCGCCAGTCCGTTCAGAAGCCCTGCCCACGAGGGCTGACGGGAAAAGAGTCGAGGAAACACACATAGTGAAACAAAGCGGCCAATCAGGATGACCAGAGAGAGCTCTGGGAGCAAGGGGGTGGCCTTGGAGGGCCTTTTCGGGCCATCCGTGGGGCCCGGCGGGGCGAGGGGAGGGGGGAGAAGGAGGAGGGGAAGGAGGAGGAAGAGGAGGAGGAGGAGGAGGAGGAGGAGGAGGAGGGGGAGGGAGAGGAGGAGGAGGAGGAGGACGAGACGGAGGAGCAGGAGGAGGAGGAGGAGCAGTGTAAACTCAAGAGATTTCAGCGATGTTGGAATACACCCTCCTTCGAAGCTCTCTCTTAATAGGCCCCTGCGCCCCTGCGACGGTTCATTTCCCTTGAGGGATATGCCTCGTTGGAACGCAACGTTGTGAAGACCCAGATGCATGCCGAAACATGGTTTTAGGGATTCCAACGCCACGGATCAACTTGTTTGTTGCGTCTTGACGATCCTGGATCGCGCCAGAACGCCACTCTCTGGATTTCAACACCGAGAATCAACGCAACGGTTGCGCCCGCAAAATGCAGAATCCTCTAAAGATACCATTTCTGGTACGCTGATCGCGCGAATCCGTGAAACTCTTGCAGATTGTATGAACGACTGTGCGCGGCGCAAAGGCGAGAGCCACAGTTTGAAAAGGAACCGCCCTCAATCCGTGAAACTATTGCGAATGTTTAGAACGAAAGTGCGCGGCGCGAAGGCGAGAGCCACATTTTGAAAACGGGTGATTCTCAATTCGTGAAGCTTTTGCAATTTGTTCGAAGGAAAGTGCGCGGCGCTAAGGCAAGAGTCGCATGTTGAAACCGGGTGATCTTCAACCTGTGAGAACGAATGTGCGCGGCGCTAAGGCCAGAACAACATAATGAAAACCAGCCGCCCTTCATTTGTGAAACTGCTGCCAGCGCTTAAGCTTCAGAATCATCAGCGGTGAGGAGGAGGAGGAGAACGAGGAGAACGAGGAGAACGAGAAGGAAGCAAACCGGTTTTTGAGGCCTTTGTGGGACTTGGGCGCTCATGTGGCCGTCTTGTGGCCGTCTTGGGAGGGCGATCCACGCACCCCCGGAACGCCCTCGGCGAGACGCAGTTGCTGGAGCGCATCTTGAGACTGGAAAGCCGCCGAGGGTTGATGACAACGACCGAAAAATTTGAACACCGAACCCGAAACTCCCGAAATGGTCCTTTTCTGGGCTCACCGCCAGGAAGAGCACTCATCTCACAGCGGACGGCGACTGCGACGGCAGCGACGACAACGACAACGACGACGACGACGAAGACGACGACGACGACGTCGACGACAAGGAAGAGCAATCATCGCGGCCTCTGAGGGCTCTTCGTGGACCCCGCAGCCGTCGAGAAACAACTCGGGATGGAAGACTGGCCCCAGATCGTTAAGGGCTTAACGACTTCTGCCGCCCCTCGATTCGCGCTGGAGAGGCCACAAGTGTCAAGTCGGGCGTGTCCCTCTACAGGGGAAATATCCCAAATAGTCAAAGAAATAGTGTGGGGACGATTTGTTTGACTATCTTTGAGTATTCAGGGGGTATTTATTGTATTCTTTATTTTTCGCCCAAAATACCCCTGTAGGGGGACAGGCCCGACTCAAGCTTAACGACTTCTGCCGTCCTCGATTCGCACTGGAGAGGCCACAAGTGCCTCCACATGTCCATGAAATTCTTTGGATTACTTGGGCTCATTCAGATTTACTTGGATGTACCTCGATTTGTCTGCGTTCACCCTGGTCTATCCGGCTTGATCCATGCAAACCGGTTGGCGAAGATTGGCCCCAGGGAAGGGGTCGAGACTTGTTGGGTTCTACATTGTGAGAGGTTGTGAGATCTAACATCGCAAAGAAAACAACATCTCACAAAACTCGATCGCAGCCCTGGACCCTATCGTTCTGCTTCGCGTTTCGAGCCGGATCGATCCGTGAGGGTCCCGGAGACCGCGGCAAGGCAGAAGCGTTCGTTGTTCAAAACAAAATGCGGTGCCAGGATCTCTCAGCACAATGCTGACTAGAAGCCATGCGCCAGCCCTTGGCACAACGGTTCGGCACCACTGCTGCCACATAGCCAGGTTTCCAACAGGACGCGTGGGCAGAAGAGTGCGCGATTGGCACCCCTCTTGGAGAAAATAGCGCAATCGAGACGGCGCGACGACTCGACGGTAAAGCAGAAGAACGAATCAGGACTGCGTCACATGAATGCAGAGAGCCCGACTGTGAATCGAAGAAGAAAAAAAGCCATAAACATAGACTGTTGGCGCTCCGCGCGGATTTCATGGATCCGCGCTTGGGCCCCTTGGCGGCGCCTCCGGCGCCGCCCCTGTCGCGCTCCGCGCGCCAGGGAGGGGGTTCCAGCGCGGAGCCAAGAAGTCCGCGCTCGGCGCGAAGAGTGCATGTCTGTGGCGTGTCTTGTGTTCCTCCAGACTGCGAAGCAGGTAAAAGCAGGATCTCTCAGGGGGACGGGGGGGCAGGAGGAGGAGGAGGAGGAGGAGGAGGAGGAGGAGGAGGAGGAGGGAGGAGGAGGAGGAGGAGGCGGAGGGAGGCGGAGGCGGAGGCGGAGGCGGAGGCGGAGGAGGAGGAGGAGGAGGAGGAGGAGGAGGAGGAGGAGGAGGAGGAGGAGGAGGAGGAGGAGGAGGAGGAGGGAGGGGAGGAGGGGGAGGAGGTTCCCACGACGCTGGCGGGCCTGGGCACGATCGCACGATCGCACGATGGCATTTTCCACTTCCCAGGGCCGAGGCCCCTCCGCGCGGCGCGCGTCGGTGCGGAGTCCGCGCTATGCCGGGCTGCATCGCTCCGGGCCCGGATCTCCCGCGAAGTGGTGGCAGCGCGCTTCCCTCCCCCTCCTCCTTCCCCTCCTCCTCCACCTCCTCCTCCCCCCTCCTCCTCCTCCTCCCTGCCTCATCCCCTCCTCCTGCTGTTCGTCGTCGTCGTCCTCCTCTTCTCCTCTTTCTTCTTTTCATCCTCATCCTCCCCCTCTCTCTCTCTCTTTCTCCCTCTCTCTGCCCTCTCTTTCTCACTCCTCCTCCTCCTCCCTCTTCCTCCTCTTCCTCATCCTCCTGCTCCTCCGCCTCCTCCTCCTCCTCCTCCTCCTCGTCATCATCAGCATTATCATCATCACCACCACCATCGTCATCACCAGCAGCATCATCATCGCCAGCATCATCTTCACTATCCGTAACCATGTTGGCTGAATTTCGAAACGTGCGTCGTTGGCGCTTCGAAGTTGGACGCTTCCGACGGAAGGATCAAGCGCTGGATCAAGCGTTGCTCTCGAGGTTCGGCCTCGCGCTGTTTGCCGTCCGCCAAAGCACGCTATGTTTTGACATTTTGTCCTATTCACCATCCGTCTTCCTGTCTCTCCATGGCGACTCTCGACAGTATCATGCACCTGCTGAGGCAGCAACACCGCTCACACCCCAGAGGACGAGATCAAGAAGCCCATTCAAGACACCAGCGATCTAGTGCAGGCTGCCCACTCGGCCTCCAACCAGCTCGCTGCCAGGATGCTCTTGATGCAGACGGCGAACGACGACTTTGTTTTGCCAAGCCAGCGAGAGCGAGAGAGAGAGAGAGAGAGAATGAGAGAACAACCACAACAACAACAAAACTCAACGAGAGGCGCGGTGGCAGAAGGTGTCCTCTTGACGGCTGCGAGCAGATGATCGACGAACATGTTGAGCCCAGCCACAACAAAGCAAGGAAGATCAGCGCACTTGTGGTCAGCGTCGACGACGGCTCCGCCTACCCCACCAGCGTATGGGTTCGTGGCTTCCCGCGGAAGGTGCTCGAAGCAAAGCTCGGCGACCACTTCGCCACTCAAGATCCGCATGCCTTTCCCTTGCCGTGAGAAGTGCGTTGCGTGGGCAAGCAGTCTTTCCACATCCAGTGTGATCCAGTCCGATGGCCAGCAGGACGTGACGAATTTGCATGATCAGCTACGGCTCGCCCCGCCGAAATGCAGGGATCCCAGGGACCACACCATCCGTGCATAGGGGGTCGGTCGGGGCTTGCCGATCGACGTTCGTAATCGCAGACTCGCCCTCCGCAGATACTGGAGAATCTGCGAGGACCTCATCGTGCGGAAGAGCGTCTGACGCCCAAAGATGAAGCCCGGCTGCAAACCGTGCCAAAGCGTGTGCTTCTTCATGTACGATGGCGCGCCCTGCGAGATGGTCAAGTGCACCGACGCGATGGGTGGCCGACGCGATGGGTGGCCAAGCAGGCAATGCCGGCAGGCGCTTGCCAATTGTTTGATTTGGCCTTGTTGTTCTTGGGAGATATGTGTGTGTGTGTTTCTCTCCTCTTTTCCTCCCCATCCTCCACCCCCGTCCTCCCCTCAGGGGCAACGTCAGGTGTGGGATAGGTTCCTGGGAGGATGCATCAACTTCACACGTTTCGTGGCCCCATAGGGAGCTCCACCGAAGGCCCCAGTGGCTGCGCTCGCATGCGGTTCCACCCCCCATTCTGGCACACCCCTCACACGTTTCGTGGCCCCATAGGGAGCTCCACCGAAGGCCCCAGTGGCTGCGCCCGCATGCGGTTCCACCCCCTATTCTGGCACACCCCTCACACGTTTCGTGGCCCCATAGGGAGCTCCACCGAAGGCCCCAGTGGCTGCGCCCGCATGCGGTTCCACCCCCCATTCTGGCACACCCCTCACACGTTTCGTGGCCCCATAGGGAGCTCCACCGAAGGCCCCAGTGGCTGCGCCCGCATGCGGTTCCACCCCCCATTCTGGCACACCCCTCACACGTTTCGTGGCCCCATAGGGAGCTCCACCGAAGGCCCCAGTGGCTGCGCCCGCATGCGGTTCCACCCCCCATTCTGGCACACCCCTCACACGTTTCGTGGCCCCATAGGGAGCTCCACCGAAGGCCCCAGTGGCTGCGCTCGCATGCGGTTCCACTCCCCATTTCGGCACACCCCTCACACGCTTCGTGGGTGGCTCCATGGGGAGCTCCACCGAACGCCCCAGTGGCTGCGCTCGCATGTGGTTTCCCCCCCCATGTCGGCACACCCCTCACACGTTTCGTGGCCCCATAGAGAGCTCCACCGAAGGCCCCAGTGGCTGCGCTCGCATGCGGTTCCACCCCCTTTTTCGGCACGCCCTTCACACGTCTCGCGGCCCCATAGGGAGCTCCACCGAACGCCGCAGTGGCTGCGCTCGCATGCGGGTCCACCCCCCATTTCGGCACACCCCTCGCACGTTTCGTGGCCCCATAGGGGGCTCCACCAAAGGTCCCAGTGGCTGCGCTGGCATGCGGTTCCACACCCCATGTTGGCACACCCCTCGCACGTTTCGTGGCCCCATAGGGGGCTCCACCAAAGGTCCCAGTGGCACTGCCCGCTTGCGTCCGCCACCACCCAGCACAGCCCTTGTTCCCTGCGCTTCACCCACCCAGAACAGCGCTTCGTAGCCCTATAGGGAGCTCCACCAAAGGTCCCAGCGGCACCGCCCACATGCGTCCGCCACCACCCTGCACAGCCCTTGCTCCCTGCCTGCGTTTCACCCACCCAGTACAGCGTTTCGTGGCCCCATAGGGAGCTCCACCGAAGGTCCCAGTGGCACCGCTCGCATGCGTCCGCCACCACGCAGCACAGCCCTTGCTGACCGCGTCTCACCCACCCAGTACAGCGTTTCGTGGCCCCATAGGGAGCTCCACCGAAGGTCCCAGTGGCACCGCCCGCATGCGTCCGCCACCACCCAGCACAATTGCGGCATTCACAACTGCATATGGTTGGGTCCTTCGCCAGGCTAATTTCCAAAATTCTGTTCCCGCTGAAGCGCTAGCCTCATTTTCGCGCTTCCACTCGTTCCGAATCGTGCTCCTGCTGCAGCGCTGGCATCATCTCCGCGCTTCCGCTCGTTCCGCATCGTGCTCCCGCTGCAGCGCTGGCTTCAGTTCCTGGTTTCCGAACGTGTTCTGACAATCCGGTTCTCCTCAGTCCTTCGAAATGTTGCTCCCGCTGCAGCGCTGGCCCCTTTTCCAACACGTGCTCCCGCTGTAGCGCGGGCGTTGATCGGTCCTTCCAAGTAGGCCCGAATTTAGAAAATGACTTCCAGAAAACAATATCGCAATTGAGTACACATCCTGTGTCGATTCGTTGAGTTTTTGGGCCGCAGAAGGCCCCACTTCGGAGCGGCGTCGTTTGGAGATGTTGCAAGCAAAGCCAGCTGGTGCTCTCAATCAGCCCCGCCTTGTGGGGAGTTTTCCAGGGAGCCCAGGGAGGTAAACACGGAGCCGCGATTCCAGACCAGGCCCAGACCCTCCAAGGAACCCGGCGCCTTGCCATGACATGTTGTGTGGTGTTTTGTTTTTCGCCGCTGTGCGATGCCATGTTTTGCGTTGCAACGATTTGCAATGCAACTCTTCACTGCGCAACGCCACGCCATGCTATGGCATGCTACGCTCTGCCGTGCATCTTAACGCCATGCCATGCTGTGCTCTACGATGCATCGCGCACCCTGTCGCGTTCATTGCCCTGCCCGATTGCGCGAGTAGAGAGGAAATCTACGCCACGGTAAGGCATGGGAGGGAGGGGTAGGACGTCAGGTATGACGCGAGCGCCCCTAGCTTGTCCTCCCCTCCCTCCCCTCCCCTCATCCCCCCCATCCACACTTACACGAAAGGAATGGAATACGTTTTTCTCCTCTCCCCCCCACGGGATAATACAAATGTGGCCCCGCCCACCTCCTCGTGCAGCTTTCACACAGGACCTCAGAAGCTGTTGCTTCGTGGGTGTTGCTTACGGTCCGATCGCATCCGTTGTCTCAAAAGCGGTGCTCCCGCTGCAGGGTGGGCCTCAGTTTCGGATCGGCGCGCTTTGCTGTCGTCGGTCCGAACGGCGCTCCTCCCCCCAGCGTGGGCCACTTCTCGGGACCCGACCGAGACTAGCTGAATAGGGGAACAACAAGTGACATAAACATACAAACTCGGAGGTTCGCG
This sequence comes from Prorocentrum cordatum, assembly GCA_963575745.1. Taxonomy (NCBI): domain Eukaryota; class Dinophyceae; order Prorocentrales; family Prorocentraceae; genus Prorocentrum; species Prorocentrum cordatum. Next base: position 169,149 of record CAUYUJ010019067.1, read on the forward strand.
CGGACCTCCGAGTTGTTTAGGTTTATGTCGCTTTTTGTTCCGCTAATTGTGGTCCCCCCTTCATTTCCCCCCTCAGCCTTTCACTGGATTGATCCTGTTCCTCCCTTTCCTTCCCCTTTCAGTTCCTGCTGCTGCTGCTCGTCCCGCCGCAGTGAGGGCAACTTTTCTGACTCCGACCGAGTCTTTTTTCATCGTTGTCACCCCCGCCGTTCCCTAGTCCTCCTTCTCTTCTCTATCATTCCGGTTTAGCTCCTGCTGCTGGTGCTGCTGCTGCTGTTCGTCCTCATCCTTGTCCTCCCGTTCATTTTCCTGCTCACCCGCCACCTCCTATTCCTCCTGTGCACGCAGCTCCCTGGTTTGTCCGATTGCGCATGCCACGAAGCGGTTTCTCTTGGGAGTCGCAGGTCGGCTATGACTCGCGCCCGCGGATACTGAATCATCAGCACAAACGGACGGGAGGGAGGGAAAGGATGTCTGATGAGGCGCGGACGCGTGGGCGCACCCAGCCTGTCCTTCCTCCCTGTCTTGCTCCCTCCCTCCTCCCTCCTCCCTCACGCCTCCTCGCTCCTCCCTCCTCCCTCCTCCCTCCTCCCTCCTCCTCCTCCTCCTCGTCCTCCTCCTCCTCCTCCTCCTCCTTCTCCTCCCCCTCCTCCTCCCCACGCTTCTCATTCCTCCTCCTCCTCCTCCTCCTCCTCCTCCTCCTTCCCTGTCCTCCCTCCCACCTCTCCCTGCTCCCACGGGCGGCGCCGCGGCTCTGCCAGCCTCCCCCCCCCCTGGCCGTCGCCTGGGGGCCCGGGCCCATCGCGCGGGCGCGCCCGCCCGCCTGCCGTCGCGCGCTGCCGGCCCTCCAAGAAAAAGAAGGGGGAGCCGCCGCCGCCATGGCCGGCGGCGAGCGAGGGAGGAGGAGGAGGAATTGAGGAGGGGAGGAGGAGGAGAGGAGGAGGAGGAGGAGGAGGAGGAGGAATTGAAGAGGAATTGAGGAGGAGGAGGAGGAATTGAAGAGGAATTGAGGAGGAGGAGGAGGAGGAGGAGGAATTGAAGAGGAATTGAGGAGGAGGAAGAGCAGGAGGAGGAGGAGGAGGAGGAGGAATTGAAAATTGAGGAAGAGGAGGAGGAGGAGGAGGAGGAGGAGGAGGAGGAGGAGGAGAAGGAGGAGGAGGAAATCGGGGCTCAAGAGACGGGGGTCAGTGCAAACGATGAGGCGATCGCAAACATGCATCACGGGGTCGTGGATGAGCGACGGGTCCCATTCCCGAAAGAAATCGCGGATTTCCGCCGCCGCACGAGGCGGCACCAGCCGCATTTTGAGGAGGGCACCTCTCCCGATCCATGGATTTAGCGACCGCGCGCCAAATCCATGGATCGCTAATCCATGTTTGCGTGCCCCCGAAGCGGGGGTCAGCCGGAGCGCCGGAGCTTAAAGGATCCTGCAGGGCCAGGGGCGCATTGGCCCGGGCTCGGGTGGAGGCTGCTTCAGGGCCTCGCAGGATCTTGCAGGACCCTGCAAAGCTGAAGTCGGGCCTGTCTCTCTACTGGGGGAATATCCAAACATAGTCCAACATATAGTCTGGGGACGATTTGATTTACCATTTTTTGCACTTGTTGGTGAATGTTTGGGGTATTTTTTACTCTTCGTCCAAAATCCGCATGTGTGGGGACACGCCCGACCTGATGCAAAGCTGGAATGATCGGGGTCTGGATTGACCCGGGTCAGAAGATCCCCGAGGGCGTGAGAAGGGGCGGCCCTGCTCAGAAGGCTCGGAAGTCCCACGCCAGAGGCCTTCTGAGGAGCCCCGCCGCCTTCTGGCACGGCCTCCTCCTCCTCCTCCTCGTTCCCCCGCCTCGCTCGCCGCCGACATCGGCTTCGCTGCCGCCACGGTGCGACGACGACGACGACGACGACGACGACGACCGCAACGATCACGGCCACGACCACGACGGCGATGAGGAGGAGGAGGAGGAGGAGGAGGAGGAGGAGGAGGAGGAGGAGGAGGAGGAGGAGGAGGACGACGTCCCAGAGATCAGGAGTTCTCGGGCGTGCTCGTCGGTCCTCGGCGGTTGTCCAGCCTCGGGATGCGCTCCAGCAGCTGCGCCTCTCGCCGAGAGGCGTCTGGGAGTGCCCATGTCGCCCCGAACGGCCGACGGAGAGCCGAGGTAGAGCTCAAAAACCTAAGGTTAAGTCGGGCCTGTCCCCCGACAGGGGGATTTTCGACGACGAATAGAACATATTCAAAAATAGTCACAAAACAAGTTATACAAACATAGTATGGGGACTACTTTTTGAGTATTTTTTATATTCTTGGGGTATGTTTGCGGTATTTGTTTAGTCGAAAATCCCCCTGTAGGGGGACACGCCCGACTTACACTTAAGGGTGTGGGGCCTGACTCCCTCGGAGGAGCCACGCAAACTTATCCTGGCGAGGGGCCCAACCATGTCCAGTTGTGAGTAACGCGGTTCTGGGTATCGATCTCGGTGAACCTCTCTGGGGTCACGACGCGTGTGACGGGTGTGCCAAAATTGACACGGGTAAGCCATGCGGACGTTGCCACTGGAGCCGTCGGTGGAGCCCCATGTGGACCTCGGTGAACCTCTCTGGGGTCACGACGCGTGTGACGGGTGTGCCAAAATTGACACGGGTACGCCATGCGGACGTTGCCACTGGAGCCGTCGGTGGAGCCCCATGTGAGGCCACGGAACGTGTGAGGGGTGCGCCCGAATGCAGGGTGGAACCGCGTGCGGGCGTTGCTGCTACTAGGGCCTTCGGTGGAGCTTACTATGGGGACACGAAACGTGTGAGGGGTGTGCCGAAATGGGGTGGAACCGCATGCGGGCGCTGCCGCTATGAGGGCCTTCGGTGGAGATCCCTATGGGACCACGAAAAGTGTGCGGGATGCGCCGAAATTGAAGTGGAACTGCATGCGGACCCTGCCACTGGAGCCTTCGGTGGAGCACCCTGTTGGGCCACGTAAGGTGTGAGGGGTGTGCCGAAATGGGGGTGGAACCGCATGCGGGCGCTGCCGCTATGAGGGCCTTCGGTAGAGATCCCTATAGGACCACGACGGAAAGTGTGCGGGATGCGCCGAAATTGAAGTGGAACTGCATGCGGACCCTGCCACTGGAGCCTTCGGTGGAGCACCCTGCCACGTAACGTGTGAGGGGTGTGCCGAAATGGGGGTGGAACCGCATGCGAACGCAGCCACTGGGACCTTCGGTGGAGCTCCCTATGGGGCCACGAAGCGTGTGAGGGGTGTACCGAAATGGGGGTGGAAACGCATGCGGGCGCTGCCGCTGGGGCCTTCGGTGGAGCTCCCTATGGGGCCACGAAACGTGTGCGGGGTGTGGCGAGATTGGGGTGGAACCGCATGCGGGCGCTGCCGCTACTAGGGCCTTTGGTGGAGCTCACTATGGGGCCACGAAACGTGTGAGGGGTGTGCCGGAAAGGGGGTGGCACCGCATGCGGGCGCTGCCATTGGGGCCTTCGGCGGAGCTCCCTACGGAGCCACGAAACGTGTGAGAGGTGTGCCAGAATTGGTGTCGACGATGGTGACGATAACGGCGATGACGATGGCGACGATGGTGATGATGACGATGATGTTGACGATGATGATGGCGACAATGATGATGATGATGATGATGATGATGATGATGATGATGATGATGATGATGATGATGATGATGATGGTGATGATGATGATGACGATGACGATGACGATGACGATGACGATGACGATGATGATGATGATGATGATGATGATGACGATAACGATGACGATGGTGATGATGATGGTGATGATGATGATGACGATGATGATGATGATCATGAGGAGGAGGAGGATGATGATGATGATGATGATGATGATGATGATTATGATGATGATGTTGATGATGGTGATGATGATGAAGAAAGGAGGAGTGAAGGGGGCAGCGGGCCGAGTGAACGCGGGGCGCTGTCTCTTCAAAACGAGGACCCAACACCACATGATGGTTGGGAAAAACAGGGTCGTCGGCGCCGACATTGGCGCGCGAGCTGCTCGGCGTAAGGTCGCGCGTCAGCGCCCTCGCTTCCAATGAGAGGCGTGCCGCGCAGGCTGCCCGCGTGAGCCACCGCGTGAGGTCACCGTGTCGTCTCGCGCAAAACCTGCTTTTGGATCGTCGCTCGGATGGCGCCACCTTTTTCGGCAGCGTGCGATTCTGTCTTGTTTCGGGCCCCCGGGCTTTGTGGGCCCCGGAAACGGCAGGGCCGTTTTCCCACCGTGTCCAAAACAATTTCCATTGGAAATGGAAACAGCAAAAAAACGGCGACCGGAAACGGCAAAAAAACTGCTCCAGGATCGGAATTGGAACCAGAAGCAGTCAAAACACGGCGACGGAACCGGTAAAAAAACGGCGTCGGAACCGGCAAAAAAACGGCAAAACGGAACCGGTAATAAAAATGGCTTTGTCGTTTCCGGGGCGTTTCCGGGGCCCACTGAGCCCCCGGGCCCTCAGGGATCGATGCGCAGAAGAAAAGCAAACAGTCCAGGGCGCCAGTCCAGTTTGGTTACGACATTGTGACTTCTCGCGACGTCGGATCTCAGGGTCGCCACGGCCATCACCGTTCTCAAACGTGCTGCTGCTCGTGCTCCTCGTCCTCCTCGAGCGCCGTCTTCCTCCCGAGGGTTACGTTGCTCCCATCGCACTTCAGGACCACATCCAAGAAACAACTTCGAGCACCCAGAAAAGGGTCGAAAGAGTGTCGAGACAGTGTCAGACGAGTGTCCCCCAGGGCCCGACACGTGAAGACCCTCGAGTTTCGGTATTTTTTGGTGCTCGAAATTCGTCCCGGTGGTCGAGGGTGAAGTAGGTTGGAACATCATAACCCGAGGGAAGAGAAACGCGGGCAGTACTTATATCCATATCCAGAGCGTCTTGGACTTTTTAGGAAGAGGTGCCGCAGCGCCGAGGCGCACTGGATATGGACAACATCAAGCCTCTTGGGGCCAGATCTTCATCCATATGCAGTGAGTCTACGGTTTCTGGGGAAGAGAGCCCAAGACTCTTAAGACGCACTGGATGTGGATATGACTATTGCCCGCAAGAAAGAGTCACGTGTACAAACTGGCGGAGATCCGCGCGCACTCTTCGGATCGGCGCCGGACCAACCCCCCCGGCGGCGCCCCCGGCGCCAGCCCCTGGCGCGCTCCTCCGCGCGCCACGCCGCTCCGAGAGAAGTCCGCGCGGACCTCCGAAAGGTTCTTTTTGTTCCCCATATCCTAAGGATTGGGGTTCTTGTTATTACTCTGACGCCTCCCACTGCTCCTCCTTCCTCCTTCCTCCCGCTCGCGCCTCCCTCCTCCCAATGATAATCACCAGATAAGACAAGACAATATAAGATACTACAAGATAAGATAAGATAGCACAAGATATGATAAGGTAAGGTAAGATATATGACAAGGTAGGATAATCGATACGATAAGACAGCCTATGGAGTAATAAGATAAGACAAGATATGATGCGATAAGATGAGTTGATATAAGATAAGCTAAGACAAGATAAGAGATTTCAAGATAAGATAAGATAGAGGGTAATAAAGGTAAGATAAGATAGGACTCGATAAGATAAGATGAGACTCACTCTCAGTCAGACTCACTCACAGTCACATTCACTCACACTCACACTCTCTCATGATCACAAAACGCTGCCAGGGGCATCATTTGGGAGCCCCAAGGGGGAGCCACCCTGGCTGATCTCACGAGCCCGTTCGCGCCGATGTTGGTGGGACGTCTCAGCTAAAATTGCCGTTTGGCCTCCCCAACATGTCTCTCTTGAGAGCCTCATGGTCACAAAACGCTGCCAGGGGCATCACTTGGGAGCCCCAAGGGGGAGCCACCCTGGCTGATCTCACGAGCCCGTTCGCGCCGATGTTGGTGGGACGTCTCAGCTAGAATTGCCGTTTGGCCCCCCAACATGTATCTCTTGAGAGCCTCATGGTCACAAAACGCTGCCAGGGGCATCATTTGGGAGCCCCAAGGGGGAGCCACCCTGGCTGATCTCACGAGCCCGTTCGCGCCGATTTTGGTGGGACGTCTCAGCTAAAATTGCCGTTTGGCCTCCCCAACATGTCTCTCTTGAGAGCCTCATGGTCACAAAACGCTGCCAGGGGCATCATTTGGGAGCCCCAAGGGGGAGCCACCCTGGCTGATCTCACGAGCCCGTTCGCGCCGATTTTGGTGGGACGTCTCAGCTAGAATTGCCGTTTGGCCTCCCCAACATGTCTCTCTTGAGAGCCTCATGGTCACAAAACGCTGCCAGGGGCATCATTTGGGAGCCCCAGGGGGGGTCCACCAGGGGCTTCATAGTCACCAAACGCTGCCAGGGGCAGCATTTTGGCTTCCCAAAGAGGAGTCGACCCGGGCCTCCTAGTCGCCAGACACTGCCAGGGGCACCATTGGGATTCAGACTCGCACCCAGACTCACTCATACACAAGCTCACTCACACTCAGATTCATTTCTTCAGAGTCAGGCACACACAGACGTACCCATACTCAGACTCACCCACACTCAGGCTCACCTAACCCAGACTCCGTCAGAAGCCAGTAGCGAAGAGAGCAGAGAGGAGAGAGAGAGAGAGAGAGAAAGAGAGAGAGAGAGAGAAAAAGAGAGAGAGAGAGAGAGAGAGCGGGAGAGAGCGAGAGAGAGAGAGAGAGAGAGAGAGCGCGCGCGAGCGCGAGCGCGAGCGAGAGAGAGAGAGAGAGAGAGAGAGAGCGAGCGAGCGAGCGAGCGAGCGAGAGAGAGAGAGAGAGCGAGGAAGAGAGAGAGAGAGAGAGAGAGATAGAGAGAGAGAGAAGGAGAGAAAGAGAGAGAGAGAGGAAGCGAGAGAGAGGGAGAGGAGAGAGAGAGAGAGAGCGGAGAGAGAGAGAGAGGGGGAGTTGAGAGAGGAGACAGGCGAGAGAAAGAGAGAAGAGAGAAGAGAGAGAGAGAGAGAAGAGAGAAGAGAGAAGAGAGAGAGAGAGAGAGAGAGAGAGAGAGAGAGAGAGAGAGAGAGAGAGAGAGAGAGAGAGAGAGATAGAGAGAGAGAGAAGAGAGAGAGAGAGAGAGAGAGAGAGAAGAGAAGCGAAGAGAAGAGAAGAGAGAGATAGAGAGAGAGAGAGAGAGCGAGAGACGAGAGAGAGAGAGCAGAGAGAGAGAGAGAGCGGGAGAGAGCGAGGGAGAGCGAGAGAGAGCGAGAGAGAGCGAGTGAGAGCGAGAGAGAGAGAGAGAGAGAGCGAGAGAGAGCGACAGAGAGCGAGAGAGAGCAAGAGAGAGCGAGAGAGCGAAAGAGAGAGAGAGAGAAGAGAGAGAGAGAGAGATAGAGAGCGAGAAAGAGAGAGAGAGAGAGAGAGAGATAGAGAGAGAGAAGAGAAGAGAAGAGAAGAGAAGAGAGAGAGCGAGAGAGAGAGAGAGGGAGAGTGAGAGAGAGAGGAGAGAGCAGAGAGAGAATAGAGAGAAGAGAGAGGAGAGAGAGAGAGAGAGAGAGAGAGAGAGGCAGAGATAGAGGCAGAGAGAGAGAGGCACAGAGAGAGAGGCAGAGAGAGAGAGAGGCAGAGAGAGAGAGGCAGAGAGAGAGAGGCAGAGAGAGAGAGGCAGGGAAAGAGAGGCAGAGACAGAGAGAGGGCAGAGAGAGAGAGAGAGACAGAGAGAGCAGAGAGAGAGAGAGAGGCAGCTCAGTCACACTTAAATCCAGATTCGTCCTCACCGAGTCCCTCCACCAAGGGAGCGCCAGCAAGGAGATGCACATATGGGGATCCCCACGCAGTGAATAATGTTCGCAGGCCTGGAGGTCGACACCAGCACCCCCTCCTCCTCCTCTTCCTCCTCCTCCTCCTCCTCCTCCTCCTCCTCCTCCTCCTCCTCCTCCTCCTCCTCCTCCTCCTCCTCCCAAGAAGCCTTCTTGGAAGCCTCCAGGCCATTCTAAGCAGGCCCCCGCCATTCGAAGCAGGCCCCCGCCAATCGGCTGTGTGCCTCCACCTAGGGAATAAGATCCCGATCTCGGTGATGGTGGTAATATCCCAGTTTCCAAGGTGGCCGAACTATGACCACCAACACCGAAATCTGGGAGCATCTTCACTCCCCTGTGGAAGCACGCCCCTGTGCTGGTATTGGTGCCTATTTTATGTTTGCCGTTTGCTCTTCTGCTGTCGTCCTTCTGGTCTTCGATTGAGGCTTCGCCGCTCGCTTGTCGGTCCGAACTCGCCGTGGCACAGCCTCACATGTTGTAACGACGTTGGTGCTGGTCTTCTTCGCCAACGCGCCCAGTTCATCTCAAATGCGCCGTGGGCGTCCTCTCGTGATTCGGTTACACCTGCATGGCTCCATTCCGGGCTTGGATTTCAGAGGAAGGAGTTCGTCAGCATCCGCCTCCCTCTCGGCCTCCTCCTTCCACCCTTCTTCCTTATACATAGCTCCTCCTCGTCGATCCGCGGGCTCCTGTCCTGCGAGCTCTCCACGGCCCATGCTCTGGAAGCCTCTGGCAAACTCCCAGAAGTCTCACATGGCGTGAAGGGTATGCAGCTGTCGGCACGGGTCTCATTTGCCGCGCACACTCGTCGAACGATAAGGGAACGAAGAACGACATAAACATCAAAACTCGGAGGTCCGCGCGGATTTCTCGGATCGGCGCTGGACCCCCCTCCTTGGCGCGCGGGGCGCGCCAGGGGCGGCTCCGCAGGCGCCGCCGGGGGGCCCAAGCGCCGATCCGAGAGATCCGCGCGGAGCTCTGAGATTTTATAATTATGTCACGTTTTGTTCCCCTAAACAAGGGCCTGGCATCGCTCGGACGTGTGCGTTTTTTCTTCGACGAGGACCATCGAGGAGCATCCTCGATGATTTGGCGAAAAAACCACGCACGAAACCAAAAAAAACACAGGGGATGGACGTCCGAGCGATGGCGAGAGGGCCCCACCAATCGCACGGATGGAGCTCGCGTGGCAGCCACGGGTTTGCAGGCCGGGCCCGTGCCGCCTCGGAGCAGAGCGGATCGCTGGCGCTCGGCGCAGCGCGGGCCCCGAGGGTGCCGCGCGGCCCCCCAAACTGCAGCCGCCCGCCCACGAGGCGCTGGCAGGGTGCACCGTGCCTCTCGGCATCGTTCGGACACCCACAGGCTTGGCATCGCTCGGACGTGTGAATTTTTCCTTCGGCGAGGACCATCGATGAGCATCCTCGATCATTTGGCGGAGAAACCACGCACGAAATCGAAAAAAGCACAGGGAATGGACGTCCGAGCGATGGCGAGCAGGTTCCTCGGCGAGGACCATCGAGGAGCCTTCTCGGACCAGATGCCACACTGCGAGAGAGTCGACGCACGAGGCCGAAACGTGCACGGGGAATGGACGTCCGAGCGGGCGCACGTTTCTTCACCACCCTTCTTACGGTCAACCCGCATAGCAGTAAGGATGAGCAATTTTCCAAGGTTGCCCTCGCATCCTTCCCCTGCGGCCCATCCTTGGCCGCGTTCGCTGGCCGCGCCCCGCCCACAAAGCGTCGGCATGGCCGTCCAAGGCCCGTGCATCTTTATCCTGCGCCCTTCTTATACGGGGGGGTGACTTGCTTTCGAGTTTCGGAGCCCCCTTCTCAGTTCTCATCGGGGGGACTGCATACTACCCATTGTGGGATCACGCTCTGCGGCGTGACAGCGAGGCACTAGTGACCTGTCAGCTCTCGAGTGTAGTATACGTACTTATCACGAGCAGGTGAATATTTCACGAAGTGGTCCTCTATGCTGCCTAATAAAGAATAAACCTTCTCATACGGGTTGCTTGGATTACCCCTCCTCCCCGCGGGTGCACCACCGCCCGAGCGGAGCCCCATGGCCGAATCCTGCAGCGTGGGGACCAGGAGGCCCCACCCCGGAGAGCCGCGGCACACGCCTCCCTGGGGAGAGCCGCTTAATACGCTCCACGGCCGCTGCCCGGGGCTCCGTGCGCTCGAGCCGCGGCGCATCGGCGCCTCCAAGACGAAGCTGCACCGACAGCCATCGCTGGCCTTCGTGGGCCCTGGAAACGACAGGGCCGTTTATTCACCCGATCCGTTTTGCCGTATTTTTGTCTGTTCCGACGCCGTTTTGTTACCGGTTCCGTCGCCGTTTTGTGACCGGTTCCGGCTCCGGTTCCAATCCTGGAGCCGTTTTTTTGCCGTTTCCGGTCGCCGTTTTTTTCCCGTTTCTTTTTTCAAGGGGCATTTTTTTGGAAACGGTGAAAAACGGCCTTGTCGTTTCGGGGGCCACAAAGTCCCTGGCAAATTGGAACATATACATTACCAGTGGCGGGCTGCTTTTCAACCCCACGATGTTGTAAGGATCGGGGACGACGTCGGGGTGGTGTGGTGTACACCCTCCCCCCGCTTCCGAGGGGAAGCATCGACAAATGTATACACCAGGATCCCGTACACACCAGAATCCGCGTTCCTGCGCGAATTTCAGCGCAGGGTCGGGAAAAGCGTCGGCGCATAGAGCTCGTGTCCCTAGTTTTAAGCCGGCCCTGTCCCTCGACAGAAGGAATATTCAAAAACAGTCAAAGTAGCCTGACGAAGGACCCAACTATGTGCAGTTGCGAGTACCGCATTGTGGGTACCAGTTTCGGTGAAGCTCCTATGGGACCACGAAACTTGTAAGGGGTGCGCCGAAATGGTGGTGCGGACGCATGTGGACACCCCCACTGGGGCCTTCGGTGTAGCTCCCTATGGGGCCACGAAGCGCTGCCCTGGGCGAGGGAGATGCATGCGAACTGCGCCATTGGGACCTTCGCTGGAGCTCCTTATGGGGCCACGAAGCGCTGGCATGGGTGGGGGAGACGCATGCGAACTGCGCCTTCGGTGGAGCTTCCTATGGGGCCACGAAACGCTATCCTTTTGTGGGGGAACCGCATGCGAACACCTCGATTGAGGCCTTCGGTGGAGCTCCCTATGGGGCCACGAAACGCTGTCCTGGGTACGGGAGACGCATGCACCCCCACCGAGGCCTTCGGTGGAACTCCCTATTTGGCTACGAAGCGCTGCCCTGGATGGGGGAACCGCATGCGGGCACCCCCACTGGAGCCTTCGGTGGAGCTCCCTATGGGGCCACGAAGCGCTGCCCTGGGTGGGAAAACCGCGTGCGGGCACCCCCACTGGGGCCTTCGGTGGAGCTCCCCATGGGGCCACGAAACGCTGCCCTGGGGGGGGAACCGCATGCGGGCACCCCCACTGGGGCCTTCGGTGGAGCTCCCTATGGGGCCACGAAACGGTGCCCTGAGTGGAGGAAACCCATGCGGGCACCCCCACTGGGGCCTTCGGTGGAGCTCCAAATGGGGCTACGAAGCGCTACCCTGGGTGGGGGAAGCGCATGCGGGCACCCCCACTGGGCCCTTCGGTGGGGCCTCCCTGTGGGAGGGCAACGAAACGCTGCCCCAGGTTGGGGGAGCCGCACGCGGGCACCTTCGGTGGAGCTCCCTATGGGGCCACGAAAACGCTGCCCTGGGTGGGGAACCGCATGCGGGCACCCCCCCCTGGGGCTTCGTGGAGCCCCCTATGGGCTACGAACGTTTGCCCCTGGGTGGGGGAACCGCATGCGGGCACCCCCACTGGGGCCTTCGGTGGAGCCCCCTATGGGGCTACGAAACGCTGCCCTGGGTGGGGGAACCGCATGCGGGCACCCCCACTGGGGCCTTCGGTGGAGCTTCCTATGGGGCCACGAAGCGCTGCCCTGGTTGGGGAACCGCATGCGGGCACCCCTACTGGGGCCTTCGGTGGAGCTCCCTATGGGGCTACGAAGCGCTGCCCTGGGTGGGGGAAACGCATGCGGGCATCCCCACTGGGGCCGTCGGTGGAGCTCCCTATGAAGCTACGAAACGCTGCCCTGTGTGGGGGAACCGCATGCGGGCACCTCCACTGGGGCCTTCGGTGGAGCTCCCATGGAGCCACTAAGCGCTGCCTGGGTGGGGGCGGAGAGCCCGCATGCAGGGGCGACCCCCACTGGGGCCTTCGGTGAGCCCCCTATGGGGGCCACGAAGCGTTGCCCCTGGGTGTGGGGGAGCCGCAATGCGGGCCACCCCACTGGGGCCCTTCGGTGGAGCTCCCCATGGCGCGCAGAAACGCGCCCTGTGTGGGCTGACCGCATGCGGGCACCCCCACTGGAGCCTTCGGTGGAGCTCCCTAGTGGCCACGAAACGTTGCCCTGGGTGGGGGAGCAGCACGCGGGCACCCCTACTGGTGCCTTCGGTGGAGTTCCCTATGGGGCCACGAAGCGCTGCCCTAGGTGGGGGAACCGCATGCGGGCACCCCCACTGTGGCCTTCGGTGGAGCCCCCTATGGGGCCACGAAACGCTGCCCTGGGTTGGGGAACCGCATGCAGGCACCCCCACTGGGGCCTTCGGTGGAGCTCCCTGTGGGGCTACGAAACGCTGCCCTGGGTGGGGGAACCGCATGCGGGCACCCCCACTGGGGCCTTCGGTGGAGCTCCCTGTAGGGCTACGAAGCGCTGCCCTGGGTGGGGAGCCGCATGCGGGCACCCCCACTGGGGCCTTCGGTGGAGCTCCCTATGTGGCCACGAAACGGCTGCCCTGGGTGGGGGAGCCGCACGCGGGCACCCCTACCGGGGCCTTCGGTGGAGCTCCTTATGGGACTACAAAACGCTGCCCTGGGTGGGGGAACCGCATGCGGGCACCCCCACTGGGGCCTTCGGTGGAGCTCCCTATGGAGCCACGAAGCGCTGCCCTGGGTGGGGGAGCCTCACGCGGGCACGTCTACTGGGGCCTTCGTTGGAGCTCCCTATGGGGCTACAGAACGCTGCCCTGGGTGGGGGAGCCGCATGCGGGCACCCCAACTGGGGCCTTCGGTGGAGCTCCCTATGGGGCTACGAAACGTTGCCGTGGGTGGGGGAACCGCATGCGGGCACCCCCACTGGGGCCTTCAGTGGAGTTCCCAATGGGGCTACGAAACGTGTGAGGGGTGTGCCGAGCGCAGAGGCAAGGAGGGGGAGGAGGGAGGGGGACGAGGAGCAGAGGAGGACGACGCGGGACGCTGTCTTTTAAAAACGAGGACCCAACACCACAGGATGGTTGGGAAAAACACAGACACAAGGAATCGTCGATTCTCGAGGAAATACGGGAAAGTATGGGAAGTGGGGGGAAAACAGAAACCCAGAACATGTCGGAAAATTTGGGGCATCTTTTTTCTCTGTGTGTACTTATTTGTGTGTCCCAGGGCCCTTTCACAGGTGCCGATCCAAGAGGTCCGCGCGGACCCTGGAACGATCATGTTTGCGCAGGTTTCCTTCTGAGATTGCTCGACAATTGGGGAGCCTTCTTCTGAGGGGGTCAACTCTGAGCGTCACGGCTGCCGGCCCGGCTTCCATGCGCTCGGGTCGGATCGGCTCCTCCTGTTGTGCCCGTCGGTGGCGGACAGCATCTGCGGGACAGCGCGCAAGGGCAGGCGTCACTCCTCTGGAAACGCCTCGGTCACTTGGACCCAACGTCACTCGAAAAAGGAAGAGAAATGGAGGGGGACGTATGGCTCGGGCCAAGTTCGTTCGGCTGACGCGAGAGTTAAGAGCAACCCTAGCTTTGGAGGGGTGCCGCTAGCTCTTCGTATCTGGTTGCGGCCCCCGATTGGGAGGCTGCCTCGTTCTGAGTACAGTGGAGGCCCGTGCCAAGAAACACCCTGCTTGCTTCCAGGGTGCCCTGGGTTGCTTGGGTTTCGATGGTTTTGCGATGGAGAGCGTGACGCTCCCACACCTCAAGCAGTGGCGAAGCGTCCTGCCTCGCCCATAACCCTACCAAACAATGTTCTAAGAACCTTTTGTGGTTTCCACGAAATGCTCTTAGAACATTTCTGGCTGGGACTGTCTTGTTTGAACACATCGGGTTTATGTTCTGAGAACATTGTTTTTGTTCTTAGAGCATGTGTGGGTTCTAAGAACATGTCGTGGTAGGACTATAGGAATGCCAGGACGGTCGGGCCGTGCTCAAACACCAGAACAAGATCAGTGGACGTCCTGGGTTCTCAGGGCTGGGTTTCCTGAAGGTTCCTTCTGGCCTGGCTTCCGCTGCATGCCCATGGGGTCTCGGCCCCTCGGCGGAGTGGCACTCACGTTCTTGAGCCGCGTCCTTGTGGCCACGATCCTCCCCCTTCCCTCCCCCCCTCCAACTCCCTTCCCCCCCCCCTCTCCCTTCCCTGCCCCTTCCCTCCCCCTTCCCTCCCCCCTCCCCCTCCCCTCCCCGTTCCCACTTCGCAACCACACAATCTGAATACTCCTCTCCTCTCTCCCCGGATGACGTCGGGAAGATGTCCAGCCCCCTTTTCCCTGTATTGGTTTTTACACAGAATTCACGGGAGTCGGGCTTTCATTTGGATTTTGTCCCAAATGTTGTTCCCGCTGAAGCGCTGGCCTCATTTTCGGGCTTCCGCTCGTTCCGAATCGTGCTCTCTCTCGCTGCAGCGTTGGCCTCATTTCCGCGCTTCCACTCGTTCCGAATCGTGCTCCCGCTGCAGCGTAGGCCTCATGCTGCGTTTCCGCTCGTTCCGAATCGGGATCCCGCTGCAGCGTTGGCGTCATTAGTTACAGCACTATGCCACGGCATGCATGCATTGCTATGTGGCGTTCCGCTGTGCGATGCCATACCCCAAAATCTAGAAAGGCCCCCCCCGAAACAAGAACAGCGCAAATGATCACACATTCAGCGTCAATGCGTTGATTTTTTGGGCGCCATCGTTTTCAGGAAGTATCAAGCGGGAGCCCCGTCTTTCTTTCGAGAAGGCGATGTTGAAAGCAGAGCCAGCTGGTGCTCTCCATCAGCTCCGCCTTGTGTGGAGCTCTTCGGGGAGCCCAAGGAGCTAGACATGGTGCCACGACTCCAGACTTGCCCAGACTCTCGAAGACGGTCCAATTACCTTTCAAGGAACCCGGCGCCATGCCATGACATGCTGTGCGGTGTTGTGTTCTGTGCCGTTGTGCGATGCCATTCTTTGCGTTGCAATTCTTCGCGATGCAGTTCTTCACTACGCAACGCCACGCCGTGCTATGGCATGCTACGCTCGGCCGTGCTCTTCTACGCCCTGCTATGCCGTGCTCTACGATGCATCGCGCACCCTCGCGATCACTGCCCTGCTCGACATTCGACTGTGCGAATAGAGAGGAGGTCTACGCCACGGTAAGGAATGGGAGGGAGGGATAGGACGTCAAATATGACGCGAGCGCACCTGGCTTTCCTCCCCCCTCCCCCTGCCCCGTCCCTCCCCCTCCCCCCCCTTCCTGTGATGCTCCCCCTTCCCTCCCCCCCTCACCCTTCCCTCCCCCTTCCCTCCCCCCTCAACTCCCGCCGAGCACTAAGAGCGGGGGCCCCGCGTTGCTGCCCTCTCCCCCATGTCGCCTCGTCGTTCGTTCCCCCCCATCTGTGCTCGTGCCCCCGTCGTCGTCGCCGCCCGAACCTTGTGGGCCACCGCCGGCGTTTCCCTTGCGCGCGTTCGCCCTCTGGTAGAACTCCCTGCGGCGCCGCGCGAGGCCGGCAGCTACGAGCGCGCCTGCCAGGTCGTCGCCCGCTTCCGGGGCATGGACCCCGACACCTGGCGGGGCTGCTGCTGACGTTGCTGCGCCGCCGCCGCCGCAGCGGAGCGGCGTCGCCGCAGCCGCCGCCGCCGCCAGCGGCGCTTGTCGGTCCGCCGGCGTTTGCCCACCTCCGCCCAGCCCATCCCCCCATCCAGGCCGTCGCCCTCCAGGACCAGACCCCCCCTCCCCAACCAGACCCTCCCTCCCCCGCTCCGCCTGCCGACTCCCCTCTCCCCTCCCCCATCCACAGGCCCTCTCCCTCCGGGATCTTCACTCCAAGACCTCCCCTCCTTCCCCCCCCCCGCCCCCGCAGAGTGTGCCTCTCCTTCTCCGCCAGCCCACTCTCTTCCTCGCCTGCCGACTCCTTCCCCCCTGCTTCCCGCTCCCTGCCCCCCCCCCAGACCCACCCTCCCCGTCCTGACCCCCCCCATACAGTCGAAACCGACGATACGGAGGGGGTAGCCTTCCCAAGGGTACCATTGCATCCTTGCATCGTCGGTCCATCCTGCACCCCTTTCGACGGCCAGCCCCGCTCGAGAAGCTTCGACCTGGGCGTGGAAGGCGCGTGCCCCCTTGTCGCGCATCCTCACTATCGGTTCTGACTGTGCAGCCACTTCTGGCTCAAGCCGTTCGTTTCGGCACACGCATCAACGCGTCCTTGTGCCTGGCCCTGTTTGTGACAAGTGCGCGCTTCCTGCTGGCAGCTCTGTGGTGTTCCCGTGGCTTGTCCTTCGTCCGCCAGGCCGGCAAGGCCCTCCCCCCCGCTGCCACCTGCAAACTGCCGAGCGGCGTCGGCTCTGCGGCGCGGCCTCGCCCAGGCGTCTGTGGTGGAGGACTCGGTGGCAGGTCTCGAGCGCGAGGGGTCTGTGATCAGCGAGGGTGCTCGTGGGGGTCCGGGATGGCGAGGGGCCGAGGGATGCGTCGAACGAGGTGGATGCGATGGGGGCCACGAGGACAGCCTCTGGAGAAGGGGATGGTGAGAAGTGAGGATGACGCGGACAGCCCATGGCCAACGTTCGGCAATGTTTCACGCTTCGCGTGTCCTCACTCGTGCCCACGGCCCCCCCCCTTCGGCCCCTTGTTGGTCTCGGCCTGAGTTGCGGTGGTAGGCCTGCTTGTGCTAGGTAAGGCCCTCGCGCGGCCCGCTCGGACCTTACACGCCGTCGGCGCGCTCGCCTGCGGCTGGCTACAAAAAAGTATCACCACTAGCTTCTTCTCTTTCGGCCTCTGATCGTGCCGCGTGCCCGCAGCTTCTGTCTTCAGCCGCTGTTTGAGGACTGGTTGTGACCCTTGCGACGGCGCGCGGCCGTACCGCTTGCGCTCGCGAGCACAAAAAAACACTAGCCCACTCGGAAACCCTGCCCATGATACTAGACGGGAGAAGGGACGAGGAGACACATGCAGAGAAACAAAGCGGGCAACCAGGGTGAACAGAGAGATATCTGGGAGCAAGGGTGTAGCCTTGGAGGACCTCTTCGGGCCATCCCTGGGGCCCGCGTGATGGCGAGGGAAGGAGGAGGAGGAGGAGGAGGAGGAGGAGGAGGAGGAGGAGGAGGAGGAGGAGAAAGAGGAGGAGGAGGAGGAGGAGGAGAAAGAGGAGGAGGAGGAGGAGGAGGAGGGTAGGAGGGAGATGGAGGAGGGGAGGAGGAGGAGGAGGAGGAGAGTAGGAAAACGACGACGACGAAGACGATGGCGACGACGACGACGACGATGAGGAAGAGGAGGAACATAATAAGGAAGACGATGAGGGCAAGGACGAGGACGAGGAGGAGGAGAAGGAACAGGACACCGAGGAGGAGGACAGAGCCCTCAAATTCGCCTCTTGGAGCCCTTTTGGGACTCTTGTGAAGGATCTTGGGGCCCTCTTGAGGCGCTTCTTGAAAAGATGCGCTCCAAACAAAAAAGGTAATGAGGACAGCCTCGACCAAGAGGAACACGGCAGGGGCGCATCGGAACAAAAAGTAGGACCGATTGGTGCCACTACGAAGAGATGTGAAGGAGTTGCACGATGCCGTCAGAGAGGACAAAGCGCAGATCGTCGACAGCGAGGTCGGGGAAGAGAATGAGAGGCAGTTGGAGAGCAACCCTTTCCAGAAGGAGGAGGAGGAGGAGGATCAGATCAGAGTGAGGGAGCCGAACGGTCATTCATTGTCCCTTGGTGCGTAGCTGAAGTGGGGATCCGTGGTGAGGGTTCCGTTTGGTGCGTCGTTGTTGGTGTTGTTCTTGTTGGTACTCTTATTGTTGTTGGTGTGGTAGCTGTTGTTGGTGTTGTTGGTGGTGGTGTTGTTGTTGTTGCTGTTGTTTGTGATGGTGTTGTTGATGTTGTTGGCGTTGGAGTTGGTGTTGTTGTTGGTGGTGGTGTTGTTGTTGTGTTTGCTGTTGATGGTGCTGTTTGTTGCCATCGTCCCACCCGCGACCCACCCCGCGACCCTTCCCGCGACCCACCCGCGACCCTTCCTGTGACCCACCCCGCGACCCACCCCGCGACCCACCCGCGACCCACCCGCGACCCACCCCGCGACACACCCGCGACCCACTCGCGACCCAACAGCGACCCACCCGCGACCCACCCGCGACCCACCCCGCGACCCACCCCACGATCCACCCCTGCGACCCTCCCTGCGACCCACCCCGCCGACCCACCCCGCGACCCCACCCGCGACCCACCCCGCGACACACCCCGCGACGACCGCACTCGCGCCCCACACGCCCCCCGCGACACCCACGACCCACCCGCGACCCATTTGCGACCCACCCGTGACCCACCCGCGACCTACCCACATTGGATGAAGGAAAAGATCGGCGCTTGCGGCGAGCTCGCTGCATTTGTGTAAAACAAAAAATGGCGCCTGCGGCGGGCTTCTCCAGAGTCTCGCGAGCTGCCGACGCCCCCACCGCCCCGTCACATTCATCTGCATCTGATCTGCGGGGTGCTACGTATCCAGGCCTCCATCACTTGTGCAATCGCCATCATCCTCCTCATCCTCCTCCTCCTCATCATCATCCTGATTCTTTCAGGAAGATGGCTCTCCCCCCGATCTGCCGCTCTCCCTCCATGCTCTGATCCTGCCAGGCCTGGTTCCTCCACCCCCTTGCTCTGCCCGTCCGCCCCTTCATCCAGGACTTCCTCGCCAGGGGGGACGAGGCGGGAGGGGGGGATGGGAGCGAAGGCTCTGGACGCGGGCCAGGTCAGCGTCGACGACCACAACAACGGTCACTCCGAAGGATGACGAGCGACGTCGACGAAGGCGAAGACGATGGTGACGACGAAGACGACGAAGACGACGACGACGACGACTAACGAAGAAACAAGATCAACGACGACGAAGGAACGACTGACGACGTATCAACGAAGATCAACGACGAAGCAGGAAAGAAAGATCAGCGACCGCGAAGGCCACCGACGACTAGGGAGGAAGAAGAGCAGCGCCGACGAAGAGGGTCAACAAGATGCAACACGACGACGAAGAAAGAAGATCAACGACGACGGCGGCGGCGGCGAGGAGGAGGAGGCGGAGGAGGAGGAGGAGGAGGAGGGATGATGC
>CAUYUJ010019068.1:0-95000 GCA_963575745.1 Prorocentrum cordatum
TTGAAAGCGTAGACGGAGTGTAGAATAGACAAGGTCTCTCTTTTACAAATCATCGCCCACGTGATGTGCCCGAGCAAGACTTCCAGCAGGCGGGGCGAGGCCGCCCCACGCCGCAGGACAGCCAGAATGGCCTGCCGCAGGCGCAGGACGTTGGAGGGCTTCACCCGCAAAGTGCCTTTTTCACCGTCGATCTCGAGACCAGTGAAGACAGTCTTCGGCGAAGCCGCATCGATAGAGTGAATAGGTAACCCCCACGATTCAAGCGCCCGCGTAATCTGATCTCTCTTTGCCGTCACAATGTTTGCATCACAACCCACGACTGCAAAATTATCAACGTATCCAGCAGCAGCTAAACTCACAGGCGAGTGCAGCACAGGACTGGGGCGGCCGTCCTCGATCAACGATCCGTCACTGAACCCGTTCTCCACTAGAGCCCTGCGCATGATGCTCTGACAAAACAGAAGCGACCAACTCCATCCCATCGGTAACACGCGCACCATGGGCTGAAGATAGCAATCGCTAGCCACTGGCAATCCGTCGACGTGAGTAATCCCCAACAACTGATTTGAAATAGTGGGCAACATGAAGCATTCCGCCATCCCTTTTGGCACCAGCATGTGATAGAATGCACATTGGATGTCACCCTGCGCTAGAACGACGGGACGCTGCGACTCCAAGGCGGACCAAGCAGCAGCCGTCGGAAGCGTCGTCTTGGGCGGGGGCTCGAAATCCTCGTTCGCCACTCTTGTGTCGAACACGAGTCTCAACGTGCCCTTACCCACCTTCTCAGCAAAGAAAAACCCCAAACTGTAAGGATCAGCAGCACGCGCCACGCGGAAGCTAATCATGCCACCCTGAAGCAACTTCCCAACGAAACCAGCGTAGGCGCGAGGGTTGTTGGCCAAAATCGGGTCCACGTACGGGCGCCGCGGAGCTGGCGCATCTCGGGAATCAGAGGCCGACATCTCACCTTTGAGCACGGTCCGTCTCCATCCCAACAAGCATTCACGATCGGCCTGATCCACCAACTCTGTAACCTCCACAGGTGCGGTAGACATGTCGGGCCAGGACACCAGGTCCTTGCTGTAGGGCTTGACGCGCTGAGACTCCGCGGAATACCCAGGCGCCGAAGCGAGCAGCTCTGCAAGGGCTGCTTCGCCTGAAACTCGGTCCTCATGATAGTCAGGAGGCACAGGAAAATCGCGAAAGGCCTGGCTGATGTGGTCCAGCGCGCTCGCCTGGGCAGCTGATGACGTCAGCCCTGGCGGCGCCGCCACACCTGCACCGTGGCCGCTCAGCTGGTTGAGCGCCGCGATGCCGTCGTTAGCCCAACGCCTCCACGCGGCTCCACGCTGCGCCCGCTGCTGGCCCCGCCGGCTGCGACAGGAAGCAGCGCGCTCATCCAGCGCGAGCGGCGGCAGAGGGAACACGTCACGCTGACGCCCTGCAGGCTTCATTGCGGAGCTGCAAGGGGGCTGGCGAGCCGAGGTCTCCCAACCTCAATCAAAGACGGGGGCGACGCTGGTCGCCACGAAAAATGCAGGGGTCGCCCAGGCGGCACCGAGGTGCCTGCACCCGCCTGGGAGAAGCTTCCGAGGGCCTATGCGCGCGCCGCCCGCTCCTCGCGGGCTTTGCGCCTCTCCTTGGCAACAGCTGCCTCCGCCTTCAGCTGCTCTGCAATGAACTCCGTGAGCATTGGCGAGATGCAGAGGTTGCCCTTGCTCGCCGACACGCCCATGTAGTGCTCGGCCTCCGACGCGAGCAGACTCTCGCTCGCCCCGAGGCCTTTCTTCTTGTCCTTCTTCTCCTCGGCCGCCACCTGCGCAGCCACCGCCTCCTCGTAGCGGCGCTCCTCGATGAGCTGAGTCTGCCGACTGACCAGCTCAAAGGTCGCCAGCTCTGACGCGTTGAGCTGGTCGTAGCAGGTGGCCATCTCCAGCAGCCCGCAGTTCATCTCATGCTGCTGGCAGATGGCATCCGAGTCGCGAAGCCTCGCCTCCGCCTTCCACTTCGAGTGCCAGGCCAGAGGGCCGCCCGCGTTCCGACGCATGTGCTCCAAGCACCACTGGGTCGTCCTTGGCCCCTTGATCGGCCAATCGTCCCGTGGCGTGGTGGTAGCGTCCCGCAGCGCGACGGAGTAGTCCAGCTGGCGGCGACCAGCGTGATCCGTCGCCAACGGGAAGACGCGAGGATCGGCCGCCGCCAATGGCGCCACCGCCGCGGCCGCACCAGCAGCTGCAGCGCCGCCGCCTGGGCCGCCCGCCCCAGCACCGCCACCCCCGAGGGGAGGAGGCATCGCCACGCCCAGAGCCGCAGCAAGAGCGCCTGCGCCTCCAGGAACAACATCGCCGCCGCCGCCTCCAGCGCCGTCGCCTGGTGCGGGCACCGCCGCCCCTCCTCCGCCAGCAGCAGCCACCACCGCGGCCGCGGCGGCCGCAGGATTCTCCAGCGCCAGCGCCTGAGGGACCCACGCGGCTCCCACTCCCGCCACACCAGCCAGCAGAAACGGCGAGGGAGGCAGGGCGGCGCCGAGCTGCAAGGCAACGCCCCGCAGGAAGCCCCACACCTGTGGAGCAGAGGGCACGGCTCCGAAGCGATAGACGTTCGCCTCCGCGACTCCGAAGACAGGTGCGCCCAAGCCTCGCAACGGCCGTACCTCCTCGACGTCCCCGTCAACCTCGACCGATTCCACGTACACATCTCCGTCCACAGTAGCAATAGCAGCACGAGACGGAGGCACATCGAACAACGTGATCCTCTCATGGAAAACTGGCGGGCCTCCCACACGATAGCGAATCACGTGTACATTACCTGGTTGAGGCATTCTGAATGGCGGCCCGTGCTTGCTTTGCGGCTAGCAGTCGGATCTCCTCGGCCGACGTAGCCTCCACTGGCGCGGTGCTGACGCTGGTCGCAGTCCTCGAGCGCCTCCAGATGCTTCCCACCAGCCACTTGCAGCTCAGGAAGGCGGGCACCACGAACACGCCCAGCAGGATGCCCAGCAAGAAGGCCACCGCGTGGCTGCACCAAACGCTGACCAGGTGCACGATGCTGGCCCCGCTGACGCCGGGACACGCAATGTGGCACCGTGGGGAGCACTCGCACGCGCACGGTGGGCAAGCGGGCGGAGCAGCAGAGGTCGCCGACCACACCACCAGGACCTGCGATGCCCCGCGCGCGAACTCCGAGAGAAAGCGCGTGGCGGCACTCTGCATGCCCCTCAAAAGCTTGAGCACAACGGTAGCGGTCGTGCGGCCCCTCAGCCCCTTCCCCAGCACACACCACACTAAAGTTGTTACAATGATGAAGGGGATGGTGACGGATGATGAGGATGATGTTGATGATGGTGGCCCAATGATGGTGATGATGATGCTGATGTTGATGATGATGGTGCTCCGATGATGTTGATGATGCTGATGGTGATGATGATAGTGGCGACGATGATGACGGTGTTCCGATGAAGATGATGATGATGATGATGCTGATGATGATGATGTTTATGATGATGCTGCTGATGAGGATGATGGCGTCCCGATGATGATGATGATGATGTTGATGATGTTGTGCATGATCATGATGATGAGATGGTGATGATGACGGTTGTGTTCCGATGATGATGATGGTGTCCCGATGATGATGATGTTGGTGATGCTGATGATGGTGACGATGATGGTGTCCCGATGGTGATGATGATGATGTTGATGTTGATGATGATGATGATGATGATGATGATGATGATGGTGATGAGGTGATGATGATGATGATGGTGTCCCGATGATGTTGGTGATGATGATGATGATGCTGATGACGCTGATGACGATGATGTTGATGATGATGTTGGTTGTGATATCGATTGTGATATCGATAGTGGGATCGAGAGTTCGACCGAATGTGAGATCCATTGTGCTGGTCCCCGCCGAACGTAGTAACGAGGGATGCGCGCCGGAAAATCCAATAAATACGTTTTCGACATGGCGATTTCTGAGAAGCTGTTTTTGGAACGGACTGGCGCTTATTCTCACTGTATGGTGACTTGAGGACACGCGTGGACACTCCGCAGGAGCGGTTTCCAGGGAGGGTGGGATTCGAAGAAGCTCGGGGCAGGGGCTTCCTAACGAAATGCCATGAGCAACGCGCTGCCACTGCGCATTTCACCATTCAGACGACGATGAGGAGCACCCGTGTTTTTTTTTAATGTTGGCGATGCACGCCGAGACGATCCCATTAGGACTTTGCGAAACGTTTAAGTTCTCAGCCGCGGGAGTCCAGTAAGGAAAAACACGATGTGGCATTCAGATTTCTGCTTGCAAGACGCGAACATCTCAACGCCAAAACATGAAAACGCATGCAGGATGCATCGTGCGAACGCGCGCGATGCATCTTGCATGGCGCATGGCTTGACGCACGCACCTCCGATGTTAAATCGAAAACCCGATGGAGAAAACCTGGTGTGAATCCTAATTTTTTGGTCACCAGAACCGACCATCTGAATTATGGATATCTAAACATGCATGCAAATTGCATCGCTCGCGCGCGCGATGCGTCCTGCATGGCTGTTGATGCACATTTCCCGCAAACGGAATCGGAAAACACATAATGAAAACCCAACGTCAAAGTCAAGACTCTGGCAACCAGAAGCGCACATCCCAACGTGGAATACGCTAGGATGCATGCAAACTGCATCGCGCGCGCCCGCGCTGCAGCCTGCATGGGTTACATATAATTCTGCCCACGTTAAATCAAGGAACCCGCGGGGGGAAACCCATCGGCCGCACGAAACGATCATCCCAACGTGGCATACACGGAAACGCATGCAAGATGCATCGTGCGCGCGCACGATGCGTCTTGCATGGGTGTTATAAATGACCTCACATGTAGTATCGGACAACAAATGCCCCCCCCCCCCGTGGAATTCAATGTCCTGACCACCAGAAGCGATCATCTCAACGTGGTATATATATGAGCAGGCGCGCAAGGTGCATTGCGCGCGCGATGCGCCCTGCATTGTTAGATTTATGTATTTGGTGTGTGTATACATACATATATATATGTATGTATATACCTCCTATGTTAATCGGAGCCCAATGGTGAACGCCCAATGTTAAGCTCAGCATTCTGGTCGCTGGAATTGACCGCCACAGTGCATCGCGCGCGATGCATCGAAATCCACGCGGAGAAAAAAACAACTTGACAACATAGGCAGTGGGCAGGCATAGGGTATAGGCAGCGCTAGACAGAAAGAGAGAGAGAGAGAGAGAGAGAGAGAGAGAGAGAAGAGAGAGAGAGACGAGAAAGGGGAAGCTACACAACTCACATAGTATATATAGAGGGGAGAAGGAGAGGAAGAGATAGAGCGAAATTGGAATCACATGGACATGGGCCATGGGCAAATCACCGCAAGAGCAACTGATTTCTGCTCAAGACCACGAGCCCCATCATCATGGTCTCGCTCGATCTGTCCTTGCGCGAGGCGCAGCCTGCCTCGCGCATCGGCGTCTCGCGAGCTCGCGAGAGGCCGCGCTGCCGCGCCTCCTCGCGAGAGGCCGCGCCTCCTCCGCGCCTCAGCGCCTTCTCGTCTCCTCCGCGCCTCTTCGCCTCCGCGCCTGAGCGCCTCCTCGCCTCCTCCGCGCCTCCGCGCCCCCTCGCCTCCTCCGCGCCTCCTCGTGCCCCTCGCCACTCATGATGCGGCGGCGGCGGCCGCGGCATCCGGGGGCTTCGGCTTCGGCGGCATCTGCGCCGTCTTGAACCGCTGCAGCACCAATCCAATGTTGTCTGGGAGTTTGATGCCCCCCTGCCGGCGGAGGCGGCGGGGCGAGACGGAGGGCGAGGGCGGTCTAGAAAAGGGTGGGTGGGGGGGGGGGGGGAGCGCAGGCGAGATGACGAGGTGCGCGAGGAGGAGAGGGGGGGGGTGGGGGGGGGGGGGGGCGGGAGGAGGAGGGGATGCGGAAGAAGAAAGGGGAGGGGCGCGGGAGGAGGATCATAGTCGTCGGGGAGGAAACAGAACGCGGAGAGAAATGGAAGGGCGGATGGAGGACCTCGGAGAAAAGCAGCAGCAGGACCGAGCAGCAGCAGGACCGAAACGCATTGATGGATCAGCGGGATGGGACGGACCAGCAAAAGTGGCGATGGTGAGAGAGGGGCGGGGCGAGTCCTTGCCGCCGATGCCCTTGGAACCAAGATCCCTCTCGATCTTCTCGGCGAGAGCCTCCGGGAGGGGCGCGCCGAGGCGGCGAGGGCGGGGGGGGGAGGGCGCGATCAAGGATCGCAATGAAACAGAATGAGGAGGAAGGGGACGAATACGAGCAGGGGGGCGATGAGAAGGAGATGGGCCCGAGGGGAAGGGCGACTGGACAGGGGGGTGCGGGGGCAGATCGACGACATCGAGGGCTGGCTTTCTCCCCGCCGCCTCCTTCCCATCCTCGCTCTGGCCCCCGACGGCCGCTGGCCGCCGGCGTCGCCAGGCCCCCCCCTTCCCCCCCCTCCCCCTCCTCCTCCTCCTCCTCCTCCTCCTCCTCCTCCTCCTCCTCCTCCTCCTCTTTCCCCTCGTAGTCATTATCCTCTGGGTGGTGGCTCTCCCCTTTCTGCCCCCGCCTTTTCGCTGCCATCATTCTCCTTGTCCCCCTCGCGCCCTGCCCAGATGCGAGCCTTCATGTCGCCCTCTGCCTTGGGGACGAAGCCCGCGAGCTGCTGCGCCGCCCAGTTGACGCCCATCGCCAGCTTGCCCGAGCGCCGCGAAGCATTCAACGCGACACGGCCTGGAGGAGCTCAAATGCCCAAACCCACCAGCTCTCTGGGCGTTGGTGGCGTAGAGAGCTTTCTCATCCAACCCCATTTTACCCCTTGGGGGAGGGGTTTGCCCCAGACGGCTCCAAGAGGACCTCAGAAAGCCCGAGATGACACCCAAGAGGGCTCAAGATAGTAGCCTAAGGCGCCTCAAGATGGCCCCAGGTGGACGCCAAGAGGCTAAAAGATGCTTCCAAGAGCCTCCCCAGGAGGCCGCCAACAGGCTAAAATCTTTCGGAAACCAACGGCAGATCGTCGTGATTTGCTTTCTCGCCTTGTCGATGCCGACGGCCATCGAAGGCATCATGGCGACTTCAAGAGGACCCATGAGGGTTCCGAGAGAAACCCCAGACCCAAGAAAGCCCCGATCAAGATGACCCAAGGGGTCTCCAAGAGGCCCCCAAGACGCCCCAGGAGGATACCCGAGGCGCCCAAGACGCTCAAAGGCGGCCTTGCGCTCGCCAAGATGCCCCCCGGACGCCCCGAGAAGCCTCCAACAAGGTTCGAAGAGTCAAGAGACTTCCGAGGAGACCCCGAGAGGCACTCAAGAGTCGTCTGACTCCTCTGTTTTCCCTTTGTCTCCTCTTCCTCCTCCTCCTCCTCCTCCTCCTCCTCCTTCTCCTCCTCCTCCTCTCTCCTCCTCCTCCTCCTCCTCCTCATTCGCTCACCCCCCCTCCTCTCTTCTCCTGCCCCCTCCCCTCTCACAACTCCTATTCCTCCTCCTTCTCCACCTCGTTCTTGTCCACGCTTCCCCCCCCCTTCCTCCTCGCCCATCTCCTCATCTATCCCCGCCCCTTCTTGGGGTGCGACGTCTTGCCCAACCATGCATTCCACTGCAATCTACTCCGCATCCCTGATCAGGGCAACTCGTCTGAGCCGCGCTTCTGGATGGGCTGGTTGGGTTGTGCAAAGGTTTTGGGACAATGAGAAAAAGCCACACAGGGACAGAGCATGGATCCCTCCAAGAGACGTCTCATGTGTTTCTTGCCCCAGAGGTGCCCGGGCCATCTGAGACACCATGGACCATGGCCCATGGCCCATGGCCCACGGCCGGGCTCTGACTTGAGGGAGTGGCGTTGACACTCGCCATTTGATCTCGCCCGATGCCAGCCCTGCATTTTTTTGGCTGTCGGCCAGTGCTCGTCGAGCTTCTTCGCGTCGACCAGCATGGAGCCTGCCACGACGAGAAGCTTGGAGTTAGTGAGCGCGACGCATGCGCACGCTGGTCCAACTATCGCGTCGGACAACATATTCCTGGGGGCGGAATCGAACGCAGCCTATCTCCTATCTCCTATACCCTATACCCTATACCCTATATCCCTTTCCTTGTCCCCAGGTCCCCGTTTGCCCTTCGCCTCGCAGTCGTCTTCACCTCCCCCCCGCCGCCTCCGTCTCCCCCTGTGTTCGTCCCCCAGCTGTTCCCTTAGCCCTCCCGTCCCTTGCCCCATGTCTCCTCCGTTTATGCTTCGGGCCCCTTCTCCCACCTCCCCCGCCTTGCTGCGCCCATCGCCCATCGCCTCATCATCCCCCGCCCCGCCTGACACCCCCTCGCCCCCTTCTCCATCGGCCGTCTCGCCATCCCCCCCCCCCGCACAGGCACCCTCGCAGGCAGGCGGGGAACAGGCCAGGCGTAGCCCGATGATTATCGAGAGTCTTCTGAAACGTCGCGTTGACGACGAGCTTGACGTTGTTGACGAGCGCACCTGGAGGCGCGATCTTGGCGATGTCATCGGCGACCTTCTGCATCTGCTTGTTGAAAGAATTCATGATGAAGGTCATCAGCTCGCCCGCCAGAGCGACCGCGTTGGACGCGACCCCAGAAACGTCGATCCAGTCCGCCGCGACAGGCGCCAACTTCGTAGCAGCTGCGCTGTACCAGCCGCTGTAGTTCTCGTGCTTCAGCTTCATGTTCGCCAGTGCGGAGACCGAGGATCCAGACATGCGTAAATCTGCAATGGGGCCGTCAAAGTCCTGGTCAAAAATGTCCAAGAAAGCCAACGACACGCGGTGGTGATGTGAGAGGAACTGAACGCGCATGGTCTCGACCTCCCCGACCTGCAGCTCGAGGACGGATGCAACAGCGCCCGCGACTTCCCCGGCGACGGCCCGGTAAGGCTTCAATTTCGCGAACAAGTCCTTGTTGTTCCCGTCCTTGATGGAGCATGCGATGGACTCGAATATTGCGCGGGTAAGATCCAGGTGTTGTTTCAAAATGCGCACTGGCTTCTCAAACTCTGACATCAGGCATTTGCTCACGTTCGGCAAGAGGCGCTTGTTGATCATGTCCTGAATGTTGTCGAAGTTGTTGCTGAGGTCCTTGTCCTCGCTGTCGTCGAAGAGCGGTTTCACTGTGGCCACGAAGGAGTTGAAACCCGAGCAAAGAGACGAGAAGTGCTGCAGCGTGCTGATCTCGTAGCTGCTCAATTTATTAGCCAATGAATTTGTGAATGTAGCATCAGCCCAGCGCTTCATCCACTCCTCCGCCGTGTGGAATGCTTCGATGACGGTGCGATCTTTCTCTGGAACGTCATGTCCCTTTGCCACTCCGAGTAGATGCTGCCCAGCGTCCTACTTGGAGCAGCCCTTCCTACCTTTGCCCCTGGGCCCACGACCATCCGATTACGATTTTGAGCAACACGCTCTCTTGAAGTTCCCAAAGACAGCCGCAGACCATGGACCATGGACCATGGACCATGGACCATGGACTACATATGGTCCGTGGTCTGCGGCTGTCTCCCACGACTTCAAGAACACGACTCGGCCAATTTCTCAGTTTGGAGTAGGATGAGCGCGGGTGCCGTGGCCCAGGGGCCAATGGCAGAATGAACTTGCATGGTTGAATCGTTGTACACAGGACAAAAGACTCGAAGACGAAGGACAAAGAAAAAAAAAGGCGATTGGTGTTTTGACCCTGAGCGTCCGTGTAGATCTTCAGCAAATCCAAGCGAATGTTCTGGGCCGGCAGCTCGTGTCCGTCAACCATGGCCTTGAGTAAGGTACCAGAGAAGCCACGCATCCCGAGGAACACCACATCGCGCGACAACGCATAGCGCACCGAGCACAGCTTGTCGTAGGCCTCCACGTTCTGAACTCGCAAAGACTCGATGTGCGAGCTCGCCTCGTCGAACTTGTTGTTCAGCACCCTCAAGCTGTCAACGCGCTTGGCCAGGTCGACGGGCACGCGGAGGGCCGACTCCAACTCGTTCACATGCTGATTCAAGTTGGCAGCAATGGAAGCCTGCTCCTCAAAAGCCTTCGTCCGGCTCTCGGCCAGCCGCAAGATTGGAGTGCCCAGAACTTTGAAGCGCACGTAAAGATTAGGAATTGACCCTTCGTTGGCCCGGCTGGACAAAGCCCTCGTCAATTTCTCGTTCCCTTCCTGGCCACTCGAGAGAGGGGGCAACAGCGCCAAGCAACCGAAATCCGCAAGCTCCTGCGCAACCTAGGGTAGCCGTCTGCCGTTAACCTAGCCCCCATCTCAATCCACTGCCCCATGGCCCCGTGGCCCCATGGCCCATGGCCATGGCCCATGGCAACATTGTCCTCGGAAAAGGGTTTCGAACTCGGGGGATGAGCGGGAGACGAAGGCGGTGGTTGGGAGGAGGCGGTGGGAGGTCGCGATTCCTGAGACTGCTTCTTATCTACGTATATAGACCCCCAGCCGCTCTTGGGGGTTCGGGGGGGAGGGGGGGGGGGGGCTCGGGGCAAGAGCTGGAATTCACGGCCCCTCGTCGCCTCCCTCGCCCAACCCCGCTCCTCGTTCTCATCGTCTTATCGCCATCTTAATCAGCCCCGCGAAAGAGTGAAAGGGAGGTCCTGCCTGACGAGGGCGAGCGGGATAGGGATGAGAAGTGAGAAGGATGTGCCGACGAAACATATGGGGAGGAGGAACAGCAATCCGAAAACCATAAACCATGAAAGAAGACGGGGCGAGAGAAGAGACGGACAGATGACGATGTTGACAGAGACATACCACCTCATGGTCGAACTCGCCTAAGTCGATGGTCGAATCGATCCTCTCAACGCCGCGGCCGATGATGTCCTTGGCCTTGTCCACGGTCATGCTGCCGTTCAGTATGGAAGTCCCCCAGGCTACGAAGTATTTGCGCTGGAGGTCGGCAGTGTCGGCGTCGGCGCCCCAGATCCTGCGCAAGTTGCTGGTCCTGAGGAAAGACATCAGGGGGATGTGACCGTCGTTCGGGATCACCGTCGTCGCCTGTAGAGAGGGCGAGGGCGCTTACTGACGCGCTGCAAATCTAGAGCGGTAGAAATATACACACGGACAACACATATCATTAGCAACCTTATTATACATATCATTAGCGGACATACGGGCAATCTATACGACATTTACAATTCACACGGCTTGCGAACAACACATACGACACATGGACAACGTGTAAGATTGTGACGTGCGACCTACGACATGCAACATACAACATACAAGTATCATACCGATACCATTCACAAGTTGGCATAATACCAGACTCTGGTGAGCCTGCTATTGCACCCCTAGTCACCGTGACGTTGATGCGGAGGTCCCACAGATACTTGGAAACGATCTCGACCACAGGCGGGGCTGCCGCGAAGTGAGCCATCTGAGCCCACTTCCCCTCGAAGAGGTTGACCGCCTGGGAGTGGTCCGGAGGTCTGTTTTTCCACGTCCTGGCTCCGCTCGCCAACTATGGTCAGCACAGGATTGCAGACTCGCCTTTTCCCGAAAGTTGGCCAGAGCCCCAACGCCATGCCGCAATGCCACAGTACAATGCACAATGCAATGCAATGACATTGCAGGTCGGCGGAATGGCCAGAGGCATATGGATACCTTCAAGCCCAGATCGATCACGTTGAGCTTCTTGCCGATGAGCTCGACCTTCTCTCTAGCTTCTGGCGTCTTCGTCTGGGCGGCCTTGGTGCGAGCAGTATTCGCCCATCGGGTCAGCTGCCGAAGCTTGATCTCCTGCTGGTTGCCCCACATGTCGACAGGGCTGCCTGGGCCGTTGAACTCCTCCCAGAGATCGCGCGACTTGGCTTCAAGCGTCACAGGAGGTCTGCCGCGACCCCGGCCACCCGCGCCAAGACCATCGCCGCCATCATCGTCCCCGTCGCCCTCGTGCGGTCCGTCACCATCAGGAAGAGGAGGCCCGCCGCCTTCGATGTGGATCTTGGTGATCTTGCTCGCCGCCCCTGAACTAGCGGCTTGGTCGGCGACCGCTGCACCCGCTGCGCCCGCGCTCGAGGCGCGCTTCGCCCCCGAGGCGCGAACCTTACTGACTGGCGACAGGCTCAGCACAGAGTCGTCCTCGGAATCAACGTCCACGCAGAAGACGCCGACGGGTCGGGTCATCTTCCTATCCTTCTGCCCTGCCTTTCGACGTTTCTTGCGCATCTGCTTGGCTTTTTTCGCCTTCTCGGCCTCCTTCTGCTGGCCCGCGAGGTCCAAGGAACATTGCTCCAGCAGCTCACGCGACGCGGCGCCGAGCATCTCCCTGTAGGCACTGTCATTCTGCTTGCGAAGCTCAGCAAACCTCGCCTGGGCAATCTCCTCGTCGCCGCTCCCGGAACCGACGTCCTCCTCCCTGTCGAGACTGTTCCTGACCCCGAGTGCTCTTTTCACCTCTGGAACGCACTGGGCGCTATATAATCTACGCGAGCAATTCCACCATCAGTTAGGCCATTCCCCAGGCCCCGGGCTCACCTGGAGCCCTGCTGGGCCAAGAAGGGAGTTATGTTTTCTGTGATGTTCGAGTTCACGTGGCGTTCAAATGAGCAAGCGAAACTGATCATATGCATGCTCTTGTGCTCTTATGTTACTTATGTTCTGGCTTTATGCTACTCCCTACCACCCCCAGGCCACCGCCGTCACTGCTGACCTGACACCCCGCCCCATTCGCCCATCGCCCATCGCCGATCGCCATCCCCCCCTCCCCCGCCACACTGTTACTTAGGCTATTGTTTCTACGTTGCACGCCTTGCGTACGTCGCTGCATTTGCATCCTTTTCACGAGGCAACCCCAGGTAGGCCCCGGAGAGTTCCAACACCGCATCAAAAGAAAAGCCAACGCGCCTTCCCAAGAATTCGAAGAGACCCCGGAAAGAACTCGTAAATTTCTGGTCCCTCTGCTAGCCCCGCGTGCCCCCGCGCGCTCTTCACTCGTTTGATCCCCCTCGTCAGTTTGAACCCCGAGCCCAGCCCAGGACCTTCCACGTCTGGTTGGGATCATCTGGGGGGAACATCACTCCCACAACGCCGCGGATGGTCGTCTTCTTGTGGCCGAGCTTCTTCAATGATGCTCGGCTCGGCGACCCGAACCGAATTCTGTACTGCTCGATTGGCAAGAACTCGTCGGGCGGCGGCTCGAGCACGAAGTCATCGCACTCGCTGGATTTCACCCCGACGCTCTTGATGCCTCCTGCGAAGTGGCGACGGCGAACGCTAAGTAACAAGCAACTCACGAGGACGATTGGGAACTAGTTGGGGCAACAAGAAGAAATGAGGAGGAGGAGAATCCGGCATCGTGCCTTCGCACGCTTGAGCGCGTGATGACGCGCTCCGTTCCCCCCTGGAAATGATGTGGCATTTGAAATGTTCAAGGGCCCAAGGGGCGCCATGAAAGCCCGCAGAGGCCTCCATGCATTCTCAGGATGCTTCACAACTGCCTCCAAGAAGCCCCCTGGCCCCATGGCCCATGGCCCGCCCATGGCGATCGCGCGCGAGCTCCCAACCGACATCCATGAACCTTCTGACCCGCAACCCAGGGAGCCAGGCACGGTGGCGGGGCTTGCCGCAGGCAGATGGATGGGAGGGAGGACGAAGGACAGTTCCATTGCATGGCTCACATAGCAGGCCAAGCAAACAAAGAGGAGGGCGACCAGGACCAAGACACTGGCCGACGAGGACGACAAGCAAGGAGGAGAGAGGGTGGGAAGGACGACCATGACAAGAGACGAAAGAAGCCAACGGCCAACGGTCCTCGGCGTCTCTGCACCTGCCCCTTGGTCCTCCTGGCCTTGAGCTTCTCGATGATGGCGTCTCGGGGCAGCTTCATCTGGTCCCTCACAGTGCTGTCGCGAGCGGCCTCCTGGCAAAAGAGGCCCCTGTCCCGATGCAGGGTCTTGCCAGCCACATCCGTCCTCCAAGCACCAAGGCAATAATAGCATGCAGTGCCGGTCTTCACTGACGCTGCCTGCGGGTCGGCGCTGTCGCCCTGCCAGCGGATACTGGCTCTCTCTGGCTCTACCGGGTCTGGCGAGACCCCCCATATTGCCCCACAGAGGAACTGGCACGTCAGCTGCTCGGTCTCCTGATGGACGCACCCCCCATTCCACTCCGCTTCCAGGAAAAACCACACCAACAATAAACGCAAGGAAATCTCATAACGCATCAGAACAGATCTGGAACATCCCGCGACGCTCGGCGGAATGCCAACCTCCACGGGATGTTCGAGGGTTTCCGCGGGCCGTTCTCAGAGTTCGTTGGGTGCCCCGAACAGTTTTTGCCGCGGTCGGCTGGTCGGCAGTCGTAGACCGCTGCAGGACGGTCTAAGGTTTTCATTGGGCAATCTAAGGTGCAGCTGGGATGTCCGAATGGCGAATGGTGGAATGGTTTGCCGAAAGGTTTCGCTGGCTTTTCCAGGCCCAAAGCCTTCGGCCTTCGGACCTGGAAAAGCAAGCGAATCCTATCAGCAAGCCATTCGACCTTGTGCCATTCTGATACAGATTGCACGCAAATTGCTTGCTGCATTCACATACCGAAATCCTGGTCGTGGCTCATGTCGCCAATCGCGCTCTGCGGGCGAGAAGGCTCGCACTGCCCACTGCCCTGAGCAGCCTGAGCGAGCTTGGCCTTGCCGGGGCGCGAACGGCGAAAGTAAAACAACGATACTAAAGTCGTGGTCATGACTGTCCTGAGAAATCAAGAGAAATCCAGGAGGCCCCGACGTATAGTTTGAATGAGGTCAGCGGGTGCATTTGCAAATTTCATGCGCGGAGCCTTCACGCGCCTCTCCCGCTTCGGGGCGAAAGAAGACACCCCCTCCTCACAGGCAATGCCCGCTGGCTTGCCATCGGGAAGTGCATCGGCGAGAGGTACTGGCGATTTCTCGTGGACAGCCGGGGCGCCGCGACCGCGGCCGCGGCCGCGGCCGCGGCCCCGGCCCCGCCCGCCGCCGCGGCCCGCTGGTTTGCTCACGTCTGCCATCCCCGCCGAGGGAAGAAAGCCTGGAGGTGAGAGGCTCGGGCCATTAACGGGGCCATCAAAGGATTGAGGTATCAACGAATATATGACATGTTTTCATACTGTACTCTATGTTGTGTTGCCATGCTGCAGTGAGAAAGTGCTCTACTATGCTCGAATGCTCTATTCTGGGAAAGCTGTCAACACCCCCAACGCCCCGATCCTGGATTTCCTTTGACGCGCCCTGCGCAACCTCCGCGAGCGTAGAACACCCCTGCCAGAGACGACGTCATCGACGCCAGGCGAAAGTAAATGACGCCCAAATCTCAGAAACGCGGAGAATTACAGTCGGGGCCTCGACCTAAGGAACCCAAAATAAGGAACGAGGCCCATGTTTTTTCCATAAGCTAAACTTCGATTTCCGATCGGAAACATAAGGAAAACCCGAGGCAAGCTGCGAAACACAAAAGAAACGCGGAGCCCCTGCCCAACTAAAAGGGTTCCTTCTTCATGGCCCCGACTGTATTGACATTTGGCTAGATCCAACTCCAAGGCAGAACTGGGCAAACAAACAATGTCACGGCGAAGCGCCCTAATCCATGACCCAATGTTCACCTGCGTTCGCAAGAATGAAAGGTGCAACATGGCCCTGCAGGGCGCGATCGGTTTGGCCGTGCACCGAAACTGTGCCCCTGCAGGCGACGGACAGACTCGAACCCTCTCATGCGACTCATGCGCCCGCCCTCTAGCCCCTAGAGGAGGAAGATGCCGCGGGGCGGTCTGGGGCCTGCAGGGCATGATCACAGACGCGCGGGCAAAGCAGGGGCGCGGGACACGGCAAGACAGCGGGCTGACCAGTGGGATTCAGGAACGAGGCAACAGAGGCAGCTGGAGCAGGATATGGAGTATGGATGGAGTATGGGGTAGGTATGGACGAGGCTCAGGGGGAGGGCGAAAGAACGACGCGTCCATGGAATCACTTCCCGAACTCGCAGTCGTCGTCGAGGAGATCACACTCCGCCTCATCAGCCTGGTCCACGATCTCTTCCTCATCACCCTCGCCCTCTTCCTCCTCGCCATCTTCCTCCTCGCCGGCGCCCTCGTCATCTGCGTCCTGCTTCTCCGAGCCTTCCTTCTCCTGCTCAGGGCCCGCCCTCTCGTCCTCGGCGGAGGAGGGGAGATGGGTCGACGGAGGAAAGGGAGAGCAGCGAGATGGAGGAGGTCGGCGAGGGGCTTCATTCCCAGGGCAGACAGAGCTGAGAAGGCCCATGAAGGCTGATACCGCAGCAAGTGTCGATCCTCTCGGACCAGAAACCCAGGACCCCCGCAGCCGCAACACTAATACGTAGCGTGCTTGAGTGGGCTCTGGACGGAGAACGAGGCAGCCCGACACGGGCCCACGATGAAACGGCGAG
The DNA here is from genome assembly GCA_963575745.1 of Prorocentrum cordatum. Taxonomy (NCBI): domain Eukaryota; class Dinophyceae; order Prorocentrales; family Prorocentraceae; genus Prorocentrum; species Prorocentrum cordatum. Next base: position 16,375 of record CAUYUJ010019068.1, read on the forward strand.
GGCAACTAGAGTGGCGGAGAGTATGTAAAATACTCTCCGCCACTCCAGTTGCCGCCAACATACTACTGCATGTTAACGAGCACCTGGGTCGTCTTCTCAAGACGCTCCCGGGGGGGGGGGGGCGACAACGCAGCGCATTCTGCGCATTCCAAGTTATGCCGAAACTTGTTGTTCTATCTATTGCGCAGGCCCCTCCTCGACGAGAACGACGTCCTCCCCCGGGTCCCTCGTGGTCAGAATGATCGACTGGGAGATGGGGCAGTATGCCATGACCGCGAGCAGCAACGGCAGGACGGCGCACATGGAGAACGAGTTGCCGCTCATATCGCGCAACTGGGCGTCTGACCAACTGGACGCGGCCTCGGGGTCGATGCGATTCCAGGCGTCGCGCGGCACGCCCTGGATCGCCAGGCATTCCTTGCCACATCCGAAAAGGGGGCCATTGGCGGCAGCACGTAGGCATGTGACAGATGTTGCTTGGGAAGCAAACCCTCGCTCGAAACCGCCCAGGCCCGCGTTGATCTATTATCCGACCCGATCTGGCCCGACTCGACCCGACGCGACTCGAGCTGGCCCAACCCGACCCGACCCCAGCCGCCCCGATCCAACCCGACCCGACCGAGCCCGATCCGACCCGACCTGTTTTTACCAAAATCATGCGACAACCCGACCCGATCCGATCCGAACCCACCCGATCCGCCCTGATCCGACCGACCCGGCCCGAACCCGACCCGACACGACCGAACCCCACTCAACTCAATCCGACCCGCCCTGAGCGGCGGCGGCGAAGGACGACGCGGAGGATTTGAGGACAGCGGACTGGCGAAGCCCAAGTGATAGCATGCGGTCGCACACCTGCTAGAGAACAGACGACAAACTCATAGCTCATAGCCGCAATTGACCGCATCGTTTCCTACTCTCACTAAACCTCCCCCTACATTGTCGTTTGACACCCATGGCGCCTTGACCGAACCATCGCTCCGATTCACAGGGCCCCTGACCCATGTGAGCGATGCCGAGGTCAACGTGGGAAGCCCTTCGTGAATATAGGAGGACCACTTGACGCTCAAATTCAAATCGCACGCCTGGAACGAACTCAATTTGTCTGTAGGGCCCTCCGTTATGACCCACAGCAGCAACAACTCCTTCTGGCGATCTGGCAGCCACGACGCGAGCTTGACGAACTCCTCAGTATACATAGCTTCGGGAGTATATGAAAACCCCCTCGCCTCGAACTCGTCGGCGTGGTCTACTTTGAATTCGGGAACCTTTGCATCGTCGGGCCTGGTCTTGTCGGCAGCTGACGCCGTGGAATCTTTCGCCTTCTTCTTCGCCTGCTTCTTCTCCTTGACCTTGAGAGAGTTCGCCGTAATGACAGAAGGGTCATCGTCGTCCAAAAGATAATCGCCAAGCGGGGGTCCTGCGGGTCGCCGAATTGCATCCGAATCCCCGAACAAACCCTACCCCGTGCCCCTTGCTTGCCGGTTGCGGCCCTTGCCCTCTGCCTATGACCTATGACTGGCGCCACCCGACGCATCGATGCCATCGATACCACGTCGCCGATCCATCGCATCACACAGCGCAAGTGGTTCGTGCCACCGCCACGGGCAAGATCGACCTCGACGAGCCCCCCCCGCACCCGGCTGGTTCCATGTAGACAAGTTGATCATCGATTTAGCCACCTCTTTGCTCATCAACTGACAATCCTCAGCAGTCCTCCACCCCTCCGCCTCCGCCTCACAGGTGTCAACATTATATTTCTGACTCATGCCCAGTTCCTTCAATTCCCGACATGCCGAAGAGCATGGATGTCATGCGCGAGACCCAGGGGGGGTCGATGTAATCGCCGTCCGTCTGGCCAATCGGAGCGCGACTCACCTGGCGCAAACAAACGCGTGAACTGCAAGAGAACCGCCGACTGAACAGCGACTACACACAACGACGAAGGAGGATGCTAATAATAAATAATAGGTGGGAGGGCGCCGAAGCAGGTCCAGCGATGACGAGTCCTGTCCGGGGGGGGGGGCGGGGGGGCGTGCAAATCACTTCGGAGAAACCCCGTAAGTGCCTTCACGCACGTGAGGTACCACCGCTCCCGCTTGGCAACGGAGCCGAACTTCTCCGCGTGAATCATGGTGGGCACCACGTGGTAACCAAACTGGTTGGCGCGCTCGACTATCCCATCCAAAATACTCCTGCCAGACCCGCCCTTCGCCTGCAAGTTTTTCGTGCACTCCAAGAAGAAGATGGCGGGGTTGTGAGCTCGGACGGCTGCCAGTGCTGCTCTGGTCGTGTCTCCTTCAAGCAGAGGCCGAGAAGATGATTGGACCCCTGAACATTGGATAAGGAACCTGCGGATGGAGAGCACAGATCCTGGCGCGGGCCCTCGCTTCGAAGCAAGCAGGGCAGCGCCAAGATCGGGATCCCCTGGAAGGATTCCTTATCCACCGTCCCCACGAAAACGGCAAACATCGTTTCGCCTGGTGGTCCTGTTGCACACTCGGTGTCATCATCCAGCGCCGAGAAATTGTCCGCTCGATTCTTGTTGCAATTGGAGATGGAGTCACATTCCACCCCGAACGCAATAGCGAGAACATGTGGTATTGGTACCATCTCTCCGTTATCTATTACCCTGGCCTGCTTTTTGTCGAGCCCCCCGATGTCCCCGAACAGTCGGGCGCCAGTGTGGAACTCCCGAATTCGCCGACCCGACGGGCCAGATGCGTGCTGATGTCATGAATATGGTGACTGGTTCAAAGTTCTCTAGCTCGCGCGCGCGCGGGGCCAAAGCCGCGGGTGCCCGGCCGAACACGGCCTGGCAACGTCCCAGCAAGTCCGCCTCGGAGATGGCATGGTTCTCGGAGATGGCATGGCGCGCAGTAACAGCCGATGGCCATGGGCCATGGCCATCGGCTGTTACTGCGCGCCGCCATCGAGCTAATTTCAGGGCACCCCCAGAAAGTCTCAAGACTCAAGAAGGACCAAGTAAGCTACCCCGAAGAGGTCGCCAAGATAATCTCGTTGGGCCCCGAGCCTCCACGAGATCGCTTCAAGACTTCAAGACGCTCACGATTGCTTCAAGACGCCCCCCAGACACCCCGAACAACGTCCGGGACCAACCTGAAGCGACGATGTGCATTACAGTGTCTGATGATTGACGCGTTCTCATAAATTCAACGGTGCGACCATCCAAAACGGCCCCGGGAACCGTTAGGCCGTTAGGACCGCCCGCAGCACCGCCACGGCCCGAGATGTCCCCAGGACCCACGAGACCCCCAAGACGGCCCAAGCGCCCGAGCGCCCCCCCGAACCGCCCCAGAGTCGCCCAAGCTCGCCCACGAGGGCCCCATGTGGCAACACGCGGGGCCCAGGGGGGAACCGCGAACCACCTATTCACGCCGTCAGCGCGGGCCCCAGGGCCCTAGCGGCCCTCGGCCAAGAGAGCTCAGAACGCCCCTAGATTAAAAATTATGCAGGCCCCACGAGGCCCCAACAGGCTTACAATGGGCCCCAACACAAGCCCCAAAGGAGTCCCACGATGCCACGACCGCACACGCAGACTCATGGCAGCAACGGGCCGGCGGAATGAGCGAGGCGGTTCAATAAACCGCTGTTTGTAATCGACAGTCTCACAGGAATACTCATGGAGCACGGTCAAGCGATCACCAAAACGGCTGGCGCACGCATCGAATACCAATTTCCACAGATCAACGCACAGATCGGTTCCTGAACACGCCGTTCCCAGTGTGAAATTGCCGTGGCACGTCGAGCAGATCGATCTCATGTTCTCCGACAAGGCAATCAGATGCTGCGGTTCCAGGCGGTCAAATAGAGCCTCCAAAATGTGGACATTCGGCATCGGGGCAGTATTGACTGCTGCCTTGCAGGTGGATGGGCAAGGAACTCATCCCCCCCCCCGCCACGCCGCCCTTAGCGGAAGGGGGGGGGGGGGGGGGGGGGGGGAGGAGGAGGTTGAGAGGATGGGGCCAGAGGACGAGCGGACGAACGGGGGGGGGGAACGAACACAGAGCGGAGGAGGGGAATGGGGGGGGGAGGAGGAGGGAGGAGGAGGAGGAGGAGGAGGAGGAGGAGGAGGGGGGGAGGAGAATAGGAGGAGGAGGAGGAGGAGGAGGAGGAAGAAGGGAGGAACGGGAGGAGGAGGAAGAAGGGGGAGGAGAAAGAGAGGGAGGCGCGCGGCAGGAGGGAGGAGGAGGCTGAGAGCAGACGGAGAAGGGTGATAATGAGGATGAGGAGGGGGGGGTGGGGGGGGGGGGGGGGGCGGAGGGGGGAGAAGGATGACATAGGCGAAAGGCCGGGGATGGGTGACAGAGGAAGGACGAGGAGGGATAGGGGGGGGGGGGGGCGGCGAATGGCGGAGGGGGGGGGGGGGGCGAGGGGAGGGGGGGCGGAAGGGGGGGGGGAGGAGGGGGGGGAGTGAGAGAGGAGGAGAACGAGGAGGAGGAGGGGAGGAGAAGGAGGAGGGAGATGAGGAGCACATGTTATTTGGAGTGTCGGCTGGGTAATTTTATTTTTTGGACGAGCCGTTTTTTGATTCATTTTACGGCCTGTCCAAAAATTCCCCGCGTGCCTGTCCATTAATTCCTGCGCGAGCGGGCGCGCACAGGAATTAATGGACAGGCACGCGGGGAATTTTTGGACAGGCCGTAAAATGAATCAAAAAACGGTTCGTCCAAAAAATAAGATTACCCTGCCGACACTCCAAATGACATGCGGCATGCGCTCCTCCTCCTCCTCCTCCCCGCCCTCCTCCCTCTGCCGCCTTACTCGTTCCTCCCCCTCCCTCCCAGTCCCTCCCCGCCCCTCCCCGTCCCCCCCGTCCCTCCTCCTCTGCCTCTTCGTCCTCCTCCCTTCTCTTCCTCCGCCATCCTCGTCCCCCATCCTCCTCCCTCGCCCCTCCCCCCATCCCCATCCTCTTCTCTCTCATGCACCGCCGTCCCCACCCCCGCCCCACTCCTCTATCTCCACTCCGCCTCCATCTCTCCATCGCCGCCCCCCCTGCTCATCATGTTCCCCCATCCGCCCTCTCATCCGCCCCTCCCCCCCCCCAGCTCGCCGCCCTCCAAATCTCTTCCATGATCCCTCCGCCAGGCCGGGCGTGGGCAACGGGGGAGGGCGCGATGGGTCAATGGGCCAATGCGGGGGCAGGGATGCGGACACTGATGGCGAGATGGGAGGGGGGGGGTTACTGGAGGACGAGATGCGATGAACGAGGCGGGAGCAGGAAAATGACGCGGACGTGGAGGGCGCAGTCGCGGGGGCGGGGAAAGGAGCGGGAAAGCTGCGCGACGCATCACGGCCCAATGAGGGGGGGCGCGAGGACGGGGCGACATGCGACGGATCACACTTGCCTGGTCGGTCGCGCCATCGATGATCGACCCGTCCCTGGTCATGCTGCAGGACGGACAGATGGTCACCGACGCGATCCAGTCGCACTGACAACTGGGGCATGACCACGTCGCCTGGGGATCGGCGCGGAGGCGGGGGGGGTAAGGGGGGGGATGCGAACGCAAGGGTTTGGTGTCGGCGATGGGCGATATGAGGCATCGTTCTGCCGACCTCAGACCCTCGCGCTTGCATCGCCCCGCTCCATCTTGATGGGGATAGAACGAGCCCCCCCCCCTCATCCCCTCCGCCCCCCTCCGCAGGCCTCTGGATCGCGCGCCGCGGTTGGGATCTCGACGTCGCTCAGCGCGTCGAGACCACCGGTAGACGACGCAGCTGACGGCACGCCCCTGAGCCTCCGCGCAGCTCGGCTCGCAACTGAGTCAGGCTCGACGCCGGGATCCACATCGGGCTGCTGAGTAGTTTCCTCCAGTATAGTTTCGATCGCCATGGTCCACTGCATCGCTTCACGCTGAGCATCATCATGGTCTGCCTGCTGCTGCGCTGGGCCCCCCGCTGATGCATCTGCTGCGGCGCTGCCTGCCTGCGGCTCTTGCCTGCTGCGGCACTGGGGCTCCAGCTGGGGCTCCTGTCCGCTGCGGCGCTGGGGCTCCTGTTCTGGCTCCTGCTGGGGTTCCTAGACATGTCAGAGAGCATGAAACCCCGGCGGCGGCGCGAGGCGCATGTGCAACCTTCGATGCAGTTATACCAACTTGCGCACCACACGTAGTTGTCAGCATACGCGAATGGCTTCGGTGGGGGCCCCTGAAGGGGGAACGCCCTATCATATATTAATACAATGATATATTATATTCACATGGTGAGCGCGAGCACCACCCCTTCACCCCCACCTTCCCCCATCCTCGCGAGGCACCTTAGGAAGGGGGGGGTGACTGGACATACGACGCATGGACCACGTCGCTCCTGCACAGCCTCGGCCTTCGCCTGAGGGCTAGTCGGCGCGGCGTTGGCGGTCGCGGGCTCGGGCGCGGCCGTCGCCGTCGCCGTTGCCACGGGCGCGGCTGCAGCCCTGGGCGCCGCTGGCCTGGCTTCAGACCTTTTGATCTTGGGCCGGGTCTCGATCTCCTCGGCAAGGGCGTCTGCTTCGTCTTGCGACTCCCGAGCAGTGTCCGCAGACCCGTCATTGACAGATGCAACCTGGACGTCGGGCGCATTGGAGGGGTGGGTGGGCGATGGGGGAATGGGGGGGAGGGCAGAGGCGAGGGCGTGGGCAGGAGCGAAGAGGGGAACGATGAGCCGCAAGGTGACGCGCCCCTCGCCGCGGGGATCGACGCGTCGACGACGGCGACGCGACGACGAACGCGAATCGATGCCCCAGGGAGGCGAGGGCGACTCGCCAACGACCGACAATCGACAATCGTCAATCGCAATCGTCGAGGACAACGTCGCGACGACGACGCGGCGATCCCCGACGGCCGACGGCATCGGCCGACGGCGACGAGGGGCCCAGGAGCACACTGGGGTCCACAAGGCGAAGCAAGGCTCTGACTGCCAAACGGCATCAGACGAAGGCGGCGAGGCCAGACGGCCCGAGCTCCAAAAGGACAGGCCTCAGAGAGCCACGGGGGGGGGGGAGGGGAGGAGCGAACTGGACCGCGATCCGCCGCCCCAACACTGTAGGGGGGACCAACCAACGCCCGCGCATCTGAATGGGGTGAGCCCCGAACCGAAGCTGGGCGAGAACCAAACCAGGCGGGGCCCTCGACCCCGCTGCGCCCAGTGCCAGAACCCCATGTGGCCACGAGAGAGCCCAGCGATCCCGCGAGAGAGCCACGATGACTCCGAGATGCGATGCAAGATGCGAAGATGAAAGATGCGATAGATGAACTATGCGATAGATGTTATGTGTTTTTATTTCGGTCACATCAGATCAGCCGATTTTTGCTGAAATGCGAACCATACCATCGTAATAGAACGGCCCACTACGAACCTACCCTAAGCCCCTAACCCTAAGCCTACCCTACCATCACACTGTGTACCGTACAATGACCGTACACCTGCGACGAACACATAAAACACGAAAATGCCTCCTATTGGAGAGCGAGCCCCCTGATGATTGGCAATCCTAGGGGATCGCGGTCATTCCGTTTGCAAGCCACTTGAGACTTGGGAACGTGCTTGCAACGAGGATGAGGGATGAGGTGAGGATGAGAAGGAGAGGACAATGAGGAAGGGAGCGTCTGTTCTCGACGAAATCGCCGAGCAGTCACGGAGAAAGGCGGGCAAGCACTAACTAATTACACGCGCGAATCCCGCACTGCCAAGCGCAGCAAAGCGAGCTATACACTATAAAACACTGAACACTGCATGCAAGCTGCCCTCTGCGATCCTCTCTGGGTCGCTGGGCGTCCAATTGTGTCTCTCCGCCTCGCTCTAGATACCGATCAAGAAGCGCTTGCGCTTCTTGCACCAAACCGCTTGCGCTGTCTCTACGCTAGAGACCGCGCCAGCGCCGAGGCAATTGCTCGACGATGCCGACGAAGGCGCAGACAGGTTCCGCCGCCCCAATAAAGAGGCCAGAGCGCGTTGGTCTGGGTGCTCCCGAAGCCCTGCCCCTCAGCCCTGCCCTAAGTAGCCTAAGTCCTAAGTCCTAAATCCTCTCATCATCCCCCCACCCCACCCCACTTAACTTAACCTCCCGCTAGCCCCTGGCAGCCCCATTAGCCGCCTTTGACCGACGACGTTTTACAGTTTGAAATCTGTCACCTTTCAGCACTTTCCCAAGCCAGCTAGGCCCTTAGCCAGTCCTTAGCCTTTTTGCCTTAGCCTTATTCCCGGCAGCCCCAGAAGCATGTCGCGCGGCGGAAGACGCGACAGCGCGCATGTTGGTTAAACTGCCCCAGGGCGACGATGGCGACGATGGCACGCGCGTCTGGCCGTCGTACTCGGAGAAGTCGTAGCTGCCGTAGCTGCCGTAGCTGCACTGCGGGCCAACGCCGCCGTCGCCCTCGGCGCTCGCCGTGGCCTTCTCCTTCTCGAAGACGCTCGCGCCCTTGGTGACCTTGGTGCTCTTGTAGCCGCCAACGGTCTCGCCGCCCATTGCCTCGGTGCTCTTGTAGCCGCCAACGCCCTCGGTGCTCTTGTAGCCGCCAACGGTCTCGCCGCCAACGTTCTCGGTGCTCTTGTAGCCGCCGACGCCCTCGGTGCTCTTGTAGCCGCCAACGCCCTCGATGGTCTTGTAGCCGCCAACGCCCGCGTAGCCGCCACCGCCCTCGATCCTGTAGCGCTTGCAGCCGCCGACGTTCTCGAAGCTCTTGTAGCCGCCGCCCACGAAGTTCTTGTAGCCGCCAACGCCCGCTGTAGCCGACGTAGCTCTCGTCGCGGAGACGCCCTGGCCCTGGCCCTTGTCACGGGCCGCGCCGTCATCGCTGTCCCAACCGTCAACCTCCCAACTCGGCTCCCACTTGCACCCCCAGTCGTCCTCGCCAAAGTCGTCCTCGCCAAAGCCGTACTCGCCAAAGCCGTGCTCGCCGACGTCGTACTCGCCGACGTCGTTCTCGCCATAGCTGTTGAATACCTCCCTCCTCGGCCTGTCTAGCACGTGCATGGCCTCCAGCATGCCGACGACGTCGCGATGGCCAGTGGGCCTTCTGCACATTCCGTCCATGAAATGCATTGCTTCCACTTTGTCCCATGGGGCGGCTTCGTTCTCCCACGGGTACTCGGCGCTGCCGATGATGCTCGCGAGGCTCTTGCCGCCGCACTCGAGCACGTCCTCGTCATCCACGTCTCTCATGCGCAGGAACTTCTCGTCGAAGGGGATGCGGACGCCGTCGATAATCAGCCGCGTTGCCATCGCGAGGCAGCCCGATGGGGCAGATGGGATTGGACCAGCCCGACTGTTGGCAGTCCAACTGGCCAGCAAAATGCTCGAACCAGAAACTATACGGCACGGACAGACAGCGCGCCGCGGCCATTGCGTGAGCTCTCTTGGCAAGACTCTCAGCGCACAGTCAGAATCTGCAGCAAGGGCGGACCATAAATTGGACCATAAACCATACAGACGCGAGCCCCGTGAACAGCAGCCCCCAGGATTTCCAGAGAGATTGGCCAACGAACAAAGAAAAAGGCGAGATCCAGGTGCAAGGGCGCAAGGGCGCACCCGAGGAAAGCGTGTGCTCGTCCATATCCATACTAGGGATTTTGACTGTGGTGGTTTCAGACGACTCCTTTCATCTTGCATATGTGCTCACCGTGGTGGAATGAGGGCCAGCCGAGTCCTGGCCCCGGGGCCCGAGACTTGGCCTCGCGAGCTCATTAGACTCACGAGGTCCTCTGGGTATCTCCAACATTAATATGATCGACGATGTCGATGTCCCACGCATGACTCAAGAGCTTGGCTTAAGAGAGCTTAAGCAATGGCCGCGGCGGAGCCGCGCTCCCTCAAACACTCACATCAACAATGCTACATGCGACGCCTAGGAGAGACCAGGTTCAAGGTGCCATACCACATCTGCAAGGTCTCGGAAACAAACCGCCCCAAGATGCCCGAGAGAGCGCCTGGACCGTAAAGCAGCCCCCAGATCTTACGCGTTTTATGTTCAACGATGCCACCCAGAGACATGCAAGCAATTTGCCTGTCTGCTCGCCCTTCCCGCCCTCCGCCCCCCCCCTTCCTCCCCCCTTCCTCCTCTATACTTCTCCTCGTGCCACTTCTCCGTTTGTCCTGCAATGTTTGCGCTCCTTCTGGCCCTCCTCCTCTTTCGGGCAAGTTATGCAATCCCAATCGACGCCTGCTACGCTGGGCCCCGAACAACACGCAACTGCGAGCCAGATGCGCCACGAACGGAAACGCAATCCACACGTGACCAGCGGTTGCGCCACAACGTATAGCGCCAAAGCATGGCTCACATGGGCCATCTGATCCATATGGGCCACATAGCCTAAGCATAAAGCTTGCAGCTTGCGCCGCGGGCCGTGGGTTGCGCAACAAGAAGAACTAATCCCCGAGAGTACCGAATTTTCTATGGAAAAGATGAGGAGGTTCGGAGAGTCGCAGGAGCAGCGGGAGGCGACGTGAGATTGGGGGCAAGAGGTCAACAGGCCAAGGACAAGGAGCCAGAAGGGAAAGAAGCGGTGATGGCAACGAAGAGGCGCCCCGCAGATGAAGAGAAGGAAGCCGGTCGGCCCCGCCTGGTCGGCGACCTCGGCTTCGGCGCGGGGCTGCACCGCCAGCTTCAGAGGCCGCTGCCCCGACAAGCCGGCCGCGTTCAGCTTGCGTTTCCCTCCCATGGCGGCGACGTCTGGAACGGGGGCGATGACTTGCACCTGCAAGAACAGCCTGAGACTGAGATACGAAGCCGGCCTGAGACACGAAGCGGCTGAGAATACATGAGACACGAGGGGCCCGACCAGGAGGGCCGCGACTTCGCGCGTCGAGGCGCGTGACTCTGTGCACTGCTGGGAACGCCATGCTGTTCGCAACGCCGTTTCGTTGTTTTCTGCCCCGAGAAGCCCGACGGGAGCCCCGACGCCCCCCCCCCGAGAGCCCAAGAGGCCCCACACGCCCCCGAGCCGTCATCCGCGAGCTCCGAGTCAACATCTATGGACCATGGACCACTACGGACTATGGCGTTTGACCCGCGACCCAGGCACGGCGGCGGATGTTGCCGCAGGCATCTGGGTGCACTTCTCTTGTCTCTTATCAAACCTATGTGCCTATTTGATATATGTGCTACATGCGGTAGTGCAGCGGATGCCAATGTGCTTAAAGAGATATGCGATATGCGCGTGTATGCCGCTTCCCTCTTCGCATTGCCAAACTGCGATACTAGTACGATCGTCTAATATAGTCTATATAGTCTATAAATTATGAACTATTGGCGGAGGGGGCGTGCCGACTCCATCTGGCCTGCGGCCTCTGGGTCAGCACGTTGGCGTCATTTTTGCTGCAAAGCTGAGGCGGCCATCGCTCGCCCGTCGCCGCCAGTCCATTAGGGCTGATGTCTGAAACAAGACATCCGCCATCATCACTATCTATTCTTTCGAATGCGCCAGAATAGCGCGCATCCCGCGGGACCTGGCGCCCGGGAGACAAAATTTGCAATCATCACTACGTGCACGCTGCAACTGGGGCGGGGGCGACGCCCCCTCCCGCGAAAAAACGCATTGAATATCATACATAAATCATAACTCACACAAAAAATCATCAAGGCCAAATTGCCAAGGCCATCTCGTCGAGCTCCTCCTGCGATTCCTCGCCATCCATAATCCTGCAGTTCACCGCGACATGCTCAGACCTGGCATTGTCCTCGTCAAACCTGGCGCCGTGGCCAACCAAGAGCCACTTGCATACTCTCCTGCGACCCTCCAGGGTGGGCATTGAAAGGTTTTTCTTGCACTGGCATTTGATATCCCAGGCATTCTGATGCTGGCCACAAGTGGCGCCCCACCCACTCTGGATTCCAGCCTTATGGACGGGGGCCACCATCCAGGGGGACGAATTGGACTGCTCGGGCCAGCGGAAGCCCCTCGCCTTACGTGGAGGCCGCGCTGCTCCTGTGGGCGGCGACGGCGGAGAGGGCGGCGGGGGCGGCGCGGGGTCTTCCCCTCCGACATCGTCACCCCCACCCCCGCCGCCAGCGATTCCGCCCTCATCGTCGCCGCCTCCAGGGCCCTCGTCATCGCCGCCTCTGGGGCCTCCTGGGTCCTCTGAATCTCTCGAATCCTCCGAGGATGCCCATTCAGAAGAATCGCCGTCACCACTTGGGGCCCTCGGCGCAGCGCCTGCAGCTGCCGGCCCACCGGCAGCGGCGGCTCCACCGGCAGCGGCGGCTCCACCAGCGGGCACCGGCGGGCGCTGCAAGAGCACGCCAGCACGCGGCGTGATCACCTGAGTCTGAGTCGGCCGAAGGCCCGACGACGCGATGACGATGACGACGGCTGCGACAAGGACCAGGATGACGACGACGGCCGCGGCGACGACTGCGACCGCGACGGCGACGGCGACGGCGACGACGACGACGACGACAATGATGCTGAAGATCACGGAGGAACGACGACGACGACGACGTCGACGATAACTAACGACGACTACGACCTCGAACGCCAACGAAGGCGAGGGAAAGGTCGCGGCGAGCAAGCTGGCACCGAACAAAACAACATAACGCGATGGGCACGAGGAGAGGCGGTAGAGGAGGAGGAGGAGGAGGAGGAGGAGGAGGAGGAGGAGGGGGAGCATCGATAGCAGCAGAGTTTTTGGGGAGGGGTCGCCTTCATGGGTCGAGGCCGACGTCTGTTCGGCGGCGGGGGGTCCTGAGGCTCGTCGGGGATGTCGGGGATGTCCCTCCGTGGCGGACGAGGCCTACTGTACTTCCCAGGCCAGATCCGCCTGCCGCCGTCGTTGGGCAGATATGCCGTCACTCTATCGCTGACGCGTGGGTCCGCCGAGTCATGAGACATCCGGGCGACAACTGCAGTCCTGACATTGCCGCGCAGCATCTCCTTGGCCAACTCCCACACTGTGCAAAAGTCGAACTCTTTGGCTGTCCGCTCTCGCAACGACAAGGTGTGAGACGCGCCCTGGACATCATGTATGACGCAGCTGATAAAGCAGTGAGTAATTTGACAATGCATGCGCCTCTCCCTTTTGCGCGCCAAATTCGCCGACCCAACGGGGTAGAGTCTAGAGGCGTGCTAAAAGTCCTGGTGACTGTTTCCGAGTGGTCTAGTTCGCGCGCGCGGGGCCGCCCCCGTGGATCCTCGGCCGACAAGTGCCCCAGCGAGGCCCCGGCAAGGCCCCCCCCTCGCAAGTCCGCCTCAGAGATGGCTTTGCTCCCAGCCTCAAGAAGGGCCAGAATGCCCCGAAGAGGTCGCCAAGATAATCTCTGAGTCAAGATCGCTCCAAGTCGCGCAGGATTGCCCCGAGACAAATCGAGAAGCCTTCCAGACGCCCCGCGCAGCTTCCAGGAGGCACTCCCAAAGAGGCCCCAGGGAGGAAACACCATCGGTTTCATTGCATTTTCCGATGATTCTCTCGTTATCGGATTTTCAGCTTCTCGACGCTCAATAGGCCTGCAAGACCACCCCAACCCCAGGACCCCAAGACCCAGGCAGCCTGGGAGGCCCCCGAGGGGGCCCCGAGATGGCCCAAGAGGGCCCAACCAACAACGGCCCCCAAGATCGCCGAATATGGCCCCAAGGTGGCCCCAAGAGCCCCAAGAGGTCAGGAGGAGATCACTAAGGGGCAACGAACCACCAAGCCGAGCCTTCCGCGCCAAGAGGGCCACATGAGTCATATGACATATGAGGCCCCGCGAGGCCCCCGAGAAAGCCCAGGAAGCCTCCTGGGGGCCCCCACGAGGCCCCCGAGAGGTCAAACCACCCAAAAAACACCAAAAGCCAAGAGCCGAAAAAGGGCGCAGGCAAACGCCTGCGATGGCACCGCACGGGCCGGCGGAATGAACGAAGCGACACGATAAACACACATGATCTGATCTTCCATCGGCGGGGCGCCCTCAGGGAACTCGGGCTGCCAGATGATCGCAAGAAACCGATGCACGTACTCGTCGTCCAAAGCCCTCTCTAAGTTGCGACCCAATTTCACTGCGTCCTCGTACACGTCGGCGTCGACCGTTGCGCACAATCCCAAATGAGCTTCTCCACAAGAGAAGCGATACGAATATTGGGTGTCATCTGCGATGTCATGCTGATCGTGAACGACGTAAGAAGATGCGGTGAGGCGGCGCAATGTCCGGGCCTTCCCGCGAAAGCCATCCACCCCCGTCTGGCGCAAGCCTGGGTGGGCGGCGAAGAACGAAGATATCACCTCAGGTCGCACTGGCCATTCTCTATCTCCACAATCGACGAAGCCACCTTCCTGCCGGAGTTCTTCAAGCGCGGGGTCTGCCTCCACTCGCTCAAGTCCGAAAGCGTCGACGCCCTCATCTGCTGCCTGGGCCCTGCGTCGGCGGCCCTTCGCCAGCGGCACCTGCATGTCACTGAGGTTCTGGCGACTAGGAAACAATCGTCGACTGTCCTTCCTGCCCCGCGCCAGGTGGCGCTTCATCAAGCTGCTGGTGCAAGAAGAATCCGACCAGCCCTTGAGGCTACATAGTGTAGATCGTCTAGAGAGCGTTCTCTTCCTACCCCCTCCACCCCTTCGAGGAAGGGTTTGCCCCTCCCCCGCGCCCTTTCCGCGGGCCTGGACGGGGCGCCCCGCGAAGCGTCAGAGGTCAGAGGGCGTCGTTTCGCCCACGACGGCGCCGAGAGGGCCCCGGAGAATCCAAGATGGCCTCCGAGGTTGCTCCAGATGCCTGATGATGGTCCATATCCCGAGAGCTCCCCCAGGAGGCCGCCAACCGGGCAAAAACTCTTCCAAACCCGAAGGCAAATCAATGTGTCGTTGTTTTCTCGCCCTTTCGCGTCCGATGGCCTGCTGAGGCCTCAGGGCGGCCCCGGGATCGCCCGGGAGGGCACGAAGAGAAGCCCGAGAGGCACCCCGCATGCGGCATCCATGCCGCATGCCCAGGCCCATCCCATGGCCCATGGCCCATGGCCCATGGCCCACGACGGCCCCGGGAGCGCCCTAGAGCGCTCCAAAAGGGATCCAAGAAGGGTCCACGAAGGGCCCGCGGAAGGGGAACTACGGAATTCTGGAAGGGGGAAGCCAATTAACTTGCCCCCCATCATTATCGATCTCCTCCAAGATGGCTCCAAGAGCGCCCCCGAAGCTTCGAGATCGCCCCGACAGGGCCCCGAGGGGCGCCCGCGCGGACCCAAGACCCAATAGGGCTCAAGAGGGGCCCTACATGAGGCCCTCAAGATACCCCCAAGAGCAAGCGGCCCCCAGAGGATCCACGAGGCACCCAAGACGCTCAAATAATGCCCTGGGCCAACCAAGACGCCGCATGCCGCATTGCCGCATGCCGCATGCCCCGCCCCCCCAAAAAGCCCCCCGACAGCTTCCAAACGACATTCGGGGGGGCTCCGAGAAGCATTCGAGAGGCTTGTGGCTCTTCTGAGAAGGACTCTTTATGGTCGCCCACTCCCGCCTCCTATTCCTTCTCCTCCTCCTCCTTCTGTTGCCCATCCTCATCTGCGTACTCCTCCCCCTCCCTGCTGCCTCCTCCCCCCTCCTCGTTCTTTTCCGCGCCCCCCTCCTTCCTCCTCCTCGCCCCCCCGTCCTCCTCCTCCTCCTCCTCCTCCTCCTCCTCCTCCTCCTCCTCTTCCTCTACCTCCTCCTCCTCTTGCCCCTCGGCGTCTTGCCCGATCCTTTACCCCCCCTTGGCTCCGCTGCATTCTACTCCGCGTCCCTGATCAGGGCAACTCGCCTGGGCATCGTTTCTGGATGGGCTGACAGGGTTGCGCGAAGCGACTGGAATAAACCAACCGCTCCGCAAAAGGCATGTCCTTGCCGAGGCGGGCGGCCTGCTTGATCTCCGACAGAAGCCTCTCGAGATGCATGTTCGTGGCCTGCGGCGAGGGGGAGGGGGGGGTGCCGAGCGGGGGGCCCGGCGCGCGAGGCAGGGCACGGTGCGGGAGGGCGAGGGCGACGCTGAAGAGGAGGAAGGAGGGGGTAGGAAGAGGAATCAAGGGGGGAGAGGGAGAAGGAGACGGAATTTAGCAAGATAGACAAGATCATCATGGGCCATGGGCCATGGGCCATGGGCCATGGGGGGAAGGAGGAGAAGGAGGAGAAGGAGGAGAAGAAATATAAGGGAACTCCTGCCTATTGAGGCCCCAACGCCACGCCTTGAGGTGGGAGCGGCGCAGCTCCCTGAAAAGGCTCGCGACCTCTTGCGAATCCAAGTCGTCTTCGCCGTTCAACAGGCAACGGAGCGGCTCGCTGACGTTCGCATCCAGGCAACAAAAATTGGCCGAGAGGAATTCGCCCGAGATCGCATCGCGACTCACAAGACGCCATGGCCAGTCGAAGTACCTGGGAAGACGACAACCCTGAAACCTCGAAAACATGAACCACCCCCGAAACAGCCGAAACTTTTCAAAGCAGCGAAGTCTCGTCGACACTTCGAGATTTTCGGAGTTTTCGGTTGTGACAAAGCCCCCCTAGAAAGAAGGAAATTCGCTTCAGAGTTGTCGCACCTGGCTTCCAGGCGAGACCACACCGCTGCAGCCATTCCAGTACATGCCCGCCTGAACGATTCGCCAATATCTGCCGGAGAGTGGCCAGCAGGCTCCAGTATCCAATGAAGGGCTTCGACGTGTCGTTTCCGATCTGCTCTGGCGGCCCATGGATTGAGAAGCTCCCAGTAATGCTCCAGACAACTACGGATGAGGCCGCGCGGTCCGAGATCCGTCAACTCCTCAATGCTGCCCCGGCCGCCTCCGATCTCCGCCTCGGGGCTCGCGTCCAAAGCTTGCAACCTGTTGCTGAGATAGTCTGCTGTGCCCGCGAGAGCGGGAGGTGGGCGCCTCGACCTCCTCGCCCTCGTCCTCATCATTCATCGTTCTACCCGCCCTCCGCCTCGCCCCCTCTCCACCTCGCCTGAGCCTCCTCGTTTTCTCCTCGGCGCCTCCATTAATGCAATGTATGCTCGTCTTCCTCGCCCTCGTCTTCTCTTCATCGCCCACCCTCCCCCTCTCCTCTTTCTTCTCCACCGCGCCCCCTCCTCCATCCATCTCGCCATCACCCCCCCCCGCTCTTCCATCCACTCATCTCCTTGTCGCCTCGTTTCTTTGCCCGGCTCGCCCCCGAGTCCACGGGCCCCCCGCGCCCCATCGCCGATCGCCCATCGCCGCCCTGGGGGTCGGCGGCACTTCGCGCGAGCGGGGCGCGATCGACGGGGGCGGTGGCGATGAAGGACGTGGCCAGCGTGAGATCGCAGTCGCTGGCGTCCAAGAACTCGACGGCCTGCTTCTTCCTCTTGTGGCAGTATGTCCTGTAACAGTCCTCGTCGCCGTCCCCGGCCGGCAGAGCATCCGTCGACGCAAAGCGCCGCTTGAACACCCGTGGCAAGATCTTGTGAATGCAGTGCGTGCCTAAAGCCTTCGTGAGCGAGGGGCCGAATGTGTACCATCTGTTCTGAGCGGGAAGCGACACGGCCAAGGGCTGGAAGAACAGATCGTGCAGCGCATCCGTCATCCGCTGAACGCACGCGCCCAGCTTCTGGCCCTCGCAGCACGCGCCCTGGGCGGCGGGGGGGGGGCGGGCGCGGAAGGAGATCATGACAAGAGGTGCGCAGCAGAGCGGAAAGGGAAAAGAGGGAACGACAGCGGGGAAGGGGGGCGGGGGGCGGGCTTAGGAAGAGCAACACAAGAAGAGGAAAGGGAGGGAAGGAACATGACGTAAGTATGCGCGAGAATGAAGATACGAATGGCGAAGAGAGGGGGGCGACGACACTGCGCAGCAGGATCAGGAGGAATGCGACGACGAGAAGGGGAGCATCGGCGAATGGCTGATTTGAAAAATATCGGTCCTGACAAAAATGCTGAAGGGCGCGGCGGCGCAAATCGCCATTGAACAACTCCTGGAACTCGCGGCACTCCTTCAAAGCCTCGGCCCGCTTGCCTTCGATGTCCTCCCGGTCGGCCATGACGGCGACGGCGCGGCAGAAGATTAGTTTCAAGAGAGGCGTCGCCGCCTCGCAAACATCTCCTGGGGGGCTCAGGCCGACGACGAACCCGCCACTGCTAAGGTCCTCGCGGACGATCCGAGCAAGGGCCGACTTGATGTCTGCCGCCGCGCCCGGGAGCCCGCACGCGAAACTGATCGCGAACAAGGACGGGATGAGCTGCTTGAGGCGAAATACGTGTTCTACTTCGCGGTGCAAGACGTGCGCAGCGCAATGCCCATCCACAAATACTATCATGCCCAATACTCCTTGGCTCCTCTTGGCCTCAACATTGTGGATCTGAGCCCTCCGGATGAACTCGAGCTTGGCCTTCTGTCCAGCGCCGCACAGATCGCTGCCGATGAACAAGACAACTATCTTGCAGCGCTGGGTGAGCTTGACGATGCTCTCGAAGGAGAGCGACGGATCCGCCTTCTCCAGCGCCGCGAAGATCGTGGACGCATTCCCGCGGCTCAGGAAACATGGAGGTAGATCGAAGTGAGCACTGTGGACGGCTGCGAACTCGCCGTCGACGAAGAAGGCGCTGGATGGCCCAGCTGGTGCGTTCGTGATCTCGGCCCACGCCACGCTGCCTGAGGCGGGCGGGCGGACCCCCCCTCTCCCCGCCCGCCTCTACTCCCCCATCCCACCCCTGGCTCCCCCTCCTCAAAATCCGTCTCCTGCGCTTCTCCACCGCCTGATCCCCCCCGTGCTCCGCGCCCCCCACCCTCCCCCCACCCTCCTTGCCACCCCCCCTTTTTGGCCGAGGCCCTTGGGCCCTTGGGGCCCTCGGGCGCCTGCTTGGGCCAACACTTCCGCGGTGCCCTGCCTGGGCAGCACGGCGGAAACTGCAGCTGCGTATTCGTCAGCAGTGAGAAGCTTGTTGACAAATCTGCCATCGGCCTGTTTCGCTCTGCTCCAGTAGCGGCACGTCGACGCTAGGTCAGACTGGAGATCTCCGAAACGAATCTTCATGGGCGTCGCATCGTGGGTTCTGGAAACAATCACCCAAGGACAAGAAGTCCGCGGCATGGCTGCAAAATGCGACGCCCACATCTTGAGGGCCCCCTGCCTGTGGTCCGCCGCGGCCAATGATACTAGAGCGGACGCGTCCAGCTGATCATTCGATGCCAGGAGAGAGGATCCGCGCGCCCAAGAAGGGAGCACGAACGCAGCGAGTGAACGAATAGTGGCGTCAAAACTCGAAAATACCGCATCTCCTATGTTCAACTCTCCCTACCATATCTAAACATTTATCATATCAATCCCCCCCTGGCCCTCCTATTCTTGACCCCCCATCCTCCATCCTCCATCGACCATCGACCTTCCCGTTCAGGATCGGGCGGCCCGCGGCGACGGGCGACGGCCTGCCGAATACGGCGCCGGCGGCGTTGAAAGCCGAGCGCAGCACGCCGTCAACGGTCCACTGTCTCAAATCCACTCGCAGGCCACCGACGCGAGCCGAAGCGCGACGACCGTTGAGATCAATCATCTGTTTGGTTCCCATCTGGCACGAATTCCAAAGATTCTGTACTCTGTGCGACTCTTGCAATCTATCCTCGGCCATCCTGAGCCTGTTCTTCTCAGACTTCATGGAGTTGTGCAAACTGCATCGGAGGCGCTTTCGCGAGACTGCGTCCTCTGCGTGCCCGGCGCAGTCGCGCCGGGCTAGGCCAAGCGTTGAAACGGCGGCGGAGGGCGACGACGGGGGGGCTAGAGAAGGGGGGGGGGCTGGACCAACGACCCGGGGGATGGAGCGAGGAGGCATCGGCGGCATTGGATTGGAGTGGGGAGGGGGGGGGGAGTGGGGAGGGATTGGACTGGAGCGGTGAGGGATTGGATTGGAATCGGAATGGGATTGGAGTGCGGAGGGGGAGGGGGGAGGCGGAGGAGGAGGTGGAGTAGGAGGAGGGGGAGAAGGAGGAGGAGGCGGTGGCGAAGGGGGGCAGGAAGGCAGGCGGCGGAGAAGCAAAGCTTTCCATGATGAACATTCCTCTTCACCTCATCCAGCTGGGACTGGATGCGCCTCTTCCTCGCGTCGGACAACAGCCGCTCCTCCTGGGCTACGCACCCGCCCCGCTCTGCCCCCCCATCCTACCCTTCCCCCCATCCCCCCCCCGTCAGCGCCAGCATCAGCATCGGCGTCATTGCCGTCAGAACCAGCCAGCACCAGCACAATCAGCAGCACCAGCACCATGAGCACCAGCACGAGCGTAGCGCCGCCACCATCAGCGCCAGCATCGGCATCAGCACATTCAATATCAGCACCACCAGCACCATCAGCACCATCATCATCATCATCACCATCACCACCATCACCATCACCACCACCACCACCACCATCATCATCATCATCATCATCATCATCATCATCATCATCATCATCATCCTCATCATCACCAGCACCATCATCATCATCATCATCAGCAGCAGCAGCAGCACCATATGCACAGTTAACACCACCACCATCATTACCATCACCATCGGCATCAGCACCATCACCATCAGCGCCATCACCATTAGCCCATCAGCATCGGGATTCGGAGGTGGAGCAGGATGGAGGGCCATCCTGCCATCCTGCTCCACCTCCGAATCCCGAATCCCCATCTGTCCTTCAGCGCCGCCTCCAGCCGGGCCCGCGGGCCCTGCGCAGCGGCCGCCGCCGCGCCCTCGACGTCGCTGAGCTGGCCCAGCTGGTCCACCTTTTCAGAAAAAGGTGGAGCGAGAGAGCTCGAAGAGGGGGAAGGGGAAGGGGGGGGGCGATCGGCGATGGGGAAGAAGGAGGAGGAGGAGGAGGAGGAGGAGAGGCGGAGGAGAGTGAGGAGTAGAGGAGGAGGATGACGATGGGGAGGAGGATGAGGATAGGAGGAGGAGGAGGAATGGGGAGGAGGGGAGGAGGAGGAGGAGGAGGAGGGGAGGAGGAGGCAGGAGAGGAAGGAGGAAGGAGGGGAGGGGGGGGGGGCTCGAAGAGGAGGCAGGGAGAGGGGGGGGGGAGGAGGAGGAGGAGGAGGAGGAGGAGGAAAAGCCTTTTCTTCTTCCTCCTTCTCCTCCTCCTCTTCCTCCTCCTCCTCCTCCTCCCCCTCCTCCTCCTCCTCCTCCTCCTCCTCCTCCTCCTCTCCTCCTTTCCTCCTCCTCCTCCTCCTCCTCCTCCCCCCTCCCCCCCCCTCCTCCTCCTCGTCCCTCTTCCTCCTCTTCGTGCCCCCTCCTCCTCTCCTCCTCTTCTCCCCTCCTCCTCCTTCTCCTCCTCCTCCCTCCTCCTCTCTCTCCTCCTCCTCCTCCGCCCTCCTCCTCCCCTCTTCTTCCTCCTCCTCCTCCTCCTCCTCCTCCTCCTCCTCCTCCTCCTTCCCACCTCCTCCCCCCCCCGCCCCCCCCTCCCCGCCCGCCTCCGACGCGTCCGCCGAGACGTCGCTGAAGTCGTCCAGCGACGCGGCGGGCTGCGCGGGCTTCGCCGCCTCCTCGTCCTCCTCCTCCTCCTCTTCCTCCATGCGCGAGGGCCGCGCGCGGCCCCTGAGGGCCCCGGGGGCCCTCCACGGGCCAAAATGGCCCGGCGGAGGTAGGGGAACGCGGGGGCGATGGAAAAACCAGACGAGGAAAAGACTGACCATATGAGAAAAAGACAAACCAATATCATAAGAAAAACTGACCAGATGAGAATCACCATAAGAAAGCATGGGTTGCACAGGAAGAAACAAGCGAACTTGAGTTTTCGATTGAAGACATCGCATCCAACTTCAAACAAACTGCATTTGGTACGCGGGAGTCTCGTTGCGCATCTCAGATATTCGGCGTTTCGAGTCACAGACCAATATTGACACATGTGTACCCAGTCTGTCAAACGAATATTTGGTGTGAATATTTAGAATATATGGTTTTTTTGGTCGTGCATCCCTCATTACTACGTTCGGCGGGGACCAGCCATTGTGAGATCGATAGAAAAATCGATAATGAGATCGACTGTGATATCGATAGTCAGATCGATTGTGAGATCGATCGACTGAAATAGATCGAGTGATATCGATTGTGAGATCGATCGAATGAGATCGATCGAGCGAGACCAATAGTGAGATCGATAGTGAGACCGATGGAGTGAGACGTTGGTTCCTCCCCCCCCGAACCTCCTTATCACCCGAAGGGTGGTCGTATAAATATTGTTCGTATTGCTATTATTATGTTGTGTCATCCTCGTCCTCCTGGTGATGTTTGTCCTTCTCGACCTCCTCCTCCTCCTCCTCCTCCTCCGCATCCGCCGCCCGCGTCCTCGTTCCTCCTTCTGCTCGTTGCCTTTTTTCTTCTTCCCATACTTCCTCCTGGTCGTCTTCTCCCACCTCCTCCTCCTCCTCCTCCTCCTCCTCCTCCTCCTCCCCCTCCTCCCCCTCCTCCTCCTCCTCCTCCTCCCTCCTCCTCCTCCTCCTCCTCCTCCTCCTCCTTCTCCTCCTATTATTCCTTCTCCTCCTCCTCCTCCTTCTTCTCCTCCTCCTCCTCCTCCTTCTTCTCCTCCTCCTGTAATCATGAAGCAGCTATAACACAAGCTCCCCCCCCTCAACTCCGGTGAGAACACCCCGACAACGTAGACCTGCAGCACGATGGCGGCGAGCAGCTGCAACGCGCCCCGGCGCTGCCACGCCGCCGCGGCGGCGCGCAGTTCAACTGCCTGGCCGTCGCCGTCCGCCCCCATGGCGGGGCGCAGCTGCCGGGCGGTGGAACGCTGCATTGCCACGCTGAGCTCGCGGCCCCACCCGGCCACGAGCTGCCCTGCGAGGGTTTCGGCGGCGCCGTCGTCCCAAGCGTCGCTCGGCGCCAGCAGCGCCGCCTGTTCCCAGGCCAAGCTGCGGAAGTGCCGCAAGGCCGCTCAAACGTGGCGGCCCCAAATTTCCAGCGCCACCACGCGCCAGGGCGCCTGCCCGGCTCGGTACCGCCGATGTTTGCCGTCCGGGCCCGCGGCGGCGCGTCGCCCGGCACGCAGTACTGGACAACAACGTCGAAGTAGGTGCGCGGCTGGACAAACCGCTGCACCTCCAGGTCCAGGATGGCCTCCTCCCGCGCGGCAGCCAAAACGCCTCCGCAGGTGGCACAGGCGGCCGCCGGCCGCGCTGGGGCGGCCCCGCGCGCGATGCACCCACAGCAGCGCCACGCCTACCAGTCCCCTTGGCGCTCGGCACGGTGGCCGCACTCCGCATGGATGTGCTACCACTCGCGCTCCAGGTCCCCGCTGCGGGCCTTCAGGTCTCCACCGGGCGAGCAGCGCCAGGCGTGGCGAGCCTTGCCGTAGAGCACCTCGCCGCAGCGCTGGCTGGCGCGTTCGCACGTGCGGGCGCGGTTGCAGCAGGCGGCGCCAGGCAGCGCTGCGTCCTGCCACAGCAGGCAGCGGACAGTGTCCTTGTAGTCCGCGTCGCCCAGCCGCTCACGGGCCTGCCTGGGCGCAGCATGCTGCCACCCGGAGGCGTGCGGCCCGCTGCAAGAGCGAAAGAGCGCCCTCCCCTCTGGCTCCAAGGCCCCCAACAAGGACATGTAATTTGTTTCGTCAATCCCCGCTGTCGGGGTCTTTTGGTGGGTCCTCCTCCTCCTCCTCCTCCTCCTCCTCCTCCTCCTCCTCCTCCTCCTCCTCCTCCCCCTCTTCCATTCATTTTCCTCCCCCATATAAGCAACTCCTCCCTGTCGCACCCCGAGGCCGCTCGAAAGGGCGAGCCAAGCATTTCGCCTGAGGCTTCCTCACCACTCATGACCATGAAGCTTAGAAATTGGTGACAGTTTCACGGATTGAAGGCGGGTGGTTTTCAAAATGTGGCTCTCGCCTCAGCACCGCGCACATCGTTTTAAAACATGTGCAAGAGCTTCGCGGATTGAGGGCGAGTGGTGTTCAAAATGTACCTCTCGCTTTAGCGCAGCGCACATTCGTGATAAAACAACGAAACGAGATCCTCAGATTGAGGCCAACGTGGCTCTCGCCTTAGCGCCGCGCACACTCGTTCAAAACATGTGCACGAGCTTCACGGATTGAGGGCGGGTGGTTTTCCAAAATGTGGCTCTCGCCTCAGCGCCGCGCACACTCGTTGCAAAGATACCAGATGTTCACGAAGTGTGGGTGGGCCGTGTCCAAAATGTGGTTGTCGCGTTAGCGCCGCGCACATTCGTTTTACAAACATTGCAGAAATGTCACGGATAAAAGGCGGCTCCTTTTTTAATGTGGCTCTCGCTTTGGCGCCGCGCACACTCGCTTAAACATATGCAGGAGTTTTCACGGATTCCTATGGTCAACGTACCAGAAATCGTGTTTGGGAAAGATTCAGGATTCTGAGGGCGCAACAGGTACGTCGATTCGTGGTGTTGAAGTCCTGGGAATGGTGCTCTCGTACGATTCTGGATTCTCAAGACGCAACTGTCAAGTTGATTCGTTGCGCTTGAGTCCCAAGGATGGTGGTTTCGCACGCTGCAAGGTCTTAAAACAGTTGTCTCCCAACGAGGCAATTCCTTCGGTGGTAATGAATCCCTATAGGGGCCTATGAAGAGGAAGCTTGGAGGGAGGGTTTGTTCGAACATCGTTGATGAGTCTTGGGTTTACACTGGTCCTCCTCCTCCTCCTCCTTCTCCTCCTCTTCCTCCTCCTCCTCCTCTTCGTCCTCCTCCTCGCGGGGAGGAGGGAAGCACGAGGACGACGAGGAGGGAGGAAGGCAAAGCGTGCGGAAGAGCCCCCGTCAAACCAACGGACAAGACAGGCAATTACCCTGCTTGGCCCCCGTATTCTACCCCTGGCACCTCCCCGCGGTCACGAGGAGGGAGGGAGGGGCAGAAGGGAGGGGCAGGAGGGAGGGGCAGGAGGAGAAGACGAAGGTGGACGAGGTGACGACGCAACAGGCTCTCGCTTAATGCATGGCCAACGTCAAAAAGGTGGACGAGGCGGGCCCGTCGGGGCGGGCCCGGGCCAAGGCGGGCGCGCAGAGAGGCAGCTACACCAGCAACCACCGCAGGACCACCGCAGCGGGGCCGCGCCGCGGCGCGGCGCGGAGGAATGCCGTGCGTGCGAGCTGTCCACTGGCGCGCAGGGCAGGAAGGCACCCCTCCTCCTCCTCCTCCTCCTCCTCCTCCTCCTCTCCTCCTCCTCCTCCTCCTCCTCCTCCTCCTCCTCCTCCTCCTCCTCCTCCTCCTCCTCTCCTCCTCCTCCCCTCCTCCTCCTCTTCTCCTTCTCCTCCTCTCCTCTCCTCCTCCTCCTCCTCCTCCTCCTCCTCTCCTCCTCCTCCTCCTCCTCCTCCTCCTCCTCCTCCTCCTCCTCCTCCTCCTCCTCCTCCTAGGAAGGCAGGACACGGAGGCCTTCGGATCAGGAGTGTTGGCAGCAATCTTGTCAACTCGTTGCTGCCATAGCTCGGGGGCTGGCCAGGAGGGGCTACCAGTGGGCCACGGGTGCAAAAAGCAAGGCGAGAAAGGGGAGAAGGGTCAGAGGGCATTGAAGCTGGGCCACGGGAGGTCTAAGAGAATCCAGAAGCGCAGAAGCCAAAGTTAGTGATTTTGGAAACGATCACTCAGCACACAAATCCCGAGACAGCGCCCGTGCAAGCACAGGGGACGACAAGTGGGCAAGAGATGCCCTTGATCGTGCGACAGCGTCCCCCACGCCTACAGAGGCAGGAGATGGGGTTGGGAGACCGGGTGGTGAGAGAGCACGGCCGTCCACGGTGACATCGCAATCGAAAACTGGCTGAGCCGACAACGAAATCGAAACCGAGCAAACCCGACAGGACGCAGGCAGCCTGGAAGGGCGCGGCAACACAGCAACAACATAACAGCCGAACGAACCGAACCGACCGACCGCGACGCGCCAGACCTGCCGAACCGCGGACACCCTTGGAGAGGGAAACAAGGAGGGCGGTTCGGTGCCATCTCCCCAAAGATCCGATGTCCTGACTTTGTTCGATACGGGTCCCCGGATGCCCCGACCCTTTCCCCGGAGCTGGCTTTTCGTCCTGAACCGTTTTGTTTACAGCCCTGGGGCCCAGCGAGAGCCCCCAGAGGACGGAAACGACGAAAACCTGTGTCTTGTTTTGTTCACTACGTTGGCTGTCTGGGTCTTGGCCCTCCCCAGGCAGCAAGCCTCCAACAGCGCAGCCTCCGCGCCGAGGCTGGGAGATGCCCGCCCGCGGGCTTCTTGCCAGCGCCAGGCCCGCGAGGTGGCAAGGCTTCGGGTTGCGCGCAGACAGCCCCCCCAGGTGGTCTGGCTGGCCTCAACAGGCCCCTTGAGTCAGTCGAGGCCCTTGGGTAGTCCCAGCTGGCCTTAACAGGCCACCCCGAGTGCGTCGCCCAGGGCGCTCTCGACACCCAGACCCTGGGACGCGGAGCGCCGCGGGGGGTTGAGACCACACCAGGCTACGTACTCGGGGGTGGGGGAGGGCTGTTGAGGCCAGCTGGGACTACCTGGGGGGCCTGTCGAGGCTAGCCAGGACTAACTGGAGGGGCTGCCTGTGCGCAACCCGAAGCCGCACCACCGCCCCCTCCACTCTCCTGCGCCCCTCCTGGGCTCCTGCCGGGCCCGGCCTCCCAGACCTCCAGACCCGCAGAGAGATCGAGAAGGCAGGCTTCCCTCGGTCAGGACCGGCTGCACGCAAGAGTGGCCTTTGGCAAGGGGGGACCTCTGGTGCGCGGCTTGCCGAGCGCTGAGTGCTTTTGCGCTGGAACGCCGGCGGTTTGGGTTTGGCCACCCCCGCGCCCACCCGAAAGCCGCGGACCGAAGCTCACTCTGGCAATACGTGTAGCCGACTGGGCCTCAAGCGGCCCCGTGTCAGTCCGCAGAACCGTCAGAAGGGGGGATGTGAATCGGTTCCAGGAAGTGGGTCGAGAGATCTGGTGGCCCACGGGTTACATCAACAAAAAAGCGCTGGAGCTCTGGGCTGGTTCCCCCCATGGACCTCCCACATTCCTCATGCGTGCCTCCTGGCCACAACATCCCGAGCACCCCGGGGGCAGCCCCAAGGGTCCCCGACACCAGTCCCGATTGCAGCATGCGCCCTCGGTCAGAAACCAACTCCCTGTTCAAGTGCATTCTTTCGACCAGCCATTATCAAATAATGCTTGCTTCTTCGCCAAATCACCGCTCGTCACTCCGACAAAAAAAGCGCGTCATTCGCTAATCCAAAAAAGGATGTTGGCAAATCGTCATGGTTTCTCTGTAGTCGCTCGTATCGGAAGCTTTCGCCGCCCACCACACGTCAATCCTCTCAGCGCGTCTGGTACACATTCTACTTCACGCTGCTGGCCGTTGACGGCCTGATGCGTTCCCACCCAATCTGCCGCATCGATGTTGTACTTTCTGCTTCCTGTACATTGCTCTTTGTCGCCAATACTATCGTGGTAGTCCAAGGTCGCCCCAAGACGGCACAAGAGGCCCCCAAGGGGAGCCCCTTACGGCCCATAAGATGCCCGAGACGGCCCAAGAGACCCCCAAAACGGCCCAAGAGGACCCAAGAGGGCCCCAAGAATGAAAACTCGAACTGATTTTTCGCGCTCTCCGCCCCAAGGTCACCCCCGAGACCACCCGCAGGCCCCCAAGTAGCCACAGGGCCTCCCAAAAGCCCAAATCAGGCCTCAGGAGGCCCGAGAAGCTTCCGAGAGGCCTCCCAAGACATCCCCCACAGAGATCCAAGAGGCCCCGGACTCACAACCCGGGTACGGTGCCGGAATGAACCATAGGCCACCAAACCCGCCGCCCCCTGTTGATTTATCACAGGGGTGCCTGGCGTGCTAGACCCTTTCGGTTTTTGGTTTTGGTTCTTTTCCAAAAGAACTCCCCCTGGGCCTCTGGCGCGTCCCGCCGGCCACCCGGAAAGATTGTCAAGGACCTCAATCCGGAAAAAAATCATCCAAGACGGTCCAAGATGACCTCCAAGATGGCCACGTCGGCCCAAGATGACCTCCAAGATAGTCCAAGATGGCCTCCAAGTCCGCCAAAGATGGTCCAAGATGGCCTCCAAGACGGCCCAAGAGGGTCCAAGATACCTCCAAGTTCACCCAAGAAGCCTCCAAGACGGCCCAAGACGGCCCATGAGGTCTCCAAGAGGTCCTCCAGGAGGGCCCGAAGAGGCCAAAATCATTGATTTTCCTTGGGTGTTTGAAGGATTTGGGCATTTGCCTCTTCTCGGCCTTCCGACGTCTCAAGACAGCCCGAGAGGCCGCCAAGATCGCCCCAAGATCGCCTACGAGGCCTCCAAGAGGGCCCCATGACGGCCCAAGAGGCCTCCAAGACGGCCCCAAGAGGGCCCCAAGACGGGCAAAGAGGCCTCCAAGACGTCCAAGATGGCCTCCGAGACGGCCCCAAAGCACCCCAAGAGGGCCCCAAGCCAGTTCAGAGAGGCCCCCAACGGCTCCCGACGGCGTCAGACGGGCCAGGAACCCACCAAGATGGCCGAAGTTGGCTCGAAGCTGGCCCAAGACGGCCCAAGAGGCCTCCAGGAAGGCCCGAAAATGCCAAAATCATTGATTTCCCATGAGTTTTTGAAGGATTGTGGCATTTGCTTCGTTTCGACCTTCCGACGGCCCGAGACAGCCCAAGTTCCCCCAAAGATCGCCCAAGAGGCCCAAGACGGCCCCAAAAAGCCCTTAAAACGGCCGAAGAGGCCTCCAAGACGCTCAAGATGGCCTCCAAGACAGCCCAAGAGCCCTCCAAAACGTCTTCCAAGAAGGCCCGACAGGGTCAAAATGGCCTCCAGACGGCCAAGATGAGCTTCTTCAAGATGCTCACGTGTTCCCCGAAAGCTTTCCCAACCGATTCGGGGAGCACATGGTCCGATAGCTTGGCAGGTCTGGCCTCAACGTTCGGCCACATAGGCGCTTCCAAAAAGGCAGAGGCGGCGGTGATTCGCCGTAGGCGTCTTCGATAATACCGTGGTACTCAGCCGAACGCCACGTGTGCTTTCTGTGACCTGGCCAACACGCGGCTCGTGCTGTCTCGGGGCCCTCTTGGAGCCCTCTTGGGGCTATCGTTTGGCCTTCTTGGGGCGCCGCTGGGATTTCTCCTCTTGGGGCCTCTTGGGGCGGAGGGGAAACTGTGTAGAGAGTGCGCTCGCAATATCTGACATCCGAAGCGGCAGTCTAACGCCCTGCCAGACGGCGAGGGGGGAACGGCGGGGGGAGGAGGGGACTAAACGACAGACAAGGAGAAGGACAGAAAGGGGATGCGAGAGAGCACACGTTACACCTGACACCCTGCGACACGAAGCAGGGCGGCATGCGCATCGCACTGCCAGCACCCGAAGAAGAGAGGGGAACGGCGAGGAGAGGAGGGGAAACACACATCTGACAAGGAGAAGGACGAGGAGCGGAGGCGAGAGAGCGCAAGTTACACCGGACACCCTGCGACACGAAGCAGGGCGGCATGCGCATCGCCCTGCCGGCGCCCCAAGAGAGGGGAACCGCTGGGGGAGGAGGGGAAAACACAACAAGGAGAAGGACGAGGAGGGGAGGCGAGAGAGCGCATGTTACACCTGACACCCTGCGGCACGAAGCAAGGCAGCATAGGCATCGCCCTGCCAGCGCCCCAGGAGAAGGGAGGAACGGCGGGGGGGGGGGGGGGCGACACGACAGACAAGGAGAAGGACGGGGAGGAGGGAGGGGGAGACGAGACATGCACGCAGCCCACACACATACACACACTTTTGACATCGCGGCCACGCGAGCAGCGGCGCGGCAGCAGCGCGGCGTAGTGCAGGTCAAGCGAGAGCGAGACCCGCGCGACAACACACACACAAACACACACACACACACACACACACACCAACAGACACACACACATACACATACACGCACGCACGCACGCATGTATGGACGCACACTTTCTGTCCAGCGGCGAGGTGGCGGCACTGTCGCGAAAACGCAAACGGGGCACGCCTAGTCCAACGATCACCTGACGTTACAGATGGGGCTCTAACAAAAACAAAAAACACAAAACGCCCTCTCGTACGAACACACACACACTTTGTAAGCCGGCGGCGTTGAGGGGCCTCAGGCGCGGTCGACAGGTGGAGGTGCCAATTGCGACCGAACTTATTCGAACGCGCCAGAATGAATCAATCCAGTCGCGGCCAAGCTGATTGGTGGCGGAGAAGATGAAGCGCTGCAAAGCCAGGACGCAGCGGCCAACGAACCCGCCGACCGTAAGCTCGACGCAAGGAGTTGAAGCGCAAACAGCAGTCTAGAGCTGACTAGCCAGAAAGGCGACACACACATATATATATACATATTTGTTTGGCGGTCGCGGCCTTGGGCGCAGAGACGAAGCGGAGCAAGTCAAGTGCAACAGCTGGGGCCCCTCGAGCGCCGAGCTCAGAGGGGGCGGCAGCATATGCCATCCGGGCGTGGATGGCGGGAAGACAAGAAAGACCAACCGACCACCGACTGGGGGAGGGGTCCCGCACGGAGGGCGAAGTCACGACGCGACAGGCAGAACAACGAGCGAAGTATCGACCAGCACGCACTCAGCGAGCGAGAGGGTTACAGCCAAAGGGAGTCGAGGGCGGAGGGAGGCGGACGTAGTGGTGATGGCAAAGCGCAGTGGACATGCTCCGCGCCTTGATTCCTGGCGCCTGTGGGGCCGAAGTCACGCAACGAACACATTTTGATGCGACGCGGCGTCGGGGCTCCCATCAGGAGCGACAGGGGGCTCTCCCCCAGCCTGGGTGGCGTCGCGGAAGACGTTGGCGGGAAGGGAGCGAATAAATCCGCCGATCCGGCGTGTGAGTTTCTGAGAGCGTGGGCTTGAGCTCGCTCAAGCTTCGCTCTGCGGGGGGAGGGGGGGGGCCTTTTCCGACCTCATTCCGACCTAATTCAGTGCTTCGGGGGGGGGGGACCTCATTTCCGACCTAATTCAGTGCTTCGCCCCCCCCCCCCTCCCAGAGCGGAACCCCCCATCCCCTGCAGAACGCCCCCCCCGCTTCCTGCAGCCCAGCCCCCCCCCCCCCCCTGCAAAGCGGACCTCGCCCCTGTAGCCCCCCCGCCCCACTGCAGAGCGAACCCCCCCTCCCCCTGCACCACCACCCCCTGCAGAGCACCCCCCCCCCTTGCAGAGCGGACCTCCTCCCTGCAGCCCCCCCCCCCTGCAGAGCGGATCCCCCTCTCCTCCCCTGCTCCCCCCCATCTGCAGAGCAGTCCTTTTCAAAATGGACAGGATCCGCTGATGGGCATTGTACCCATTCTTTCCGTGCCCATTTCGTTCGTGCAGAGTGGTGGGTCGGCGAGACTGCAGCACCGGCACGACACCTTCAGCAGCCGCCAGACTCGGTGGAGGACAAATGGACCAGCGACAAAGCAGGGGCAAGGAGGGCCAAGGAAAGCGCGGAGCCATGAAGGGGCCCTGGGACACACAAAGAAATACACACAAATAAAACGATTCCCCATATTTTCCAATATTCTCTTGGTTTTTGTCTTCCCCCCACTTCCCATACTTTCCCATCTTTTTCTGGGAATCGACGAGTCATTGTGTCTGTGTGTTTTTTTCCCTTCCTGAACCCAGAGACGAGGATCGGAGGGCGCCCTCACACACGCACACACAAATACGCACACGCCTTTAGCCCCAGCGGCCTGGCGAGTAGCCGTCCAGGCGGTCACGGCACACGGCACGTCGCGAACGGCACGACACGCACTGGAATCACCACGGCACGTCACGCGCTCCCTGAAAAAAGCGCTGACCGCTGCATCCCCGGCACATGCGGTAGAAAGCGTCACCGGCACGCCGCGCGCTCCCTGAACACGCTGACCGCTGCATCCCCAATATGGTGGAAACCCGACCCTTGACATCCGCCGATCTGATTTTTGTTCCCCTGCGCGGCCCCAGAGGTCCTTCCCTAGGGCAAGGCTTTCGCCCCTGATCAGTTCCTGATGGCCCCCGGGACCGATGACGGGCCACGAGGGCTGAAATCGAGGAGACACGCCAGGATTGAGAAAATAATGTCCCCCCGCCTTGGAGCAAGTCTTTCGCCCCGGGTCCGTTCTTGACAGCCCCGGGGCCCGAGAACAGGCCCTGGAGGCCGAGACCGAGGAGAGACGCCGGGGCTTGCAAAACTATCCCGGCAAAGCAACCTAACAGCGATGTGTAGAAGCATATCTGAAAGCATTCCCCTTAAGATTCAGATGAAAATCCAGTTGTAGAATTCCGCTGTTCTCGCAGTCGTAGTCGCATTCGCGATGACAGTCGCAGCGGCAACGGCAGTCGCAGTCACAGCCTCAGCCTCAGCCTGCCTCAGCCTCAGCCTCAGCCTGCCTCAGCCTCAGCCTGCCTCAGCCTCAGCCTCAGCCTCAGCCTACCTTCAGCCTCGGCCTCAGCCTCAGCCTGCCTCAGCCTCAGCCTGCATCAGCATCAGCCTCAGCCTCAGCCTGCCTCAGCATCAGCCTGCTTCAGCCTCAGCCTCAGCCTGCCTCAGCCTCAGCCTCAGTCTGCTTCAGCCTCAGCCTCAGTCTGCCTTCAGCCTCGGCCTCAGCCTCAGCCTGCCTCAGCCTCAGCCTGCCTCGGCCGCAGCATCAGCCTGCCTCAGCATTCAAAATGTGGCCCAGGAATGTAGTTCTGGGAACTAGAAGAACACGAAGTGGCCTACAGTTGGCTCCGGGCATTCAAAATCATGCCCAGGAATGGAGTTCTGGGAACTTGAAGAGCACGAAGTGGCCTACAGTTGGCTCCGGGCATCCAAAATGTGGCCCGGGAATGGAGTTCTGGGAAATCGAAGAGCACGAAGTGGCCTACAGTTGGCTCCGGGCATCCAAAATGTGGCCCGGGAATGGAGTTCTGGGAAGTCGAAGAGCACGAAGTGGCCTACAGTTGGCTCCGGGCATTCAGAATGTGGCCCGGGAATGGAGTTCTGGGAGGTCGAAGAGCACGAAGTGTGTGACTGTTTGCGAAAAACGAGTGCGGCGGCAGCCGCGGCGGCAGCCTGTCCGGGTCCCGCCCAGACCCCCCTGAGGAGTCATGATGCTCTCTTTTGAGACCACTAGAAACCTATCAGCAAGAGCTGTTAGGTAATTATCCCGGCAAAGCAACCTAACAGCGATGTGTAGGAGCATATCTGGAAGCATTCCCCTTAAGATTCAGATGAGAATCCAGTTGTAGAATTGTGCTGTTCTCGCAGTCGTAGTCGCATTCGCGATGACAGTCGCAGTGGCAACGGCAGTCACAGACACAGCCTCAGCCTCAGCCTGCCTCAGCCTCAGCCTCAGCCTGCCTCAGCCTCAGCCTGCCTCAGCCTCAGCCTCAGCCTGCTTCAGCCTCAGCCTCAGTCTGCCTTCAGCCTCGGCGTCAGCCTCAGGCTGCCTCAGCCTCAGCCTGCATCAGCCTCAGCCTCAGCCTCAGCCTGCCTCAGCATCAGCCTGCCTCAGCCTCAGCCTCAGCCTGCCTCAGCGTTCAAAATGTGGCCCGGGAATGGAGTTCTGGGAACTCGAAGAACACGAAGTGGCGTACAGTTGGCCCGGCATTCAAAATCATGCCCAGGAATGGAGTTCTCCGAAGGCGAAAATCTGGCCCGGGAATGGAGTTCTGGGAACTCGAAACCACGAAGTGGCCTACAGTTGGCTCCGGGCATTCAAAATGTGGCCCGGGAATGGAGTTCTGGGAACTCGAAGACACGAAGTGGCCTACAGTTGGCTCCGGGCATTCAAAATGTGGCCCGGGAATGGAGTTCTGGGAACTCGAAGAGCACGAAGTGGCCTACAGTTGGCTCCGGGCATTCAAAATGTGGCCCGGGAATGGAGTTCTGGGAAGTCGAAGAGCACGAAGTGGCCTACAGTTGGCTCCGGGCATTCAGAATGTGGCCCGGGAATGGAGTTCTGGGAGGTCGAAGAGCACGAAGTGTGTGACTGTTGGCTTAAAACGACTTCTGCGGCACCCTGTCCGGCACCCGCCCAGACCCCCCTGTGGAGTCATCTGCTGCTCTCTTTTGACCCCACTAGAAACCTATCAGAACAAGCTGTTAGGTAATTATCCCGGCAAAGCAACCTAACAGCGATGTGTAGGAGCATATCTGGAAGCATTCCCCTTAAGATTCAGATGAGAATCCAGTTGTAGAATTGTGCTGTTCTCGCAGTCGTAGTCGCATTCGCGATGACAGTCGCAGTGGCAACGGCAGTCACAGACACAGCCTCAGCCTCAGCCTGCCTCAGCCTCAGCCTCAGCCTGCCTCAGCCTCAGCCTGCCTCAGCCTCAGCCTCAGCCTGCTTCAGCCTCAGCCTCAGTCTGCCTTCAGCCTCGGCGTCAGCCTCAGGCTGCCTCAGCCTCAGCCTGCATCAGCCTCAGCCTCAGCCTCAGCCTGCCTCAGCATCAGCCTGCTTCAGCCTCAGCCTCAGCCTGCCTCAGCATTCAAAATGTGGCCCGGGAATGGAGTTCTGGGAACTCGAAGAACACGAAATGGCCTACAGTTGGCTCCGGGCATTCAAAATCATGCCCAGGAATGGAGTTCTGGGAACTCGAAGACCACGAAGTGGCCTACAGTTGGCTCCGGGCATCCAAAATCTGGCCCAGGAATGGAGTTCTGGGAACTCGAAGAGCACGAAGTGGCCTACAGTTGGCTCCGGGCATCCAAAATGTGGCCCGGGAATGGAGTTCTGGGAAGTCGAAGAGCACGAAGTGGCCTACAGTTGGCTCCGGGCATTCAAAATGTGGCCCGGGAATGGAGTTCTGGGAACTCGAAGAGCACGAAGTGGCCTACAGTTGGCTCCGGGCATTCAAAATGTGGCCCGGGAATGGAGTTCTGGGAAGTCGAAGAGCACGAAGTGGCCTACAGTTGGCTCCGGGCATTCAGAATGTGGCCCGGGAATGGAGTTCTGGGAGGTCGAAGAGCACGAAGTGTGTGACTGTTGGCTTAAAACGACTTCTGCGGCACCCTGTCCGGCACCCGCCCAGACCCCCCTGTGGAGTCATCTGCTGCTCTCTTTTGACCCCACTAGAAACCTATCAGAACAAGCTGTTAGGTAATCATGCTCTGGGACTGGGAGCGCTCCGCCAGCGGGCGCCCGCGCCGACTGCTGCATGGCAGGCCCCAAACCCCTGAGCGGAGGGAGAGGATGGGAGCGGAAAGCACGATTCCAGCAGCAGCGATGCACAGTTTCGACTCCGAGGCCACGTGTGGGTCCCAAAGAGGTTGCCATCTCTTGGGGTCGCAGCTTCTACCTCCGCCAGCTTCCGCCGGCCTTCCGCCTGGGAAGCCGCCACAGTTGTGCTTCCGCCGCCTTCCGCTGGCCGTCGGCCGCCTTCCGCCGGGGAAGAGATGCCAACTCACTCGGTCCTCGAAGGCGAGGCCCCTTCCAGAAGAGCCCAGAATCGAATCAGCGATCGAAATGAATCAGATCGGCGGACATCGGCAGCCAAGTCTGGAGAAGTCGAATCGGCGAAATTCGGCCAGCTACTACGGCCTCCACTGCACAACCGAAACCCAAATCGAAATCCGAAAGTGAATCGGATCGAAAACGGAATCAATCGACATCGAACCGAATCGAGTCGGAGGAGTCGAAATGAGCCCTGCATTCTGGAGCGCCCCATATGCCCGCGTTTGGCGGCGCGCACAACAAAGTGGAGGGAGGGGGAAGGCGTCTTGGAAGGAGGCTGCTTCTTAGAGGGTGCCAGCCTTACTTCTATAGACGAAACCCCCACCTTCTAAGACGCAGGGGTGCTTCTAGGAAGATCTCCACCGTCCCCCCACCCCCCTTGCGCGTGGCTGACACATGTCCGCGGCCCGAAAAAATCCCTCCTGGTCTGGTGCCGCGCGCCGTTCACCTCGGCCACGGCGTGGGCGGCACGGTCGCAGAGCGCCTCTCGCGGGGGGAGGGCACGCCGCATGTCTTTTGCTTGTGTTGTCAGCTTGTTCGTGTGGCCAGCGAAAACCTATGGGGAGAGGGAGGAGGGGCACGAGGGAGGGGACGATCGCGCAATGCCACTAAGGGAGGGCATTCGAGTAGGAGATCGACTACAGAATTGATGTACCCAAAACTGTTGTTCATCGAACCGACAAAAAGAGGCGAGAACGTTCGTGAATGCACAATTGTCCTACGTGCTTGTTTTACATGCTCGGCGAAAACAACAAGTCTGGTTGAATCAATCCTGCATTCGACATGCTACTCGATGCCTTTTCCTGTATCTCCCCGCGTCCGAGGACTTGCACGCATCAAGAGAATTCCCACTGGTGGCCCTTGCGCTCTCAGCTGGTCGCCACATCCCTGCCAAGAACAAAGAAATCAAGGGCCGCTCCTCTCCAATGCCGCGATGGCGGCTCCCTCGGCCCCGATTGCGACCGCCCTGCGGCCTCTCTCGATCGCCCTCTCGGGCGAGGCGAAACCCGGCGCAGCCAGAACGCCGTGAATGCCTGGCACAAGCAGGGCCTGCTGCCCAGACGGAATCTGAAGCTGCTCGAGGCATTTTTTGTTTGGACCTCGCGGGCGCAAGCGCCCTTGTTGGCATTCTTCGTGCACGGCGCGGGCGGGGCCCCCAGGAGCGAGCACCTCAGAAACGGCTGCTCTCGTCCTCCTGGAACACCCGTTGGGTCTCGGCCGTGGGCATCACCGCCGCCCTCGTCGGATAAGGAATCCGCCAGGGTCCGAGGCCTTCTGCGACTACTCGGTAGAGTGGCCCCTGGGCACGAGTGCCCTTCGGTGCGCGGCTTTCGGGGGGCCGCGGGGGGACCGAACACGAGCGCGCAAGACGCTACTGCCGCACCGCGTGCGGCAATCGGGGGACCCCATTGGGCCCGCACCAAAGGTCACTCCGGCGAAAGGTCACTCTCACGTCTGGTCGACTCCTGGGCACATTCCCCAATGAGTGCCCCTCATCGCACGTCCGATGCACACGGCGGCCCTCCGCAGCAGGGACTGGCAGGCCCCCGGGCTGCGCCCCGCGGGGGGGGGCACGTGCGAGTCTCAGCAGGGGGCGGGAGCGCACACGCGGCGGGCCTCGTGCTCCCGCGCGCGGGCCCGGTGTTTTCTCTGCCTCGGCGCCGATGGCAAGAGGCGCTGGGGCCCCAGCTGGGGCCCCAGGTCTGGCCAGGATCGGCGCGCTCCCCCCAAACGCCGACCACGAGACGCGGGCGGGGAACGGGAGGGTCTGGGGCCCCAGCTGGGGCCCCAGATCTGGCCAGGATCGGCGCGCTCCCCAAAAAGCTCCGACCACGGCATCCCCCATGTGGTTCCATTCGATCGAAACTTCGGGCGGCGCCCATACGTGAAACATGTGGGGGCCTGAACCCCCGAAAACCTCTCGACAACCTCAAAGAATCTTTTTCTCCTCCTCCTCCTCCTCCTCCTCCTCCTCCTCCTCCTCCTCCTCCTCCTCCTCCTCCTCCTCCTCCTCATCCTCCTCATCCTCCTCACTTTGCCGTTGCTCGGACATTGGGGTTGACCTGGTGCGTGCGGAAATGGTGCAGAAACATCGTCGGCCTTAGGCGAGGTGGCAAACGAATTAGGCCGCGGACGGGTGCGGAAAACAAAAGGCAGTGAAGCAAGCGAAGAATAGTGGCAATACTGCCGGCGGGAGTAACCCAATCCGCGGCACAAGGAGATGAGGAATACCAGCACAAAGTTACCCAACAAGAGAGACTAGCTACAACTGCAGGTGGTCTGGCGAAAAAAACCTTCCCGCCACCTCCCGCAAGTAAGAGGGTCGAAGTATCCCCCCGATGTATGGGGATAGATGGTGCGCGTAGCTAATAGGCGACAAAGTAAGGAGAAGAACGAATGCGAAAGATAGTAACGTGCGAGGCTGGCACTCTAAAATCTGGCGTGTGCCTCCTGTAATTACCCCACACGCACAATTCCCCCGGCAGCATCCTCAAAAAATCATCCCCCACAGTAGTTTTGAGAGGAAGAACGCAAAGACAAGTCAATGCACTGGGAATAGTACTCACTGCAAACATGCTGTAAGCGACCTCCTGCTCTCCATGACCCGCCACAGCTCCGCCACCAACCGTCCCCCACGAGTGAGTACTGTGCGGGCAATCTGCAGAGGAGCCAAGCTGGCAAGGTAAACTCAGGTCAGATATGTACTAAGGGGATGCGACGCAGTGTGCATGAGAAGAAGAAGACTAAACGCCAGGGATGCATGAGCATGTACCCGTTGTGGCCCTTCAGAGGAAAAAGAGGAGGAACGGGGGAGTGGCACACCGAAAAAAACGAAAGCTGAACTCCCATGCTTCCGCAAGCGGAAGTACAGGGCCCCTGCCTTCCCCAGCAGTCAGAGAGGCACGACGCCTGAGGGGGAAGAGGAGACTCACTTGGGCGGAAGGAGCAGGAAAGGTGAAAGGAGCAGGAAAGACAAACGATGACGAAAAGAGTAGGCAAGACAAACGATGACGAATTCCGGAGGAGCCGTGGCACCAACAGACTAGAGGTAAGATGATGCATGCGAGCCTTCACTATCCTCGTGCTGCGGTAACTGATGTACTGCTGGTTACCGTCGTGGTACCGTGAGTTCGTAGACTATGCCATCCTTGTTGTAGTACTGTCCAATGTTGGTAACCAAGGCAATGTGTGGTATCTCGTAGGTCCATCATCCCCAAGAAGGGCTGCCGTCCGCCAGTCCCGTTGAAAGCACCGGTTTCGCAGTAGGTGGCGCCTTATGATGAGGTGCTGGGACGGTTGGCGCTGCAGGTGGCGCCGTGTGTTCTGGTGCTGGGAACATAGGCGTCGGCATAGTTGGCGCTGCCATGGCTGTAGATATTTCCTGTAGCTGTTGTAGTTCTGCTTGGCGTAGGTTGAGCTGTCGCACTTCAGACAAATAATGCTGGCATTGCACCTGGTGGTTCCGCACAGTCTCGATGTAGCCCAAAAGCCTTTGGTCATTGCTGTGGGCTAGTATCATTCCCGGATGCCCAGTGTGTGGAGCAATTGGAGTGGCTCCCGTTTGTCCGTTTGGAGCTGCGCTTGAGGTGCATTTGGTGGGAAATAGGTCTGCCTCGCGGCGAGCGTTTGAGGTGCTAGCTCTGACGCTGGCGAATATATGATCCAGCGTTGACTTCTGGCAGCCTCTGGTGGTAGGCATACGATTGGGATCCTGACGCTAGATGGCGGCGGGTAAATTAGGGTTCTGCTCCTGTGGGCGTTATGATGCTGGATCGCATTGGTGTTGTTCCCTGGTGCTGGATGATATGGTTTGTCCGTGGTTGCTGGCTGGTTGAGATTGGCTGGTAGGTGATTGATGGCTCGTTGTAGCTGGCTGGTTGATGTGTGCTGGATAGTCCTTAGTACTGGCTGGATTGGGTTGGAGAGTGGCGGTGCGTTGTTGTTGGTGCCGCTGTTGGAAGGGGACCTCGCTGGTGTTTGAATAGTGGAGTGATCGTCGTCAGGGTCGTAAGTTGGATCGCGCATATGCTGCAGTAATTGAGCTGCGTCTGCAAAATGGAATAGTATGTGGCCTCCCCGCCTAATGACTGTAGATGCTGGTGTGTGAGCTCGTGTCTTTCCACTGTTGTAGTACAGACTCCAGTCGTGTCTTAGGTGGCTGGAAGTATCTCTGGTTCGCGTCGGGCAGGTAGGCCACTGGAATGTGGCTTTCCAATAATGTACGGACCCGCATGCGCTCGCGAACGAAGTGGAGCGTGTGTGGAGCGAAATGCACACGAAGAGCTTGTCGAGGTTGTCGACCTGCTTGTGTTTCTGCACTTGGGCCCTGAACATGTGGGCAGTGCTTGGGGCGTGGTCACTTGGCGTTGCTGTACGTCCTAGTAGTTGGAATGTTGGTCGCCCTCATAAGTTGAGAAACAGTGATAGGTCGTCAGCGCCGTCGAGCCCGTGCTGGTTGGAAGTCGCACGGCACTGCTGTTCAAGCTGTAGGTTCCGTGATTTAGTCTGCAGGCCATGTCCTTTTCTCACCGTCAGTCACGTAGATCTCCATCGCTGGCGCGTAGATGAAGCGAGGTGAGTTCGACCATGCCTCAGCATAGACCGCGAAGAAGTCCTCTGTTGTGGCCGTCATGTTGCATAAGAAATGAAGTATGTAGGGCGCCGATTGGCGGCGCATGTAATGCATCGCTGGTTTGAGCCTAGCTGCATTTGCGAGTCGCCCGTAAGGAACGGTGGGCTGCAAACTGTCCATATGTGATGCGAGTGCGACGTCTGTGGTGACAATAGCCGGAGGCTGCTGCGCAATGAAAAAACCCTTGAAGCCTCTCCCTGAGGCATGTCATGTCGGCTCCCGTTCCAGGTATGAGGCGGGCTGTATACAATGTAAAAATCTATATTGTCGTGTTGGACATATAGCGCTGGCCCCAATTGCCTCTCCCTGAGGCATGCCCCGTGGGGCCCCCATGCCAGGCATGGGGCAGGCCGAGCGACTATGCAACAAATCCTTTGTCATAGGTGGTGTTTCGTACAGTCACGGCATCATGATCGTGGTGGTAATGGGCATGTGACTGTGCGTCATGCTGTTGTTCCCGGTTGCTGCAGGTGCTGTGTAGTCTACGTAGCAGTTGGCGCTGCAATTGGCGTTCGCCGCATGTGCCTCTCCCTGAGGCACGCCCTCACGGGCTCCCTCGGGCACGAGAAGCGGCACCTGCATGTAGATATCCCAGCCCATCATGTCCGCACAATCAAATTCGGTTGAAGAGCCTGTAGGCCTGCTCCGTAGAAGATCCAATGGAACGATCATGCCTGTCAATGAAAAGGTGGGCAAAGCCAAATCCGTGAGATGCACGTCGTCTTGTGCAGTAGGCTGCGCTGCACTTGTTGGCATGCGCGGCGCATTGCCCTCCGGCCCCTCCCTGACGCGAGCCCGCGCGGGCTCCCATTCCAGGCATGGGGCGGGCAACAGGTACAACTTCTTCGTTTGCCGGTCGCTGCGCGCGGCGCTGCGCGCGCTGCTTCGCACGCTGCTTCGCGCGAGGAAAGAAGCGCACACGCGGCCCAAACTTCTGCGAGAGGCCGAGACGGACAGATAACCGGCTCAGTAAACCATCAATTCCGTGCAATCAGAATGAATGAGAAGCCTGATGCATGATTGAAGGTATCTGAATTTAGACATGATCAAACGGTTGGAGAGCGTAAGGAAGCTTGAATTGCCTTCGGCCTCTGCACCTGCAAACTGACAAGTATAGAGAGCAACAGCGCGTCACAACAATGCATGCGTGCGCCGGTTTATGCTACCATTGTGCTACATGCGTCGGTGGGCGCGTGCCTCTAGTGAACCCAGCGCGCAGTGAGGACCCTGCAACCTGGCCAGACACTGCAATGCACCCAAAAAAAACGTTCTACAACCGGGCCTGTGGTTTGGCGTAAGCCATCCGGGTAAGCAAGTGAGCAATGCGTCGGCGTGGAAGAGCATATTGGAGAGCTCCTCAAGTGTCTGGCGCGTATCGCAAGCATAAACGTAGACAAAAGTGCTGCATGACAATGGCGTATGCAGCAAGCAACCTTGTCCTCCAACACTACCGTAGCACGATCGATTTCAATTGGTATGCCTGAAAGCGCGATCAAGACATGTACCAACCAAGCGAGAATCGAACGAGAAATGGCGAAAGATAAGAAGGAAGGAGCTGTCTCAAGACTGGCTGTAGTCTTGCATTGACTGGCACTGCCGATGTCGACGTTGTATTTGAACTGCCCTTTGACCTCTCCCTGAGGTATGCCCGCGTGGGCTCCAATTCCAGGTATGAGGCGGGCTGAAGTCAGTTTTGTATGAAGTGCCCTGTGGCCCCTGCCTGAGGTGGCCCTGCAGGGCCCCCGTTCCAGTCGCGAGGCGGGCTGGAGCCGCTGCTTCTTAGGTTGTAGTCGTACTCCGCTGGCTGCGGTGTGCTACGTTGCGCTAAGTCCTCCGCTAGTAAGCGCACGTGCTGAGTCCAGGCCAACGAGGGTGGGCCAGCGACCAGGCCTAACCTGATGCATGGTCCGCGTTGATCGTTGGAACGTGCAGGTGGTCCTGTGCTGTGCTCGCATTCTGGCACGTGCTGGTTTAAGTTTAAGTCCAATGGCAGGTCGCCGCTGATGCCCTCTGGTGGCTCAGGTGTCTCAAACTCTGTTAGTTCTGCTGCTGCGCATTCTGGGATAAGGCCACAGAGGTAAGCTGCATGTTGTTGGCACGGATGCTGCTGGATTGTGCTTGCAGGTGCACTTGCTTCTGATGTGCCTTTCTGTGGTGGCCCTTGGCATGCTCAATAAGTGCAACGCCAGCAGTCTGTTGGAGCCCGCGCAGCCTTGCTGAATGTGGGTTGGCCGAGGTCAGTGCGAGGCGTCCCGCTGGTAAGTTGTCGGAACTGTGGCATGTGCCAGATGCCTGGCGCAGTTGAGTGCCATTTAGGTTGCTTGGTAAGCAGAATGGTCGAAGTCTCTGCGTGCTTGGCAACCCTCAGTACCAGTATCATGTTCTGAACCCTCCTGCTGCATAATCGTATATTTGGGGATGCTCCTTGCGTAGGTTGGGAGTACCCCAGATCTGCGTTGTAGCGCGGTGTGTATCTCTGACTGTCCAGGTATCCGCCGCTGGTTGACAAACAATGGCGGCTACTTCTCCTTGCATGGTCATTCATATCCATGTCTCGGTGACTTCTGGCGTGGCTAATTCGAGTTGTGAGACACTGCTGTGGCCGATAGACTAATGCAGGTGTAGTTGCATGTGGCTGCGTTGTTCTCGAGCTAGCGTTGCAGGTCCCCGTGGTGTCGCACGTCTTAGAAGAGCAGGAGCATGCACGTTGGATTCGTCTTCGCATTACTGAGCGGCTGCTGCTGGATCTGTTCTTCCGTTATGGTAGTTGCTGGTGGTGCTGTTGCGTCGTATTGCTGCCCAGATTGTCGCGTGTACCCTTCTGGTCTTGCTGCTCGTAAATTCGCTGCGTCTGGTCGTAGCCCTGTGTCTGTTTCAGCTGTGTTATCCGCGTAATTCTCATATTGTGAAGTGGTATTTGTGTCTGATGCTAGTGCGGGCGCACGCTGCATGCAGTGGCGGCTACACATTGCCACTCTACACCTCAGATGCGCGAACAGCCTTTGTCGTGCATGGAGCTGTTTGCGGCTGCAACGGCTGCGGCAGCTGGCACCCTTCTACTTCGTTGGGTATGTCGCCGGGTTGCGGGTGTTTCTTCTTGCTGTGCGGCGAGCCCTCCATTCGCCTATGGAGCGAGATGCATGTCCGCACCTGTAGCAGATGCATGCCG
Source organism: Prorocentrum cordatum (assembly GCA_963575745.1). Classification (NCBI taxonomy): domain Eukaryota; class Dinophyceae; order Prorocentrales; family Prorocentraceae; genus Prorocentrum; species Prorocentrum cordatum. The sequence goes on from CAUYUJ010019068.1 coordinate 59,396, forward strand.
CTTGCTGCTGAGGTGGCGTTGGTGCTGCGTTGCTGTTATCGTAGTCGAGTTGTTGCATATGTTGTTGCAAATTCGCAATGCACAAGTTGTCGCTGAAGTAGATGTGCTCTCTGCACTTGGCCCTGTCGGCTTGGGTGATGTCGTGCTCCGGTGCACCGCGGGCACACTCAAGCCATCTCGCTACGTCCCATTGTCGTTGCGCATCGTCGTGCTTAGTCGTGGCACTGGCCAAACCATTTGGAGTCGTCTGAAACTAAATCGATCCAGGGGGAGGGCACTGTTGCGGTTGTTGGTCGTTATTGTTGCTGCTCGTGGTCGGGGACTAGGTGGTCGCAGTAAGATGCGTGGTGCGTGTGTTACTAGTCTGGCTAAGCATTTGAATCGACGTGGTCTGAGCTCGGTTTGATAGGCAGCTCTTTGTGCTATAAGTAGAAGTCGTTGGTCTGATATGTGAGCTGCCTGCTGTTCTAGGAAATGTGTCTTTGTGGCACTGCGATGTGTTTGGCTGCGTGCTGTGTTTAGTCGCGCTGTCGTAGTAGCCACGAGCGAATCCCACGCTTCCGCTTGGTAGGAGAGGTGACAATTTGCGAATGAGTCCGCCAGGCGCATCTTAATGTCTGTCCTTGGATAGTTGTTTTTGAAGTGAGTGGCCTTGAACGGTACCAGTGCTGCTTTGTGTTTGGTGCTCTGACGTGCTGTGCGGGGAGCGGTCGTGGATGCGGGGTTGAAGTAAGTCCCGAGGTGGTCGTAGATGTGCGTGATGGTGACATGCTGATCCCATCGTTGGCGGCAGTAAATGGTAGGCTCTGGTTGCGCGAGTAGTTCCTGATCAGATTGGTCGGTGCCTGTGCCTGCGAGGTGCAGAGCGAATGCTGGCTTGCGCGGTTTGTAGTTGAGCTTGAAGCCTTTAGTGGTGAGTGATGAGTGGGTCGTAGTGGCTAGGTCAGCCCTGTCGCATTCCAGAAGGTCGTTGTCTCTGCGCAGCGCCGTGATTAGCGCGTCGCCAACAACTGATATGCTGTTTACGCAGTCGTATTGCAATGAGCCTTTGGTTTGGTAGGCCGAAAGCAATGGTGCTGCTGGCGTTGGTAGTCAAATTGTTTAAGGTTGTTATGATACGTGGTTGGCCGCGTCGTCGGCGGATCTCGAAAATGAAAGCTTGTAAGATGCACCTGCTACGCTGCTGTCTGGTATTGTGCCTGTTGTGGGTTGCGCTGTGATCTTGGAGCGGTTGCATGTGACGCGCGAGGCTCTGTAAGACTCGGTGACTTGGGCTGCTGAGCGCACATCGCATTGGCGCGTGTCTAACATGCCAGGTTGGCCGAGCACTACTTCTGCTACGGGTGCAAATGCAGGTGGGAAGGCTTGGTGGTACTAGTATTGTTCGTGGTCGGGTTGTGCTGCGCGGCCGAACGCTGACTCTCTTACTACCGCATTGAAGGCTGATGCGGGGTCGCTGTAGCATTGTGCTGTGATGGCGCTGCTTGTATGGTTATACATGATGATAAGCGTGGCTGCGCGCGCTGCAAATAACGTCGATCGGTCTCGAAATCCTCCGCTCTGCGTCGGTAGCAAAGCTTTGTTTGAAGTATGTGTTTTTGACATGAGTAAAATATATCTGCGTCGCGCTGCCTTGCTCCCTGTGCCTTGGAAATTGTGTAGAGGTATTGCCGCGCCGTGTATCCACGATAAACGTTTCTTGTTGGGTGGGCAATGCCATGAGTAGTAGCGGTGCGCTTGTCTTGCTGTGCTCGCTGGCGCTGCATTGAGCACGTCAGCCGAGGCCCTGTCCAGCCCTGGACGTTTGCGCCGCATGAGTTCCCTAATGAACGCCGACATCTTGAGGAATGAAACCACGCGGTCCGACACGGCCAGCGCAGCCGGTGCACTGTGCGCACCGTTGCAGCGCTGGGGGCGGGGGAGGAGGGAAGGGCGCCGTCGCCCGCAAGCGCGGTTTCCTCTTGTCCGGCGAAATGCTTCATCAATTCGTCTCCTGATGTTCGTCGCGTTCAAGTACCTCCCCCATTGCGTCAGTGAAGAATGGCATGGCGCGTGCCTCAGCTGCACTTTCCAAGTGGCTGGCACGTAAAGTAGTGCTCCTATGGTGCGTTGCCGTTCTGCTCTGTGTTCGCGCACGTCGTGGAAACTCTGGAACGCGTTGGATAGCGCCGCGATGTGGTCGGGGCGGTCTTGCATGAGTTGACAAGCCAGTGGTGGTCTAGTTGCTGCCTGGAAATGCCTTAATGCTTGTTCTGCATCGTGATGTCGGTCCGCTATGGCTGTGTAGAATGCAAGGTGGAGCTTGCGCGTGCTCTGGTCGGTTGATCTTATTGTAAGGTACTTTGCGGTGCCACTGTGGAGCTTGCGTAGTATGGTAGCATGGCTCGTACTCATGTCTGGTTCTAGGACCTCTGTGGCGCGCCGCCTGAGCCGCATAGACTCAATGGTCTTCGCGGCGATGTAGGCTTGACGAGTGCGAAGCCGCCTTTAAAGAAGCATTATGCTGCTGCTGCGCGAAGCGCGTTGGCGGCCAGCTGGCGACGCTGGTTGGCATGGGCGCCGCATGGTTGCAGCGGCTGGCTGCCGAGTAGAATGGCGAAGAGGGCTTCCCTGACAGGATTTTGCATACCCGCTGGGACATAGGGGGGCAGTTACCTGCTTTTCGCTCTTGCACGTGGTCACTTCTGTTCGATGGTAAGGTGGACAGGATAGTGGCATCCGTTTTTTGCTCATGAATCATGGTGGTGATCGGCGCATGGGTCAGTGATGCACGTTAGCCAGTCGCTGGCACGCGCGACGCAGTCATTACCATGCTTAGTCAGCTTCCCCTTGACCTGTGCAACCGGCGCGTGCGCAGGCGCGCGGTTAACATCTGCGCGGGTTCATGCAAGGCCGTAGACTGCCATGGTTAGTCGCACTTGCGCCGCATTGTCGCGCCCACCCGGTTGGCGACGCGCCGGCGGTGCCACGTCGCAAATGCCTGGCGAGCTCTTGGTTTTGATTCGTCCGTTGGACTATGCTGGCATGACTGCAGGTGGCCTTTTGTCGGCTAGGCCGTGGACAGTACCCCGCCGCATGCGGAAGCGACTGAAACCGGGCGGTTATCCAAGACTTACTTCCGGAATTAAGTCGGCCCGAGTCCGGGGCAAAGGCCACCCCGCGGAAAAACTTAACTCCGGAGTTAAGTCGCCGCCAAGGTGGCGGACGCACCAGCTATTACACGAATTAACTCCGGAGTTAAGTGATTCCCACGCCGCGCGCCCCAGCCAGGCACAGACTTAACTGCGGAGTTAAATCGCCGCGGCATTTGGTTGGGCGCCGCGACGATTGAGAGGACAGGAAGTGGAAGAGGACGAGGAGGGCGACGACGAGGAATATGAGGAGGAGGAGTGAGGAGGACGAGGAGGAGGAGGAGGAGGAGGAGGAGGAGGAGGACATGCTAGGTGCCTTCGCGTCATATCTGACATCCTACCCACCCCTCCCATCCCTAACCATGGCGTAGATCGCCTCTCTGTTCGCGCAGTCGGATGTCGAGCAGGGCAATGATCCCGAAAGGGTACGCGATGCATTGTAGAGCACGGCGTGGCATGGCGTAGAAGAGCACCGCAAAGCGTAGCATGTCACAGCATGGCGCGGCGCGGCGCGGCGAAGACTTGCATCACAAAGCTTTGCAGCGCAAAGCATGGCATCGCACAGCGGCCCCGAGCATAACATTGCATAGCATGGCGTTGAAGATCTAAGCGTAGCCTGGCATAGCACGATGCGGCACTTAAGCGCTGCATATCACAGCTTCAGCTGAAGGCATGGCATCGCGCAGCGGAACGCAACCTAGAATTGCATTGCACGCCGTGGCATGGCACGGGAAATGACGCAAGCGCTGCAGCGGGAGCACGATTCGGAACGAGCGGAAGCGCGGAAATGAGGCCAACGCTGCAGAGGGAGCGCGATTCGGAACGAGCGGAAGCACGGAAATGAAGCCAGCGCTGCAGCGGGAACACGATTCGGAACGAGCGAGGCCCGAAAATGAAGCCGGCGCCTCAGCGAACGCAGCACTTTGAAAACACATGCAGGCGAAAACGCAACTCCGGGGAATCCTGCGCGTAAACAAACAGCACGCAGGGGGGGCGGGGGCGAACTTTCCCAACCCGTCATCAGGGGAAGGAGGAGAGCAGCGTTCATATTGAATAATTGTGGAGGAGGAGCAGGAGGGGACACATCAGGGCACGGGGGGCCGAACGCCGCAGGAGCGCGACTGCGACTGCTACCTCTGTCCGCCACGCGCCCGGGTCGGGGCCGAGCTCCACCTCGCCCCCGCCCCCCCTTCCCCACGCGGGCGCGACGCGCAGGCTGCTTCCCGCCAATCGCAAAGCAAAACTACGGAATGAGCGAGGTGCACCGACAACGACGAAGCATGCGAAGAATCTTGAAAAAAATCAAAATCAGACACGCTTCGATGCTCGCCGACCTCCGCCTCCCCCTGCCCCCCCCTGGCCCGACTACAAGGGCCCTGGGCGCTGGGTCCGCTCTCACTTCCGGCGCCTCTTCGGGCATGGCTCGTCGCCTGGCCCGGCGCCGGGCCCGCCGGCGCCGCCGCCGCCGCCCGGGGGGGCTCCGGGGGGCGGCGCCGCCGTCGCCCAGGGAAGCGCCCGCCGACTCCGCGCCGTCGAAATGCAGCTGGTCGAAGCTGCAAATGCGGACGGCGGGCCGCCACCTCGGCGCGACCAGCGGGCGCGGAGCGGGCGACGGCCGGGGCCGGCTGCGACCCCCCCCCCCAGCAATATATGCTGGAAGCTCTAAAACTTGTCTGCGTGCCAAACCTTCCAAAAGAAATCGCCGAGGGCCCCAGTGTCTTGAGGTGCGTCGGCCAAGCCCGACTGAATTTGGCCATAGTACGCGAGGCGACCAATGGGGGGCGGCGCGCTGCGCGAGGACCCGCGGCCGCCGCAGCGACGCGCTCGGCACGCGCGAATCCACGGCAAACTAAGCCAGCCGCAACGACCCGTCGACGCACGTGGGCGGCTCAATGTTGCGGCAGCAGGCGCCCACGTCGCCCTCGACGTCAGAGATAATGACCTCGGGCGCAAGCGGGGCGGGCGGGGGGGTCTCGCACGCCCCCGCCCCCAGGCGCGCCTGACGCCGCGCGCGCGCCCGAATCGCAGAGCCCGCGAGAACCCTGCCGGCGGCGCCCGCCCGCGGCGGGCCGATCGGCGCCCGCTGGCCGCCAGGCGCTAAGACGGCGACGACCGGCCTCATCAAGACCGCGGCGCACGCAGTGGCCACCAAATGGTCCGCCCAGGAACCGGGCTTCCGCACGTGCGCGACGCGCGCGTCCACGCTGGGGAACTGAGCTCTGTTGAGCGCGTCCTCGAACGTGCCGGGGAGGCTCGCGATCCAGTTCGTGGCTGGGGGCGACGTTTTACAAGCGCAGGGGCCCGTGCGGGGGCGATGAAACTCAAACCCCGCCCGCGGGCCCCCCCCCGACCGCTCGGGCCCAGCTGGCGGATAGATAGCGGGGGCAGGGGGGGGGTCCGCCAAGCGGAGGGCAGTCCTTCAGCTCGCAAGCCCTCGGCGGTCAGGCCGACCTCCTCGCCGCCCCTCCTGAGCGCCTCGATCAACGCGTGGAAGAGACACGCCCCGTCGCCTGGCACTCCGACCGCCTGCGATGTCAACTCTGGGACAGCGGCGGCAATCGCTGGGGCGCAATCTACGCGACGCAACTACAGAGGTGCAATCTATCCGGCGCACTGCAATCTAAGCGGTGCAATGCAATCCCCGCGGTGCAACCTAGGCGGCGCGAGCTATGCGTCTCGGCGACGGGCGGCCACAAGCGGCGACGGAGAAGTAAGGGCACCTGACTGCGCGCGTGGATTGCACCCGCCGAAAGGAAATAGGAACGCAAGCACTGTTCGGAGAATCGGGCAGCCCGCGAACGGGCGCCCAGCCAAATGAAAACGCGCAGACCTACATCAGGGCGCATCGGCGCGACGAGGCCTGGAGGCCCCACTTCGCCAAGCGCTGTCCGATGAGTTGCACGCTGGCCGCGTGGCGACGACCTTGCTCCCCCTGCTCGCTCAGGGAGAGCGCCTTGGCCATGTTCAACTGCAGGGCCTCCCAGTCAGAGTTGCACATGGAGCTGATGCCCGCCAATATTGCCTCGAGGACCGTGGAGCTCTTCGCCATCTGCGCGCGCTGCGGGCAGAAATTGCACGACGCCCGCCGCTTCCTCCTGCAGCGGGCCTGCGCCGTCTTCCAGCAGCACCTGCGGGGCGGGGTGGGCGGGGGGCCCGGGCGCCCCGAAGAGCAAGGGGGGCGCCCGTCGCCCTCGCACTGCAAGTTGGACGAGAGCAGCGGGACGGCGCCTGGTGACGCCGCGGAGCCGGGTAGCTTGCACGGCGGCGCCGCCGGGGCCGCTGGCCTGCTCGCGGCGGGCGGCCCCGGTCGCGCCTGCGGCGCGGCCAAACCGCCCCCCCGCCCGCTTCGACGCGCGCCCGCCAGGATCGGGGCGCCCCTAGGGGGCGCGGGGCGAGGCCGATGGGGAAGTTGGCCGCGCGGCCTGAAACACCGCCTTCATCTTCTCAGACTATTTGGGCGCATTCGAATGCTTCGGCGGCTGGGGGGAAGAGGAAGACCCCGTAGCTGCGCGCGGCAAACTGGTCGGGAGCGGGGCCGCGCAGGACCCCTCTAACATTTTCTCGACGAACAAGGAGTGCTCACTGACCCCCCCGCGCTTCATCCAGTGCCCGCGCGAATCGATGGCCTCCCCAGTGTCCGTCGCGTAGACGATGGCGAAGAACGCCCTCAAGTACCGATGACGGTTCATGGAGTACCCGTTCTGGCCCAGGCCCCTGCAAGGCGCGAGCGGGGCCCCGCGGCGCGCCGGCCCCCTGGGGTTGAAGGAGCCGACGCCGCCCGCCACCGCGCCCCCCCCCCCACGCCCGCCCCCCGCCGTCGCGGCGACGGCCGCGACCCTGGCGCGACAAGGGCCTGGGCTGGCCCTGTTCAAACGCCGCGTCCTGTCCCTCGCCGCCTCCCTGACATCGGAAAAAGACGTCGCCGTGCCAAGCTGCAGCGCCGCCGGCGCGTCCGCCTTGCGCCCCTTCGCCCAGCTCTGGTGGAACCTCGGCAAGACGTGCACGGAGGTGGTCTGGGCTGCGACGCCGTCGACGTTTAAGACGACGTTGCACGCGCTGGAGAGGTACGCGCCGTCGCGGCCCTCCTGCTGGAAGTGGGGCATCATGTCGTGGCGGTTCAGCCTCGCGGGGCGGGTCGTCGCGCCCCCCTCCCCCTCGCTGACATCTCGTTCACGTCTGCTCGCCACCTGGCGGCGGCCCTCGCCAGTCAGCGAAGGGGGGGGGATCTTGATCTCGCGGCGCAGGGACTTCCAGAGACCAGCGTCCTTCCTCGACGTCATCATGGCGCCGATTCCGTCGATCAGCTCTGGGAGTGACTTCGGGGCCCCCGCGCAGCAAACGCCTTTGAGAGTCCGCCAAGATCTTTCAATTGTAGACGTCGCGTACGTCGCAAGGCCAGGGGGGGCCTGCCCGAGCCCGCAGCGCCGGGGTGCGGCGATCGTTCCGTCTGGACGCACTGTAAAGATGTTCGTAAGGAGGTAGTCCGCCATTGCGGACTCGCCCCATTGAAACGACTCTTCCCCGTCCTCCCTCAACCGATCGAATATCTCCGTCCACAGCACATTTAACTCCAAGTCGCTCTCACCCTCGCCCCCGACGCCGCTGTCGGGGAGGCCGGAGGAGAATTCCATGAAGTTCTTGATGGGATGTACAAGGGCCGTGTTCTTCATCCGCTTCACGCCGCCCCCCTTGTCCAACATCTCCTTGCCCTCGTCAGCGACGTTCCCCTTCACGCGCTGCAGGCACCTGCGCAGTCGGATGCCACGAGCTTTGCACAGGGGGGCGGCCGCGCCCATGCACCGGCAGTCCATGACGGCGTGCGTCGTGCTGATGCCAAGGCGGTCAGCGATCTCGAAGTAAGCCTGCAAGAGAAGCTCGGAAGCCTCGCTGCCCTCGGTCTCCGAGGCCATGAACAACACCGGCAGGAAGCGCATAGTCGGGAGGCCAGTTGCTTCGTCCACGTGGAGGCCCACGGGGCCAACGGCACCCACGAGCATCCCGTGGCAGTTCGTCTTCCACGTCCAATCCATCAAGAGCCACTCCAACCTGTGCTCGGCAAGCAACGCCTCGGAGACTCCGTGGGCGAAGGGGATGCGCAAGTTCTTTTTCGGTCACAACTGGCGTCTGCTGACCTGTCTTTGCGTCGACCATGTTCAACAGGTAGATCGGGTTGTGATCCTTCTTCAACCAGTTCCTCATCTCCCCGATGCAAGCCTGGGGGGAAGGCTAAAGCTAAAGGCGCAGCAAGGCGCCCGTCGGGCGCGATGGGCCACGGCCATTGCCCCCCTGGGGCACGGGGGGCGACTCCGGGGGCCCCGCGCCCACAGACGACTTTCCAGCGCACTGTCACCCTGCTGGCAACCACGGGGATTCTGGGTTCCTCGGGCTTGCGCGCCCTGGCGTTCTGCAACTGCTTGAGATCCGGTCTCTCCTTCAGCGGGACCTCAGTCTCGTTCCATCTGGTCGCGCGCCTTCACGGGAGACATTCTCTGGGCGCACTCCTTGGCGCGGTCGAGGATGCGGGCGTTCGACGGGGGCGTTGGGCAGCACTCCCCTTTCTTCTCGACGACGAGCACTAGGCGGCCAGTCCCGCGGGGCGGACGGAAGGAGAAGCACCGCTGGCGGGCGCGCCCTGCGCAGTTTTTGCACGGCGCATCCACGGCTTTGCGCCCCTCGGCCGTTGCGTTGCGCAAGTGTCCCTGTCGACATCCGCGGAGCTGGTCGGCGGCCTCGGCTGCGGCCTCCCGCAACTTCGTCGTGTCAGGGAAGGATAAGCGGGCGTGTTCGATCCATCCTTTCCTTGGGCGACCCGGGCGCCCTCGCTTGGCCGGGGGGGCGCCTGCGCCAGAGTCCTCGGGGGCGGGCCCGACGAGGGCGCCTTCTGGCGCAACGGGCGCAGAAACCGGCGCGGACTCAGGCCCCTCGCCGGATTCCTCTTGCGCAGGAAGAGGACGTTCCAGCGTAGCGGGCGCATGAACCAGCACGGGCTCGGGCACCTCGTCGGTCTCTTCGTGCACAGCAACCAGAACTGGCACGGGTTCAGGCACCTCGTCGGCGTCTTCCTGCGCAGGAACAGGAACTGGCACGTGCACCGTATCCTCCACAAACTCCTCCTGCTCCAGGAATCTAGTCGGGTTCTGTTGGCCGAAGCACCCCGCGAAACCGTCTGCTGCGAGGATGCCCACTTCCACGAAACCGTTTGGATGCCCTCGGGCCCACCCTTGCAGCATGTGCTCGTAGACATCATCGGGGTGCACGTCGATCACTTCCACTACCGCCCCAGGCGCGTCAGAGTGCCTGCGCATCCACACGCCGCGGGTAAGCACGGTGGAGTTGACCCAGAAGATGAGCGCCATCATGTAGGACGGCATTGGGATTGCAACCGGAGCGATACAAGAAGATCTCGGGGCAACCGGGGTGAGTTGGAAGCCTTTGTCTTCGAGCCACACGGACAAAGAGGGGAGGGGAGGGAGGATTGGGGAGGAGGAAGAGGAAATCAGGAACAGAGGTAAACATGGATGGAGCATAAAGCTCCGCCATGGGCGAGAGACCAGCAGAGAACGTAACCTGGGGCGCCAGCTGTCTTCGTGATCACAGGCATCCCCCCTCCAACTCTCCAACGGCCCCAGAGGGGGCCCAAGAGGGGGAACACGAACCGACAATTCGAGCCTTCCGCCCAAAGAGGATCCCAGGAGGCCCCAGGAGGCCTCCATCATCATCATCATCATCATCATCATCATCATCATCATCATCATCATCATCATCATCATCATCATCATCACCAGCATCATCATCACCATCATCAGCATCATCATCGTCGTCATCGTCATCATCACAACCATATTCATATTGATCATCATCGTCATCATCACCGTTATCACTAGCATAATCATCACGATCATCATAATCATCATAATCATCATCATCATCATCATCATCATCATCATCATCATCATCATCATCGTCACCGTCGTCCTCATCATCCTCATCATCATGATCATCATCATCACAATCGTAGTATCGTCATCGTCATCATCATCATCATCTTCGTCAGCATCATCATCATCGTCGTCATCGTCATCATCGTCGTCGGCATCATCACCACCATCATCATCATCATCATCATCGCCATTATCATCATCACCATCATCATAATCATCATCATCATCGTCATCGTCATCGTCATCATCATCATCATCGTCGTCGTCGTCGTCGTCATTGTCATCATCGTTATCCTTCTCCTCTTCCTCCTCCTCCCCCTCCTCATCATCATAAGCACCACCACCAGCACCACCACCATCATCATCATCACCACCATCATCATCAGCATCATCATTATCATCATCGTCGTCGTCATCATCATCCTCATCATCATCACCACCATCATTATCATCATCATCCTCCTCGTCGCCGTCGTCGTCTTCATCATCATCATCATCATCATCGTCATGGTCATTGTTATCGTGATCGTTATTATCATCAGCATCATCGTCATCAGCATCATCATCAACGACATCATCAGCATCGTCGTCACCGTCAGGATTGATGAACAAAGGGGCATCCTGGGCATCGTCATCAGCATAATTGTCATCACCAACTTTCCGAATAGTTGCCAGGGCATCCCATTGCGGGGATAATGCGAAATCCCACGAGCCCGCTGGGCGCAAGTACAACACGGGGTCATATATGATCCCGGGCTCCGGGCCCGTCATCATCATCATCATCATCATCATCCTCATCATCAGTATCGTCGTCCTCGTCATCGGTATCATCATCAGGGTGGCGGGGTAGAAGGGAGGATGAGGATGAGGAGGAGGAGGAGAAACAGCAGCAGTGAGGAGGAGGAGGAGGAGGAGCAACAGCAGCAGGGAGGAGCAACAGCAGCAGGGAGGTGCAACTCAGCAGGTATGATAAAAAGAGGGATCCTCCTCCTCCTCCTCCTCCCTCCTACTCCTCCACCTCCTCCCCCGCCTCTCGTAGTGGGCTCGCAGCCCCTGGCACATTCTGTGCCGATTGGCCCTGAAACGCCGCACCACCTTACTCCGGACACAAAGAATGAGCATGAAGAAGGAGAGCATGAATGAGCTGCTCCATAGCAAGCAAAATGAGGGGGAGTAAGTAGGAGGCACAGATGAGCATGTAAGATGAGGTGGGGCAGCCGTGATGAGGAGAAGGAAGTAGCAGCAGTCAGCAGCAGCACAGTCATCAACACATCAACATCAACAGTTTCATCATATCAGCAACATCAGCATCACATCATCATCATCATCATCATACAACCAGCATTATCAATCCATCAACCATCAACAAACATCACCATCACCATCACCAATTCACCATCATCATCAGTACATCATCATCATCAACATCATCACCATCAACAATCATCAACATCATCTCAATATCGTCGTCCTCGTCCAACGGAATCATCATCCGGGTGAGGACGGGAAGGGAGGATAGTATGAGGAGGAACCAAGAAAACAGAACAGTGAGGAGGAAGGGAGGAGTGGGGAGGAGTGAGGAGGAGCAAACATCAGCAGGATGGAAGCAACAGCAGCAGGGAGGAGAAGAAGAGGATCCTCCTCCTCCTCCTCCTCCTCCTCCTCCTCCTCCTCCTCCTCCTCCTCCTCCTCCTCCTCCTCCTCCTCCTCCTCCTCCTACTCCTCCTACTCCTCCGCCCCCGCCTCCCGCAGGGGCTCGCAGTCCCGGCTCTTCTGTGCCGAGTGGCCTGAAACTGCGCACCCTTCTCGGACACTAGGGAAGAGCAGGAAGAGGAGGAGCATGAGGAGCTGCGCCAGAGCAGCAAGAGGAGGGGGAGGAAGATGAGGAGCAGCACAGAAGCAGGAAGATGATGAGCAGCAGCATGGGGATGAGGAGAAGTAGCAGCAGCAGCAGCAGCAGCTCATCATCATCATCATCATCATCACCATCATCATCATCATCATCATCATCATCATCATCATCATCATCATCATCATCATGGTCATGATCATGATCATCATCACCATCGTCATGACCATAATCAACAGCATCATGAACTTCATCGTCGTCGTCAACATCATCCTCCCCTCTCCGCATGCCCTCTTGCCGCCTCCTAATCTTTCTTTTTTATGTGCAGAGGGTCCCCAGTGCAAGCGGCCTCAAACACAGCGCGTTGCCCAAGAACGCTGGGTAAACCAAGGACACACAGAAACACCACAACTGTTGCGCGCACCGGCACGCCACGAACGCTACGTGACAACGGAGGGCCGCATGTCTATGGACGAACCAGAGCCAAAAAAGCAACAACAAAACAAATTGGCGCTAGCTTCCCCTAATTAGGGACACTGAAAATAAGGCAGTTTTCGTCGTGCCGAGGACGCAATCGTTCCGCCCCGGCTTTTAACCTGCGGGCGCACGCCAGATTGAGCGCGCACTTGACTTCATCGGAAGAGGCCAGCCCAAACCGATTACGGCTGTTATGCACGATTACAGCTTGGCACCTCCCCTCCGTCAAGTGTAGCAGTTTTACGTCATGCCTGGGACGGCGATGCATATGCCGATGCCGATGCCGATGCTGACTCGGGGATCTTCGGCTGACTCGGCGATCTTCTGACCCGGGTCAATCCAGACCCGGGTCAGCAGGAAACCAAAAACTGCAATGCAGGAAAAAAACATGCAACGCAAATCTTCGCAAACCCGGGTCAGTCAATACGCGCGGCCGCCTCGCGGCCACGAGCGGCTCGCTAACCCGGGTCAGCCAGAGGGGGTCTTCGCAGGATCCTGCAGGATCTGGCGCCCTGGCTGACCCCCGTTTGCATTGACCCCCGTCTCTTGGCCTCTCCGACTGAACGCTGTCGTCGTCGTCGTCGCCGGCGCCGGTGCCGCCGTCGTCGTCGTCGTCGTCGTACGGTCGGGTCTTCGTCGTCGTCGTCGGTGTCGTCCACCGGGGGGCCCCCACCTCCACCGGGGGAGGGCCACCACGCAACGCCAACCGGATCGCGCGGGGGGGGGGGACCCGATGGTATTAGCATTGGGGGGGGGGCCCAAGCCCTGGACCATATATTCTCTACTCCTCCTCTTTCCCCCTCTCCTCCTCTCTCCTCCTCGTTCCCCCTCCCCCTCCTCCTCCCTGCTCCTCCTCTTTCCTCCTGTATCCTCCTCCTCCTCATCTCTCCTCCTCCTCCTCCTCCTCCTCCTCCTCCTCCTCCTCCTCTCTCCTCTCTCCTCTCTCCTCTCTCCTCTCTCCTCTCTCCTCCTCCTCTCTCCTCCTCCTCCTCCTCCTCCTCCTCCTCCTCCTCCTCCTCCTCCTCCTCTTCCTCCTCCTCCTCATCCTTCTCCGTCTCCCCATAGGCGCGATACTTCAAACATGCGCGTATCTGCTATGCAGTGCTATGCTATGATCTGCGATGCTACGCAATGCTATGCCTCAAAAACCAATTCAATGCCATGCTATGATATGACATGCAATGCTATGCGATGATATGACGTGTTATGCAGTGCTATGCGATGCTATGATGCAATGTTATGCAGTGCTTTGCTCTGCCATGGCTACGCAATGCTATGCTTTAATATGCTATGCAGTGCCATGCTATGATACGCTATGAAGTGCGATGGAGGAGGCGGCCACTACCTTGAGTACCATTGAGGTCTGCCCAGGCGGAGGGCGGAGGAAAGGTGGCGGAAGGACGGCGGAAGGGCGGCGGAAGGGTGGCGGAAGGGCGGCGGAAGCGCGGCGGAAGGGCGCGGCGGAAGTGCGGCGGCAAGGCGGAAGGGCGGCGGAAGGGCGGCGGAAAGGTTGCGGAAGGACAGCGGAAGGGCGGCGGAAGGGTGGCGGAAGGGCGGCGGAAGGGCGGCGGAAGGGTGGCGGAAGGGTGGCGCAACGACGGCGGAAAGGCGGAAAGGCGGCGGGGGGCGGCGGAAAAACGTTGGAAAGACGGCGGGCTTCCCGAGCCGTCACGGAAGGATTTCCATGGAATTCCTGCAAATCCTGGAAATGGAAAGACCAGAATCCAGAAATTTAGGAAAAGCATAGACGCCAGGAACCCAGGAATCGTTGAAACTCGAAGATTTCAAGGGACCCATAGAAATCAAAGAATCTATAGAAATCTGGAATCCAGGAACGCGGCATGCGGAATCTAGGATTTTAGAAATTTCAAGAATCCAGAGAAACCTCGTAGTAATTCTTTAGGAATCCTTCGGAATCTCCTCGGAATCCGAATGGGTCCTTAGGAATCCCGTCGGAATCCTTCGGATCCCCAGGAATCTGTAGGAATCCCTCGGGGATCCCGAGGACCCCCTGAGGAACCTTCGGAATCCTCACGGCCCCCTGAGGAACCGCTGGGAATCCTGAGGGTTCCCTTAGTAATCATCGGGGATCCTTTGGAACCCGCAGGGTACCCCTCAGGAATATCTGAGAATTCTTGGGGGTCCGGAGGGGCGGGTGCGAAACGGTGTACATAGTATGGTATTCCAATGCCCTGCCCGCTCTGTCGGGGCCTCCCTTGTCCACCTTTTTCCTATCCATTTTCTCTCCCTTTCCCCTCCCTTTTTCAATTTTCCATCGCTTTTACTCCCCATGTCCTTCCATTTTCCCTCCCTGTTTTCTTTCCGTCCCCTATCCTATCCCTCCGTTTTTCCCCTCCCATGTTCCTTCCCTTTTCCTTGCCTTTTCCGTCCCTTTTCCTTTCCTTTTTCTTTATATGTTATATTCCTTTTCACTTCCGTATCCCTCCCGTTTGTTATTTGTTGTCCCTCCCGTTTCCTCCCCAATCCTTCCATTTTCTATCCTTTTTCGTACATGTTCCCTCCCGTTTCCCTTCCTTGTCCGTCCTTTCCCTAACGTTTTCCCTTCCTTATCCTTCCTTCCCCTACCGTTTTCCCTGCCATTTTCCCGTCCTTTTCCCTTTACCCTCTCTTTCCCGTTACTTTTTCCATATATGTTCCCTTCCTTTTCCTCCCCTGTCCTTCCCGCCCTTTTCCCTGCCTTTTCCTTCCGTTTCCCTCCCTTCCCCCCCCCCAACCTTCCCTTTTCTTTCCCTTCCCCCCCCCCACCCCCACCCCCTATCCTTCCCTTTCCCTTCCCTTTTCCTTCCCTGTTCCCTCCCTTTTTCTTTCCTTCTCCTTTCCCTCCCTTTTTCTTTTCATTTCCCTTCCTTTTCCCCCTTTTCCCTCCCATTCCTTCCCTTCACCCCCCCTGTCCTTGCCTTTTCCCATAACTTGGTCCATCCCTTTGTCCATCCTTTTTTCCATTTCTTTTCCCTCCTTTTTCCCTCCCTGTTCCTTCCCTTTCCCTCCTTTTTTCTACCTCTTTTCCCTCCCTTGTTCCCTGTCTTTTCCCTCCCTTTACCCTCCCTATTTCCCTCTCTGTTCCCTCCCTTTTCCTTCCCTTTTTCTTTCCTTTTTCCAACCCTTTTCCTTCCCTGTCCTTCCCCTTTGCAACCCTCCATTTTCGCTTTTTCCAGGGCCGAATGAAGGGCAGGGGCGGCCCGCGGAATCAATTAACTCCGGAGTTAAGTGATTTTGCGGCCGGGTGGAAGCAGCACTCATAGAGTGACTTAACTGCGGAGGTAAGTCGTCGCGAAGGTGGTAGCAATGCAAAATGAGAAAATCACTGAACTTCGGAGTTAAGTGATAATTACCTTCCTGGTTTCAGTGTTTCTCGGTGGTTCTGTGATTCTCGTTGATGAGGCCCTGGGCAGCGTCTCCGCGTCGCCTGGACTGTGCTGGGCGGCGGCGCCTGCCGGCCCAAGGCGCCGACGTCGCCCTCCTGTCGCTCCACTTGCGCACGGCTACGCGAACTGCCACCGCCAGTCTCCGAGTGCGCGAGCAAGCGGAGGGAGACGCTGCTGCAGACCGCTGCCGGGCGCCCCAGTCCAGCGGCGACGAGCCACCCGTGTCCGCCAGCATGCTTCACTGGGAGCGATGGGCCGGCACCTGCCCACGAGGTGAGCTGCGCCAAGCGCCCGAACTGCGAGGCCGATGACATGGCACGGCTCCAGGGCCACTGCGACGAGGCGCGCGTGGCCACAGTCCGTGCGGACTGGGGCGGGGCGCAGGGCACCAGGCCCCGGGCGCCTGCCGCGCCAGGTGCAACGAGCCGCCCACGCAGGCTGGACGCCCGGAGCGCCGCTCGCGGAGCGGGGGGCCGCGGGCCTGTCCACTGCCACATCAGCGGCGACCCGCGAGACGCTGGACAGGCCCCACACCTCGGGTGTTGCTAGAAGTGCCCCTGGCCCAAGGTGCCCCCAGGATTCTCGGGCCAGCCCAAAAGGCTTCCAGAACACCCCTCACGAGGCCCAGAGGGCCCCAAGGGCTCCAACATGGAGCGAAAAGCTGGGGGCACCTTGGACCACGGGTACTTCTAGCAACACCCGAACATCAGCGGCGACCCGCGAGGCGCTGGACAGGACTCGCCCCAGCCGCCGCCGCCTGCGAGGCCAGCGCCGCGGCGCGGTGGGACGCCGGGCTTCTCGCCCGCAGCGTGCGCCCGTGCCGGGTGGCCAATTGGACCGCCTGCCAGCCGGACAGAGGCCGCGACTCGCGCCGTCGCGCGGGCGCTCGATCACAGGCATCGTGGCCCTAACCGTGGCCGCCCTGAGCTTGGCCATGGTCGTGAGCCGGGTCACAGGCACGGGGCGCCTTGTCAGGGACATCGTGGGCCTTGCCCTGGGCATCGTGAGCCTAGCGCTGGGCACCTGGGGCTTGCTCCTGGCCGAGAGCCTGGTCATGGACGGAGTGCGCCCGTTCGGGAGCCTGGCCATGGATCCCCTAGGCCTGGGCCTTGCCATGAGCCTGATTATGGACACAGTGCGTCTACTCGGGGGAGTAGTCAGCAGTGTCATCGGCACTGTGTGTGTGTTCGCTGTGGACATCAAGAGTGTGATCGCGGTGGTGAGCTTGGCCATAACCATAGAACGCAGGGCCAGGTACACCTTGGGGAGCCCTGCCACCTCGAACGTGAACCTGGGGGCAGCTGTGGCCTCTCACGACTTCGAGAATGAGAGGGCCGCCGACGAGCGTGACCTGGACGAGGCGCCGCTGCAGTGGACGTGGGACGCTGACAGGTCGGATGCCGCCGCGCCGCCGCTTCTCTGTGTCCGAAAGGGCGGCGTGCGACGTGCGGTTTACCAGCCGCGGTGCTGGTCGGCCCAGCCGTGTGGACGTCAGGCTCACGATGGGTCTAGAAATCCAGAGGACCTGCGATGAACGTTTATGCCGTTCCTTCTTATAGAGGAAAAAGAACTATGCACGTACACCGATTCTGGCCAGGCCCATCCTAAGCCCAGGATAGGTGCATACGCCCTCCTACCTTGGCCAGGAAAGCGTCTGCACCGATCCTGGGTCAAGGATGGGCCTTGCCAGGATCGGTGCATGTGCATAGTTCTCTGCGCCCGACCTGATCGAAGCCACATTTTTTTTATTCTGGGTTTCGGCACTCGTCCGAAAGGCGGGAGAGGGGGGGGGGGGGGGCGGGTCTGGGCCTGGGCCGCTGCTTCGTCGATCCGCGTCTGCCAGTCGCGCCAGCAGAGACTATAGGGGGAGGGGTCTTGAACAGTCGCAACGCAGCCAAGATCTGGTGCAAGGAGGCGGGGGGGGGGGAAAGGAGCAGGGCGGGGGGGCGCGCTGGCCCGGGGGAGCGTAAACACGGGCCAGCCGGGCCTTGAAAGTTCCTGCTCGAGCCCGCGCGCTGACCCGGGTCGGTGCAGCCCTGGCCCTACCGCATCCTGCCAGGCTCACCTCCGTTTGCAGGGATCCCCGTCCCTCGAAACCCGAGAGGTTTGATCTAGCTCCCGGCGCTGCACGATTCGGGCCTCCCTGAATGGGCCCAGGGGCCCAGGGACACACAAATAAACACACGCACGCAAATCCAAGGATTCCTTACATTTTGCCAGATATTTGGGCTTTTCGTCTTCCCCCCACCTCCCATCTATTTTCCCATGATCCCTGGGGTGTCGACGATGGACTGTGTCTGTGTGTGTTTTCTGTTCCCCTCCCGACTCGCGGGGCAGTCCCAGGGCGCATGTAATTCCGGTGAGCCCGGAGAGGGGGGACCCGAGGGCTCGGCGGGCTCGACCGAATCGATGCGCTGGAGGTCCGGGCCGGGGCCCCCCTGCCCCCCTGACCTTCCAGGAGGGCTGAGAAATAGCACCACCAACCACAAAACCAAAAAAAAAAAAGAAAGGACCTCGACGTCCTACATTCCTGTCGAGTCTTAGGCTGGTCGAAGAATGGTCTATTAGGCCTGGAAGGGCTATTTTGTAGCACTCTGGAAGGTCAGGTCCGACTTCCCCCCCCCACCTGAGGACGAAGCCGAGGAAGAGAGAGAGAGAGAGAGAGAGAGAGAGAGAGAGAGAGAGAGAGAGAGAGAGGTCGGACAAGTAGGCGGACCAGGGTCCGTCCGCGAGGCGCACTGCGGTGCGACAACTCGCCAAACACTATTTGCGGCGGTGCAGCCTTAAGAACGAGGGCGGGCAACAAAACCCCCTCCCCCGGCGCAATGCGACGGACGCTACAAACGGCGGACGGACGGTGAAGATCTCACATGTCAGACCGCGTGAAGAAAGAGGCCCCAACAAGGAAGGCGACGTGCTGACACGTGGCTAGGCGGTTTGGCAGACCGCCAGTTGGGCGCTTGGCCGCAAAGCGGCGCGCAGGGACGGGGCACCCCCCGCCCCCACGCCCGGACACCGTGGACGCGGAGCCACGCGTACACACGGGCAGGCAGAAAGGAGGAAATTAGCGCGGGACACCAGGTGGAGCGCCGCGGAGCGATGACAGCATAGCTTGGATGGTGAGTGGCGGCGTAGCACCATCGGGCGAGGGCGTAAGCAGCTCGGCGAAGGCACGCCCGGCGCGGTGGAGGCGCTGGAGCAGAGGGCCTTGTCGGGCTTGAGCAGCGGCAAGGTCAGCGGCGAGAGCAGCACACCTCTGCTGAAGAGCGGCCATAGCCTGGGACAGCTCAGTTTCGCGGTCGGTGAGGGGCGGCTGCTCAGTGCCAGCGGCCGCGGGCCTCGTGGGAGGGACGAGGTCATCAGTGCGCCTGGCCAGGTGGTGGACTAGCGCAGAACGGCACTCCGTGTGCTGACGGCCGTCACCCTTGATAGGCGACTGGAGGGTAACACGCGGCCCCAGGGCTGGAGCCGCTAGGGCCACGCCCCGTGAGGTCGGAAGAGCCGCATCCTCGCGCCCAGCAACAATGGAAGCGTGGACGGGGTGCGACAGCCTGACTGGCTCGGTGCCCTGCGGGGGGGCTGGAGCCGCCCCCGCGGGCTGGCGCTGGTGGGGGGACGGAGTGGGTGGCACGGTAGGACCAATCATGATGCCGTGCGAGGGCTCGGAGGTCAGCCGCGTAGTCGGGTGGCGTCTCGATGGGGCGCAATCGGATCGGCAAAAAAAAAAAAAAAAAAAAGAAAAAAGAAATAAAAAAAAAAAAAGCGGTGGGTTTGTCGGCTGAGCGTCGTCTATGCTGTCCACTTAGTCCGAGGGATCAGACATGGTCAATCAGTCGGCGTCTTTGGCGGTGAGCGACACATCATGTGGGAGAGAGTCCCTGGTTCGCCGACGTCTGGCCCTTGTGGGATCGACCCCGACCCCACCCAGACGACCCAGGCACAAACGAGCAAGCACTCCCGCCCCTTCCAGGACGCTGGTCATGCCCACAGTGCCGATTCCAATGCTGTCAGTACTGTGCGGCCCGCCGCAACACACAGCTCGGCACCTCGGGCCAACCAACATGCCCAGACTGCTCCCTCAGCGGACTACGTGCACTTATGGACTGGTCCACGGACTACTCTTGCAACAGCTGGACGTGTGCGTACAGCACCGACAACAGGGACTCCGACACATGCTGCCTCTCCAGCAGGTGCCCCCATCCGCCTAGCCCGCACAGCCTGTTCGACGTCCGTGCCACAGGGATGCCTCCGCACATCCTTGCCCGCCAATACGGCAACGCGCCAGCCCAGCACGACCTCAAGGAACTCCCCCGAGCGCCTTCAGGCCCCGGGGGGGAGCCTCCACAACCAGGCCAAGCAGGTTACCAGGGTCAATGGTATCTTCCACCGAGGCCGCGTCGCGTCCTCAAGCAGGGATTGCCCGATGGCACGAGGCGGCCACCTGGGTTCACAGGAACGGGGATGCCTGAAGACCCGTCTCCCGACCAACCGCTGTGGAGGGAAGGCTACGTGCTCTTCGGCCCCCACCAGGCCCTCAAGGAGGACTTCATCTTCAACAAAACGGTCCGCCGACCTTACTCCCTAGCCATCACCAACATGCATAGGGATCGTGTCACAGTCATGACCGTCTGCGAGTCCATCGCCGAGCGCACCCACACTACCCGCACCCGCTGGCGAGATGTGGCACTGTACTGGCACGCCGAGGGCGGCCCTGGGCCTCAAGCCCTCGACTATGACATGCGCCTCTGCGACGCCATGGTGAGCCGTGCCACGACCGAAGCCGAGCTGAACCACGACCGCAGCAACCGTGGTAGTTTCTGTCTCTATGGACCAGCGCACCAGCGAGCCGTGAACATCACGGTGCTCCCCGAGCCGCAGAACATTGACTACGTGGAGCATGTGCGGCGATACTCACCCGTCGGGGATACCTACCCAGACCACGCCTTCGAGCACGTCTATCAGGGCTGGCGGCGGCCCGATGTGCCCACCATCCTCCCCGACACCCGCCCGCTCTCGAGAGCCGACCAGCAGCGCTACCAACAGCGCCTGCAGCGCACCCAGCAGCGCGACCAACGCGACGCAGGTCAGCCGAGCACGCCACGAAACCGCTCCCCCGCGCGCGTCCCGACAGGCGACAGCACGGTGTACGGCGGGGGTGCCGCCTACCACCGTGGCCCCATTGGCGCCAGGCCCGCGGCGGCAGGAGCAGCCGCCTCCAGCTACGGCCATGCCCCCCACGCCAGGGTGCACCCAGCGGTCATCGGCTACCCGCGTGCACTCGCGCAGGCTCCCCCACGGGCCACCTCGCCCGTGCCTGGGTCCACCCGTGCCTGGGGCCTTTACCCAGGCCGCCACGACAGCACCCCCAGCAACCAGCCCGCAGTGGTAACCCCTGCGGCTTCAGCCCAGGGGGCTGCATCAAGCCGTGGCAGGACAGGGCGCCCTGAAGGATGGCGCGATGCGAACGTGCGTGCCTGGCAACCGCGCCAACGCACGCCCCCGCCAAACGTGGCCGCAGCGCTGCGCCCTGCCCAGGCAAAACCTGCCCCACCTGAGCGCGAGCGGCAGCCGCTCGTCCCGCTCGTCCTCACGTACACCCCGGCGCACCACAGCGCCTCCCCGCGGCACAGCGAGGGTAGCGCCCATCACGTCAGCCCCCGCCCTGACGCCGTCGACCCTGACCAGGCTGCAGCCTCGGCGGCGGGCGGCACAGGCGGCTCCCGCCAGCCCAGCCCAACACCCTGCGCAGCGCCGATCCGCTCCCCGAGCAGGGCGGACTCTGCGCGCGCTAACGCCCCGGCGACCTCGCCACGTGACCGCCACACGGGCGGGCGCGTCCCGCGCGGGAGAGGGGGGGGGGGGGGGAGGGGGTGGGGGGGGGGAGGGAGGGGTGGGGGGGGGGGGGGGGGTGGGGGGGGGGGGGGGGGGGGTGTGTGGGGGAGGGGGGGGGGGGGGGGGGGGGGGGGGGGGGGGGGGGGGGGGGGGGGGGAGGGGGGGGGGGGGGGGGGGGGGGGGGGGGGGGGGAGGAGGTGGGGGGGGGGGGGGGGGGGGGGGGGGGAGGGGGTAGGAGGAGGGGGGGGGGGGGGGGGTGGGGGGGGGGAGAGGGGGGGGGGCAGGGGGGGAGGGAGGGGGGGGGGGGGTGGGGGGGAGGGTGGGGGGGGTGGGGCACGGTCCTGCAGCCGCCACAGCTCGCGCAAGGCCACTGGGAGCTCCACGAGCTCGCCGCCCCGCGAGACTCAGGCTGATGCCCAAGCCCCCGAGGTGGTGCCACGCTTCGGTGTCAGCGCCACCGAACCTGGCCAGGTCGACCTCGAGCCGACGCCGTCCACGGACCAGGAGATGCCGCCGCCCACCCGCGTTGTCGTCCCCATCGACGAGGCGCCGACCTTCGACCCCTTCAAGAACAAGTACCGCGTCAAGGACCTCGCGGCGGGCTTCGGCGGCGGCTCACCGCTTTCCCCTCAGAGTCGTGGCGGCGCCCCCGCCACCTCAGCCGCTGCCGCGGCAGCGGCGGCCCCGCGCGGAGTCAGCCCTGTCCGCAACGCGTGCCTCACGGCAGCGGGCATGGACGAGGCTCAGCGCCAGGCCACCGACCGCGCTGCTCGAGCCGTTCCACCCGATGCTGCTCATCACGCTACTGACGGGGCGGGCGCGCCGCCGCAGGACGGACCAGCGGCGTCGCGTGCGCAGTATATGCGCGCGCGTTGCGCCGCTGCCGCGCCGAGCTGCCGCCGCTGGTTTGCTTTTGCTCTTGTGTTCGGCAGGGCGGATCGAGGGGTCGCCTCCCTCTCCCTCTGCTGCCGTCTCACCTCCCCTCCCCCCGTCCCCCACGGTACAGGAGTGAGGAGGATTTTTCGAGGCAGTTTTGCCGATGTTTATGAACCCCCCCTGGCGCAGTGTCGACCATGCCTCGCCTATACTTCTGGCCTGACGGCGGCTTCAGCCCCGTTCAAGCCAATCTGCAGGGACGCCATGAGCTCCTACTGTGGCCAAGCCTTCTACCTGGGTGAGGGCCAGGCTGCCCTCTACCGTGCGGGGCGTGCCAACCCCAGCTCCACCGACGGAGACGGACCAGGTCGCTCCATCCACCTCGTCAGCCTCAACATCACGAGTCTCCCAGCGAACTGGCCAACCATCACCGCTCTAGGTGTCGACCACAACGCCGCAGTCATAGCACTGCAGGAGACCCGACATGCCAAGCCTACCAGACAAGCCATCGCTACCAACGCCGCCAATCCGCACCACGGGGGATATCAGGCCAGTCTGGGACCTGACCTGGATCTGGCACGAGCCCAGCGCAAAGCTGCGCACGGCGGCACAGACCACACGGTCGAGGGCAACACTGGCGCCTCGGGAGGGGTCGCCATCCTCTCTAAGGACGCCATCGTCGACTCCACCGTCGACGACACAGCGTCCTGTATCGCCACCCTCAAGGCCAAGAAAAGATGGCACGAGGCCTTCCTCCCGCTCTGCACCCAGCACCGCCGCAGGCGGCGACGAAAAAACCACGGGCCCGCTGGGATCTACATTGCGAGCCTCTACGGGGTCGCTGGAGGAGACAGCACCGATTTGTTTCGGCTTGCTGACTGTGCCGCCGCGAGGGTCGGCTCAGCCCCGTATTTCATTTGCATGGACGCCAACACGAACATCGACGACAATCCACATCTGCTGCACATGATGCAGCACGGATGGTTTAACGTCGCTGAAAGGCACACCAGACCACACCATGCACACATACGGCAATATCCCTGACTGGGACCGCGTCACCAAGTGCCCCCGCACTTCGCGCATCGATTACATCATCGCCAACCAAGCGGCGCGATCCCTTGTCACCGACTTCTGCTATCTCCGCGACTTGCCAGCGAAGTCCCATGTTGGCCTACAGGTCACGCTCGACCTCAGCCGCCTCGACCATACGGCCCGACGCCTTCTTGCCCCCACGCCTTACCCTCCTAACGACTGAGCGCATGAGGACCACGAACTTCAGGCTTTAGGGACCCTCATCGCAGGGCGATACCATGACCGCATGGAGCAGGCCGACACACGCGACGATGTGGAACGCATGTTCGCCCTGGCAAACGAGGCCAGCCATGAGTACCACCTCACCCGGCTGCGCGACCTGCCACCTCCACCGCCAGACCACCCAAAAAAGAAGCCCCCTACCATGCACGGGCTCACACCCACGTTCGAGGAGCGACCCGCTGTCCCCCGCGCCTTTCCCACCTACGGAGCTTCCACGATCCACATGAACCGCCTTCGCAAGCTCCATCGGCAACTTTGTGAGCTTCGCTTCATCGGACAGCACCATCATATCGACTACCATGCTATCCCGCCGTACCTGGCGCAGCGCATCGACTGCACGTGGACCGCAGCCCGCCTTCTCTGCCACAAGCTGCGCCCCACGGTCCTCCTGGCCTTTCCCGAGGCCTGGACCCCCGACGTGCCAGCACCACGCGGAGAGCACCTGGACCGTCTGATTCAAAACCTTGACTCAGAGCTGGCGCGACGTGCCAACCGAGCCAAAGCTGAACGCATCAAGATCTGGGCTGAGGGTGTCCGCGAGCCAAGCGGGCGAAAGGCGGCCATATACGCACGGGCTGCCGACTGCTCGCCCACGGCGTATCTCCGCACGCCTACCACTCCCGACGATGCACAGCTCCACTGCGACACCACCGCCTTCAACCCTGACCAAGCTTGCACGGACGATAGTGATGCCGACACCGACGCTGGCGGCTTCAGCCCCAGCGACGGTAGCTCGCTCGACACGGACAACGACGAAGGCCACACTCGTGACCCACCACCTGCCCAGGTCCCCGACGCCCTCCCCGCCAACGCCATTGTTGCCAATACCAAAGACATGCTTAAGCTCATGGTCGACACCTGGGAGCCCATCTTGGGCAGGTACCGCGCTCGCGCAGGCCATGATGCCGAAGCTATGCCGACGTGGGCAGACTTCTACGACGAGTACCGACAAGAGCTGCCTACGCCATCACCAGCAGCCCCTTTCCACCTCACCGACGACCAACTCATCCACTTCATTCGCACCCGTTCACCGCGCCGCGCGGGGGGACTCGACGGCTGGACAACTAAGGAGGCTAAGGAGTTACCCGACGACATCCTTCGCCTCTTCGCCAGCGTCTTACGTGCT
Source organism: Prorocentrum cordatum (assembly GCA_963575745.1). Classification (NCBI taxonomy): domain Eukaryota; class Dinophyceae; order Prorocentrales; family Prorocentraceae; genus Prorocentrum; species Prorocentrum cordatum. The sequence continues at coordinate 84,328 of CAUYUJ010019068.1, forward strand.
ATGCAACGCACTGGCACCATCCCAGAGCCCCTCCTGCACGTGCCAAACCCGTGCCTCCGAAAAGGCCGAGGGGAACTCCCGACGGACCAACGACTTCTCTCGGTTCTTTCCGTTTGGATGTATGCGTGGGAAGCGCCAGCCTACCGTAGCCTCACGGACTGGCGGCAAGGATGGACCCACGCCACGAGCTTCGGCGCTGTTCCCAAAGCCACCATTGGGGATGTCAGCACCTCTCTCGCCCTGCGCATCGAGCACGCCAGGGCTTTACTCCTCCCCTTAGCTGGAGCTGCCCTTGACCGACAGAAGTGCTTCGACTACCTCATCACGGACATCTGCCTTAACCTTGCGCTGCACGCGGGGTGCCCTCAAGACATCGCCACTGTCCGCCGAAATTTCTACAGACACCACAAACGCTACATCCGCATGAACGGAGCGTACTCTAAGGACTTGGCCAGGACTAACGGTCACCTCCAGGGAAGTTCGTGGTCTCTGGACGACATCAAGCTGCTCATGTGCGTGTGGACAAAGAGGCAGCATCGATGCGTTCCTCGATCACTCAGCACTACCTTTGTAGACGACAGCAACTCCACTACCCACACCGCGTCTGAGCTGCAGAAATCTCTTGACGAAACCGCCAAGTTTGATCGACTCTCAGGTCAGCGCATTCACCCTGGTAAAGTGGCAGGGTGGGCGCTCACCGACGAGCTTCACGCCGCCGTTACCCAGCTCACACTGGCGGAGCGCCCCCTACGTGTGGTCGATTCCTTCAAGCTCGTCGGGAGTTAAATCAACGCAGAGGCAGCGCCGGCTCCAGCCGCGCTTAACCTCACGGCCACCGCTGACGCCCGTGTACGGAGAGCGACTATCCGCCTGCCGCGCATTGGCAAGCTCCCATCGCCGATGCTTATCAAGGCGCGGCACGCCCGTTCCCTGGCTGCCAGCGTCTGCACCACGGGCACCGACATTCAAGCACCATCAGGCACAGCCCAAACTGCCTACAACCACGCCCTCAAGGCGGCTATCCGCCCCAAGGGGAACAAGTGGGTCGAGTTCTGGACTCTCATGGCCGTGTGCGTCCCAGGACACGCCCTAGAGATCGACGCCATCACGCAGCGTGAAGCATTCCTGTGCCTGCGGCGACAGGTAAACCGCGACGTTACACTCTGCGGGCTCGCCAGAGACCTTCAACACCACGTCCAGACCCTGTTTGGTGGAGGACCCGTCGGACGACTCGTCCAGTCGCTCCAGCAGCTCCGATGGACCTGGCCCACATTTGGCATCATGTACGACGACTGGGGCTGCCAGATCAGCTGGCTGAATTTACCCCAAAACGCCTTCCTACACATGCTGCGGGCCTCGCAACGCAGGGCTTTTCTGCGGAGGATCAAGCCACGGCGACACGACCTTGGCTACCTAGCCTCTGTCAGACAGGGCCTCGACCTCTTCGCCAGCACGTGGCTCGCCCGAACTAAGGAGCAGCCAAATGCACTGCCTGGCAGCTGGCGCTCCTCCTCAACTACCTGTCGGGCGGGGATCACACCCAACAGCGACGATCCCGATCAAACACGTCGGCAGACCCCAGCCCCATCTGCCGATACTGCGACGAGGAAGAGGAAACTCAGGAGCACACTGTCCGCGACTGCAAGTGCTGGGCCCGAGAAAGACTCCCTCTCACCACCCTCATCAGTGACGACCAGTGGGCCCGTCTTCCGCCGCACACAAGACACTGCGGGCTCTTTGACGAAGACCCAGCCCTCCTCGACCTGCAGGCCGACCTCGCGAGGGACCCGCTGCCACAGCCCATACCGCGGCCCCCCCCTGAGGGAGATCCTGCGGCTTCAGCCCAGGACACCTACACCACCTACCTTGACACGACACTGGTTGGACATGGGTCTACGCTGCCACGGACGGTGCATGCACCAACCAAGCCATCCCATTGTTAGCAAGAGCGGGCTACGGCGTCTACTACGGCATCGACCACCGCATGAACTACAGTGCACGCGTTCACGGCCTAACGCAGAACGCCCAGGTTGCGGAGACCCTCGCCATTGTCCACCTTACGGCATGTGCCGAACGGCCCGTGCACGTTTTCGTGGACAACCAGGCGGTGGTCGATGGGTTCCAAAGCATCATCGACGGACATCCAGCGCCGCAGGGCACGCACGCGGAGCTCTGGGAAAAGATCCACCGATGTGTTATGGCCAAGCCCAACATGTTTCGCGTCGAAAAAATCGCCAGCCACCTGGGAGACATGGGCATCGACCTTGGGCTCATCGGGCCCATTGCGGAGGAGTTCAACCGTCAGGCCGACGCCCTTGCCACAATGGCGGCACGCACTCACAACCTTCCTGACCACATTGTCGAAGCTGCCAAAACACGACATCGCCAAGCGACCGTGCTCCATAGGGTCGCTGTCGCTATCTACGAGCGCAGACACCGCACTCTGCCGCTCCCACACCGCAGGGCTGGGTTTACAGCTGCGGAACAGCAAAATGGAACCAAACCCCCTGCTGTCGGACCAGGCACCACCCGCGGCTGGACCATTCATCCCGCAAGACCCGGATGAGCTCTGGGCCGAGGCCCAACGGGCGATGCTCGATGAACAGGAGGACGACCCGTTCGGCTTCGGTGGGGGATTGGACTTCTTGGACGACGGCCCAGCCAGCGCAAACCCTGCCCCGTCGGGCAACCTCTCGACGCCTACCGCGACTCCGACACCGAGAGCGACATCACGAGAGAGAGAGAGAGAGAGAGGGAGAGAGAGAGAGAGAGAGAGAGAGAGAGAAAGAGAGAGAGAGAGCGAGCCGTGCACGTCCAGGGTGCAATGGAAGTAGTGGCACTCGGGCTCATACCGGTGCTCAGAAGCAGAAGCGCCTGGAAGCTGCGCGCCACGCGTGTGCAGAACCTTGCCACAAGTCTTGCAGAGGTGCTGGTCCACCTGCTGCCTGGCATGCGAGGTCGCGCACGCAGCGGTTCCATGTATTTCTGGGCCGGCCGCGCTTGCGGGGGCCACGCGGGCGGGCTCAAAACCCCCGGGCGTGAAAACGCAGCGCCTCACTGCACTGCCGTCCGGTTGCCGGGCAACGTCTCCCATCAGGGCCAGTTGTCTGTACGCCAGCAGAGAGCCCAACTTTTTGCACCCGCATGTACCAAGCACGGTCTCGCTGGTGATGTGGCTCACGTACGAATGCCCTATGCCGGCAACTTTTCGCAGGCACCGTGCTTGGAATGCGTTCAACTTGTTGTTCTCGGCCTTGTTGAGCCACACGGTGTGCAAACAGTACATGATTTGGGATACCACGCATGCTTCAAATATGCGCACCTTCTTTGACAACGGTATCTTACAATGCTGCCAAACACGGCGTAGCGTACTGAAGTCTGCCGCTGCCGTGCCCAAGCGTTTGCTCAGCTCGGGGCCGCTTCCTCCGCTGGCAGTCAGGAGGCCGCCCAGATAGACCATGCTCTCCTTGCACGGCACTGCTGCGCCGCCCGGTCTCGTCAACGTGGTCTGGCACCGAATTGGCATAACTTCTATCTTGCTCCACTTGAATGCCAGGCCGTAGTGCTTCCCCGCTTCCTGGATGCACATCATGAGCGCGCTCGCGAACTCACCGTCGGTGCCAACCACGAGCGTGTCGTCCGCGTATATCAACTCGCTGACCGGAAGATGCTCCTCCTGAGAACCCCTGCCGCTTGAAAGCATCCGTGGCGTCGCGCATCAGGGCGGTCATCACGATGGAGAACAGGAGCGGCGACAAAGGGCACCCCTGCGAGATGCCGCGCTCTTGCGTCCAAGACTCGGACACTGTTGCGGCCTCACGCACCCTGAACGACCGGCTTGTGTAAATCGCCCTGACGCATTCGGAAAATTGTGTGGGTACGCCAAATCGCCGTAGAGCTTGCAATAAACCCTCTGGCGATACACAGTCGAAGGCCTTTGCCCAGTCCAATGCTAAGAAGACCACCTGGCTGGAGCGGGAATCCCACGTAGTTTCGATCATCCTTCGGGCGACAAATAAAGCGTCCGCCGTGCCGCGGCCACTTCTGAAGCCGCACTGCGTGTCCCAGATTCGACGCTCTGCTCCCGCGCCCTTTAGCCGAGCAAGCAAGATCATGGCATACAGCTTGTACCCAATCGGTAGCAGGGATATAGGCCTGTAGTTGGCACAGTCCGCAACGTCGCCCTTCTTAAAGACCGCGGCGACGAGCGCTTCGTGCCACGCTGCGGGGACGGACTGCTCATCCATGCACCTGTTGCACAATGCTGTAGCCCATTCCACCGCTGGGGTGTCTGGCGTGCAAATCGTCTTCCAGAACTCCGCCGGGATGTCGTCACTGCCTGGCGCTTTCTTCCGTTTGAGCTGACGTGCTGCCTCGCGCACCTCCTCCGGGCTGGTTCGGCCGCATTCGACGGGCAGCGCTGGGCCGAGGGGAGAAGGGTCGTCGACGACGGTCGTCGGCCGCACAGCCCATTGAACCTTGGGGAAGTATTCCGCCAAAGTTTCGGCCCTCTCGTCACTGTCCACTTGATGCCCTCGCGAATCCCGCATGCGTCCTTGCTGCTTTTGTGGGCCTTTCCTGAGCTTCCTGATCTCTGTCCAATCACCAGAGGCCAGCATTTCGTCCAGCCATTTGCTACGGTCAGCTTTCACAGCAGCTTTGATCCTGCCGTACAACCGCTTCTCAGCCTCGTAGTCGCCACTCTGTCGTGCATCTCCCCGCAAAGCAATCAACTGTAGAGTAGCCGCACTGACCCATGGCTTTTTTGTTGGCGCCCACAACTTCCGGCAGACATTTCCGCGCAGCGTCGGCGAAAGCGTCCACCATGGTGGTGTTGAGCTGGTCTATTGTGCCCTCCAAGGGGTCCCTGTTTCCCATGTACGAAGCCAGGACGAAGTTAAAATCGAGTAAGGATAAATCTAGAATGCACAAAAACGAGCGGCTCTGGAGGATGTCTCGGGCTCCGCGGCCGTTTCCGAGCGTTCCGGAACTCTCTGGAAGCGTTCCGCAACGCTCTGGAATGGAGTTCTTTCGATTTTAGGCCAGCCCGCCCGACCTCCCCCTCCTAAGATTAGGTCTGGCATGTCCTCTTACAGGCCGATTTTGGGGCCGATTTTTGAGGAGAAATAAAAAATAGCCAAAACATATTCAAAAATAATCAACAAGTATGTTTAAACTGTCCCTATACTATGTTTTGACGTTTTTTTTTGTTTTGAATATTCCTCCTGTAGAGGGGCACGTCCGACTTAATCCTGAGACGAAGCCAGGAGATCGGGTGAGGATGAATCGAGAATCTCTGAGATCGAGCGGCTCTGGAGGATGTCTCGGGCGCAGCGCCCTTCTCAGCGCGTTCTGGAACGCTCCGAGGGCATTCCGTCCTACCACCTTCCCTCGAGCCCATCTCCGTATCATTGGCGACAGCGCCCACGACCGGCCCCGCCCCACCCCCAACCCCTCCCCCCACCACCCGTCACGCCACGATTCGCGCCGGCACCGTGCCACCCCCTTCCCCCCCTGCTCACGTCACGATTCGCGCCCGCACCGTCACCCCCTGCCCCCCCCCCTTGGTCACGTCACGATTCGCGCCGGCACCGTCTGGGAATTATCCGATCTTCCGCACTCCGACACGGCGCCGTCGCGGATCGCTACGTGAGCGGCCGCCTCCTCGATCACGCCCCGCATCGCCAGGAGAGAAAGACATGTCTCGTCCTCTCGAGCCCACGCTCGAACGGACTACGGATCCGTGAAACAGGCGCCAGGGCGCAAGGTTGCGTTTCTTCAATCTCCCCGCAGCAACGATACCAACGTCACGCCGGTTGGGCGACCACATAAGCGTATTACTGCTGAAGAAGTGCAGGGTTCTGAAAGACGCACATGGGTGTCGCTGATACTCGTTCTCCCTCCCGATCCAGCGGCCCTCGCGCCCATGGGCTGCAACTCTCCTCATATGCATCCACAAGCCCCATCCGTAGCATGCAGCTGCTCCCTGAGTTTCCGCTCGCGCGAATCCATTTCAAGCCGTGCGCGCGTTGGCCGCCTCGGGGCAGGCAAACGCCGTCGAGTGTATATTCCTCTTCTTCTTCTTCTTTTAATATTTATTATTACTATTATTATTATTATTATTATTATTATTATGATTATTATGATTATTATGATTATTATTACTATTATTATTATTATTATTATGGGTTCCCTCTTATTGTTACCCCTCTTCTTCTTATTATTCTTCTTTTGTTCTTTTTCTTCCTCTAATATCTTACTCTTTATAATTATTCATCATAATTCGTATTTTTTCCAGCCCGGGGGGGGGGCGGCGGGGCCCAGCCGAGGGGGCCCACGCGCGCGTGTGGGGCCCCAGGGGTGGGGGGGCACCGGAGGCCCCACCCGCGGCGGGCGCGCGGCGTCGCGTCGCGGGGGCCCGTCGCCGCGGGGCCCACGGGGGTGGCGGCGCCGGTCGTGTGGGGGGCGGGCCCCGGGGGCCCCGTTCGCGGGGGTCCCGCGGCGTCCTGGAGCCTGTTTTTCCTTGGATTCGGGCAAGTTTACTTGCATGGAGGGGCCGGGGGGGGGGGCTGAGTCTGAAGCGAGCCGAAAACAATTCGACGTGCGGAAATCACGCAAGTCGAAAGGCACTTGCACGCTCGTGTTCGATTGAAGAGGGGAGAGGGGGCGGGGGGGGGAACGCCATGCAAGTAAGCTTGCCTGGATATAAAGAAAAAACAAGCTCCTGGGGACCCGTCGCCGCGGCGCCCAAGGCTGGCGCTGATCTTGGCTTCGCGGGCATGCGGTGCTGAGAAGCCAAAAAACCGACGACTGCGGCGGGTTTTCTCCTCGAATGATCCGTTAAAGTTTTTCCGGTAACGGAGCGCTCCCGAGAATCATCCCCTGGGGATAAGAAAGTTCGGGGGGGTCTGGCGGGGGTAATCCACGATTTTCCCGGCGAAGGTGGTGATGATAATGATGATGATAATGATGATGATGACGATGATGATGATGATGATAATATGATCCTGGGTGCTCGTGTAGACTGTAGGAGGAGGAGGAGGAGGAGGAGGAGGAGGAGGAGGAGGAGGAGGAGGAGGGGCCACGAACCGTGTGATGGATGCGCCAAAAAAACAACTCCAATGCTCCGCCTGCTCGAAAAACAAAATCCAATCGGTCCCCATGGCCCTGCCACACGTTCCTGACGCGGGAACGCGTGGAAAAGTGAGAATCCCATGGCCCTGCCACGCGCGCTCGTGATTGCGGAAGCTGAGTTGGTGAGACCACCATTGCCATGCTCAGCGATTTTGGTGCTGGCGCTAGTCAAAACAAGATGGTAGCAACTTCGACTCGCAACTTCCCCCGGCGATTATCAAGTTCGGCCTCCGCGCCCCTGTCCACTATTAAATCCTATCGACACGGGATAAAACCCATTCTCGGCGGTGGACAACCTCCCTTTAATAAACCCCCCCTTGGTGAAAACGGCCTGGGACCGAAACCAACGGACCTGGACCTGCAAACATGACGGCCGCGACGCACTCTCGCGAACCGAAAACGGCCGATTCCTTAATCGACGTGCCAGGGTAGGAGGTCGATCCACCTCCGACACTCAGGGAGGAAAAAAGGGGGGGGGTACATCATCATCCGGGGTAGTCGGTTATAACCCGTTCCGGGAGCCTGCACCGCGCCGTGGGGGCCCGGCACCGCGGGGCCCACCGAGTGGCGCAGGCAGAGCTGCACCAACGCTTAAAAAATGCCTGCGGCGAGCTCCTTCACTTGATGCTTCGTTGAACTTGCTTCAACAACCCGTCCGGGGTAGCCCAGAGGGCGGCGCAGCGCGCGAGTGGAAGCTAACTGTCAGATGCCGAGGGGGAGGCTTTACAACGTGCAAGAGCAACTTCATCCCAAACCCAACCAAAACCCCACCGAGACCCAACCAGAATGCGGGCAAAACATGTGTATTTTGAGCACCACTTACACGGGTTTTGGCCGCATTTCCAACCAGAACCAACCACGAATCAACCACGGCCATTCGGCTGGTTGGCGGCTGGTTGGCGGCTGGTTGGCTGCCAACCAGCCAACCAGCCAACCAGCCAGCCAGCCAACCAGCCAACCAGCCAACCACCCAGACAGCCGACCAAACGGCCAGCCAGCCTGCCTGCCAGCCTCCCAGCCAGCCAGCCAGCCAGCCAATCAGCCAGCCAGCCAGCCAGCCAACCAGCCTGCCAGCCAGCCAGCCAGCCAGACAGCCAGCCAGCCAGCCAGCCAGCCAGACAGCCAGCCAGCCAGCCAGCCAGCCAACCAGAAGTCAACCAGGGGCCAGCCAGCCAGCCAGCCAGCCAACCAGAAGCCAACCAGGGGCCAGCCAGCCAGCCAGCCAGCGAGCCAGCCAACCAGCCAGACAGCCAGCCAGACGGCCAGCCAACCAACCAGCCGGACAGCCAGCCAGCCAGCCAGCCAGCCAGCCAGCCAGCCAGCCAGCCAGCCAGCAAGCTAACCAGCCCGCCAACCAGCCAGCCGACCAGCCAGCCAGCCAGCCAGCCGACCAGCCAGCCAGCCAGCCAGCCTGCCAGCCAGCCAACCAGAAGTCAACCAGGGCCCAGCCAGCCAGCCAGCCAGCCAGCCAGCCATCCAGAAGTCAACCAGGAGCAAGCCAGCCAGCCAGCCAGCGAGCCAGCCAACCAGCCAGACAGCCAGCTAGACAGCCAGCCAGCCTGCCAGCCAACCAGAAGTCAACCAGAAGCCAGCCAGCAAGCCAGCCAGCCAACCAGCCAGACGGCTGGCGAGCCAGCCAGCCAGCCAACCAGCCAGGCAGCCAGCCAGCCAGCCAGCCAGGCGAACAGCCAGCCAGACAGCCAGCCAGCGAGCCGGCCAACCAGAAGTCAACCAGGCCAGCCAGCCAGCTAGGCGGCCAGCGAGCCAGCCAACCAGCCAGACAGCCAGCCAGACAGCCAGCCAACGAGCCAGACAGCCAGCCAGCCAGCCAGCCAGCCAACCAGCCAATCACCCAGCCAGCAAACCAAACGGCCAGCCAGCCTGCCTGCCAACCAGCCAGCCAGCCAGTCAGCCAGCCTGCCAGCCAACCAGCCTGCCAGCCTGCTAACCAGCCAGCAGCCAACCAGCCAGCCAACCAGCCGACGAGCCAAGCCAGCCAACCAGCCAACCACCCAGCCAGCCAAACGGCAAGCCAGCCAGCCTGCCTGCCAGCCAGCCTGCCAGCCAAAATTCAACCAGAAGTCGACCAGGGGTCAGCCAGCTCGCCCGCCCGCCATCCAGCCAGCCAGCCAAAAGTCAACCATGAGTCAACCAGGGGCCGGCCAGCCAGCCCGACCGTCCGCCATCCAGCCAGCCAGCCAGCCGGCCAGAAGTCAACCATACCTCAACCAGGGGCCAGCCAGCCAGCACGCCCGCCCGCCACCTGGCCAACCAGCCAGCCCGCCTGCCTGCCTGCCAGCCAACCAGCCAGCCAGCCAGCCAACCAGCCAGCCAACCAGCTCCCCAGCCAACCAGCCAGCCAGCCAGCCAACCAGCCAGCCAGCCATCCAACCAGACAACCAGCCAGCCAACCAGCCAGTCAGCCAGCCAACCAGCCAGCCAGCCAGCCAGCCAGCTAACCAACCAACCAGAAGCCAACCAGCCAGCTAGCCGACCAATCAACGAGCACCCGCCAGCCAACCGGCCAAAGCCAGCCAGACAGAAGCGAACCAGAAGCCAACCAGCCAGCAGCCCAGCCACACAACCAGCCAGCCGACCAGCCAGCCAACCAAACGGCCACAAGCCAACCGGAAGCCACCCGCCAGCCAGCCAGCCAGCCGACCAGTCAGCCAAAGAGCCAACCAGCCAACCAGCCAACCAGCCAGCCAGCCAACCAGCTCCCCAACCATCCAGCCAGCCAGCCAGCCAACCAGCCAGCCAGCTAGTCAACCAGCCAACCAGCCACCCGACACAGCAGATGCTTTTCACGGATCGCAGAGTTGTGTCGCAGGATTGCCTATGGTGTCTGCAGGGTCCAGGCGCCAGGAGGCATCGCCTGCACCTGTGTGATGCGCATCGCCTTGTTAGACGAGATCTCGATTTAGATGATGTTATCCAGGTTGGCTGTGAGGGAGGGGATGAAGACCTCGCAACAACAAGATGCCTCATCCCAAGCCCCGAATGGGAATGGCCTAAGCCCTACCTCACAGCCGAACCGAAATGGAGTGTGTACCTCAGATATGGCGTCCTCGACTCGGGCTTCGTCTGCTTAGATGGCTCGGCCGTCGACCCAGAGTTGCTCAGTTTCACGAGGGCACGACCTGGGAGGCAACATCGAGGGCTCACTCTATGGCCCCCTGCCTCGCCCGCTGCAGATGGCGGGCTGCGAAGAGGTCTACGCGTTGCTCGTGGCCCTCCGTTTTCTTGGGCCGACTGTCACCACCATCGCCACAGATTGCAACATGGTTCTTGATAGCTGGTCCAAAGGCCCGCTCCAGGATCTATCTGACATTTGTTCCAGTGAGCTTTGAGTGAACATTTACAGGATTGCTACTGATATTGGTTTTGAAAATTTATCCATGGTGAAGGTGAAGTCACATTTTAAGTCGGGCGGCAGCCCTATCCAGAGACATACCATGCTGGGCCTGGGCTGGCAACCGCGAGGCAGATCGTCTTGCGCGACTCGGTGCCGAAGCCCAGGCGTCTCTCCCGTATGTCAG